>OY728125.1:916100801-916468301 GCA_963277665.1 Viscum album
TGGTTGAGTCGCGCAAGTGAGTTGCACGACAGAGGTTACTGGAGAGAAGACTTGCGCGCCACTGAGGGACTTGCGCGCCTCCGCGTAGGGGGTCCAGTTTGCATATAAATACTGAAACACCCCTCCTCATTGAGGACGGAGTTCAAGGCTGAGATATTGTTCGAGCTCTCGTCGCGCAGGTGGTTAAGTCGCGCAGGTGGTAGTGTGGTCGTGCAAGTAGAGCTTGCGCGCCAGTTTTCTGCAGTGAGCCCAAGGTAGTTTGGGAGTGAAAGGAAGTGAACCGCGCAAGTTTGTTGTCGAGGAAGGAAGCGTCCCGTAGGTGCATTGGTGACACTTGCGTGCCAGTTTGGACTTGCACGCCATATTGGGACTTGCGCGTCCGGCTTGGAGAAGCGCGCCAGGTTTTTCTGAAGCCCACCGGCCTATTTGGAGCTGCACGAAAGCCAAGAGACTACCTGATACATTCGAGGAAAAGTGATATTCTGCTTCTGGTGAGAATCGGACTTCAATAGAGCATCTACATACAACTGAAGATGCATTCTCTAGAAAATGATGAAGAGACCTTCATGTCTATAAACTGAGTGGGACTTCATCAACGACAGTGAGCCAGGGGGAGTCAACGGGAGTGACCCGAGGGGAGCAGTGGGCTTTCCCTGAAACTTTGTAAAGGCAGTGATCCTAGGATAGAGTAATTGTACCCGAACTTTTGTAATCTACCGCTAGTGAAGCATAGTGGATTTTTGTATGACCGACAACCTGTCGGCGTATGCTCCTTGGACGTAGACATTAGTGGTGAACCAAGTAAAAAGGGTTGTGTCTTCTCTGTGCATGTGAATGTTTTCTTTCTGATCATAATCATCATACAGGTTCAACAAGTTCCTGCCAATGTGGGAACAAGATCCATCACATTAAAAGAAAAAGTGGTCACCCTGATTCACCCCTCCCCTCTCAGGGTGTCCCGGGGTCCTTCAGTTCACTATATTGAATAAATTTATGGAATAACATTTTTGTTTTATCCGTTTTCAAGTGCTTAAAATGAATTGTTTTGTTAAAAAGTTCATGCTATGTGTTCGGTAAGTTTCCCAGTAGGATTAAATGTGTTGAGTGCGGTTTAAAAGGGTTGGTTTTGATTTATAATCATATTGGATGTAGGAAAAGAATTTTTTGGGTTGTTTGTGTGTATTCTAAGTAGTTTTTGGTTTTTTAGAATGAAGTTTTAATAGTTTTTAAGGTATTTTGTCATGTGTTTCCAATGGAAGACCCATTTGGATATTTTATAAAAAGGTTTGTGTAATGGATATACAACCAAATATTTTCAAGGTGGTTACCAATGTTTTGAATCTTAAAATGGTGGGTTATAACATCCTTATAAATTTTCAATTTGTGGATTTGAAAAATGTCGATTTTGTGAAATGTTTAAAGGTCTGTTTGGCCTTTTCTAAAAATGAAGAATGGGTGTTTTACATGTATATACCATGTTGCATCAATTGGGATTGTTTTATGGTCTATGAAATTATTTTATTAAATGTTTTTAGGGATTCCAAATATGGTTGGTTATGGTTTTTTTTGTGTTTCTTTCCTTAAAAGACTGTTTTTAAATGATTTTTATGTGAAAATACTCATTAAACTCATTGAAATTTTTTTACAAAACTTTTATATGGTTTATTGATCCGTGAAAGAAATTTGAATCATTTTTGTGGGATGATTGTGTGTTTATGGTTTGGGAAAATAATTTTCATATGATAAGTGTATTTGATAATATGTGTAACTCTATTGAGCTCAAAAGTAAATTAGGGGTTTCTAAGTGGGCGAACGTGTACTATTATGCTAGTGATCCCATCGGGTTTGGCCCCTGTTTCACTAAGAAAGTTTGAAGATTAAAACACTAACTAAAATATGATGATGTTGTTGTTGGGGTACCACTAGGTTATTGGTAAGCTCCCTGCAAGTGGCTCCTGTACACGAGAACATATATTTATTATGGTTACCTTCAGTGAGATATGAGGTACCTAGGGCTCTCAACTAACTAGTGCCTAGGGGTGTTCCCATGACTTTTGCTCATTGGATATTTTTTACTCACCATCATCATACGGTGTGTTTGGTTGGTAAATTCAGTTTTGTGTATCATTTATTTAAAATTGTAAATTATTTAAATCAACCCTCTTGAAAACTATTTTCATTTTGAATTTTCACATCTTTTAAAACTGTTACTAGAATTCTTGTTTATAAAACATGGAAGTTTTTGTCTGGTAAATTTTTTTATATAATGGGACCTCATTTGGAAAAAATTAATTTATATGTTTTATTTAAAAGTTGAAATTTATTTATCTTTTATTTTAAATGAAGTTCATTGGGAATAGAATATCGGGAAACCTACTAAGTTTTAATACTCACGCCTATAGCATTCTTCAATTTTTAGCTCTTCTGTAGATTTCAAATAGAGTTTGATCGCCTTAGGAGATGTGTGATCATTGTATTGGAGATTGACTAGTGGGGTCACATAGAGTCAGTTGGAAGTCAGGTTTGGTCAGTTGAGTTTTTGGTTTTATTATACATTTGGCTTCTTGTACACATAACGTTCAGTTCAATTTTGATGTAAATATATTTTGGTCTATCCTTTTCGTTATGATGTTAGTTTTATTGGTTATATTTGGGTGGAATCGTTCCCTTGGGTATTCTATTTATGACCTGAGGGCTGGTCGGCATTCTGGGAGGATCAAGAACTCCTCTCTGGACTTGTTGTGAGCTAAACTTGGGGACCGGTTTAGGGTTGACTTAGGGCCGGTTCATGACAGAAAGGGATATGATAATGTCATCTGGAATAAAACAGACTAGGTTTCCAATTATTAGAACATAGGCAGGAAGTTAAAACATGGACATAAAATATAAAAGTAACACAAAACAGACTAATGAAGAACGAGAGATAACATGGTAACGACAAAGCTAATAACCACAGATCCATAAACCAAATTGGTGTGAAAAAGGTCAATGATATCAACAAAAATGATAATAACTTGGAAAAAATTCATTTCATCATTGTTTCCCAATGATGGTGAATTAATTTTTCCTTCAGGAATGAGAATATACAAAAATATACTTACTTGAAATCTTTTTTATTTTTTTGTGCAATTTTTTCCATTGGTTGTGACTTGATCAAATTCGACATCATCTATTACTCTAAGAGATTATTCTTCACATCTGAACCTCTTAATAACATACCTAAAATATTGATAAGTCGTTTATTCTATATATTGTAAAAAAATATTATAACTAGTAATCCAATGTGGATAAATATTCTTATGGCGGAGTAATATGTTAATATCTAAAACCAAATCCAATGTTTAACATAAACCATTCCATAAATAGTTAACCTTATAAGTCTTCTAAAATTCAATATTTATAAGGAAGGTATCTAAATTTATTAAAATAAAGTTAAATTGAATACCCTATATATCAAAATGTTTCTCTTGATTATTACATACCAAACATGTAAATAAATTCATAATGAATTCGATTGAAACAAGTTAATAACCTGAATTACCATAAAAACATAAAAAATTTTGCATTCATCCTCATTCATTGCATAAAACATAGATTATTGGATATATTATATAAATAAAACATAAAGTAAACACCATCAGTGAGAGTATAAACCACATTTTCATCATACCATTAATGAACTCAGTACTATACATTTTACTCATTCGTATAAAACATCTCATTATACCAATATCATTATCATGACATTCAGAACATATCAAGGGTCATATTTCCCTTGATCATGTGTTATCCAGGAATATCACCTTTCCATTAAATCCCTATTCTAGTATATCAACATAAATCATCATATCCATGAAAATCAATAGAGAAATTCTTTTACAGAAAAATCCATATATATTTGAGGAATCATATTACATAATTTTTTAATTCTAATATGTAGACACATCAATCATTCCATTTAATTATAAAACCTTCAACTAGGATCCATTACCTTATTTCATAATACCTATGTCATAAAATATGAAATATGAATTATCTTATAAGATTCATAAAACAAAATTAAATCATTATTATTACGTTTAACATAAAAAATACTATTAAAACAACTTATACCATTCACATGTCATTCATGGTCTCTTCATAATTAACTGTGTCACGACCCATCCATCGGGACCCATGTTGTGACTACCCCAAACCTGCCTTCCATAGGCTTGGGGTAGGCGACTAGCACCAAATGTGTAATTCACTATAACTGGGAAGGCATTTCCTTTAAAACCTGTAAACACATGCAACTAAACACACAGAAAGACACGAAACACCAAGTAAACTATACAACAAAAGAGTGATGAAAGTAAAAGGGGCCAGAATACAAGCCCAACTAGAAAGTACAAGTATAACTGAAATAAAATACAACTAAAGAAAGAGAAAAGATATCTACTAGATCGTCCTCTGAGGATCCTACCTAAAGGGTAGGTACAGATCGCCTCCTCAATACTCCATGTCCATCTATCTCCTCTGTGTATAGACGCATTGTATGGTCCACCTCTAGGTATTGTCCAGTCCTGGTACTCTCAGCCTCATTTAGCATTGCCCGACGTCTGCATCAAACACAACAAGTTTCAGGCATAACCCATGCAGGGGTGAGTATAACGATACTCAGAAGGGACCCCAAGACCCTCAAGGTCTCACAAAAATCCACCAAGGATAAACCAAAAATTAAGAAATCAACAGATAACCCAACTTAGGTATATTCTCATACATATACCTAAGTTATCAAATGATCCATCTCAATCATGAGGAAAACATATAAAAATAGACTCAGCTCAACCAGGATTTTATTCTAGGGGAAGTATCAAGTAACAACCCCAATCACATTTTTGAAACCTCAGCTGCTATAGAACTCCTCCTATATCGATTAAAAGGGGCCTTTCGTGACACCAAGCACGTTTCCCACTAACCTTAGAGAGCTGAGGTACTCCTCATGTCGAGTACCGTGGATCTGCCGCGTCACCTAGTGCGCTCCCCACTGTGGGTCTGCCGCATCACCAAGCGCGCTCCCCCTCATAGTCTGCTGAGGTACTCCTCCTATAGAGTACCGTGGGTCTTCCCTGACACCAAGGCGCTCACCATTTTGGGTCTCCCGCGACACCAAGTCACTCCCCACTGGGCTAGTAGAGTCACTCCAAGTCAAAATGGTCAGAAGTCGTCAGGTCTCAGCCGCCTATTAGCTCTCCTCACTACGCTCAGTCGTCTCCGGGAGGATCCGCTCCACAAGATATTGGTTGATAATACAACTCTCAAAAAGTCCCACGAATAAGTATCTTAAAGATCCTCCACCTCATATGGGTCTCAATGAAATAGACAGCGCGTCAAACGGATGCTCGGTCTAGGATTTATTAGCCTTTTAGTCTCTAGGGCCTAGTGGGATTTGCTCTCGATCCAACCTGACCATACCTCAACTATACCAAAAACATTATTATCCTATACTCAAAAGGATAGTCTCACTCCAAGAATTCCAGCGCCACTGACAGTTCATCAAACGGATGTCTTGTGCCAAAGATATGGCTGAAAAAGCATAAGTGGGTCGTAGTGGTCTCGGGTCTGGGCCACCCCGGTCAGACCGATCCAGCTTGACACATTAGATCTGGCCCAGACCAGCCTGCTGGGTCCAGACCAGCAGGCTGTGAGGGGCCTCAGAGAGCCGTGAGGGCCGGACCAGCCATGAGGGTGCGGACCGGACACATGTCAGTGCGAGGGTGGTTCGGCCCGAAGGGCACCGCATGGGCATCTCGGCCCAGAGGGCACTGTGATGGTGGCTCAGCCCGAGGTGCGGGGTTAGTTCGGCTCGGAGGGCCACAAGGGCGTGACTCAGGGCGGCTAATCCAGGGGGGCAGGGTGGCGTGGTCGGGGCCAGTTCGGCCAGCGGGTGGTACGACCAGAGCCGAAAGGCCTGGAGGCCTGAGTGACTGGGGTGGCTCGGCTGGCGGATGGCGTGGCCAGGGCGGCTCGGGGCCGGTTCGACTGATAGAGGCACGGGGCTAGTTCGGCCAGGAGGCCAAGGCACCGCAGGGGTGGGGCGGGCCCTAGATGCTGTGGGTGGCAGCTCTGTTTCATTCGTCATCTTTGTCACCTTCGTCGCCTTCATCTATTTTGAATAATACCGCAAATCAACACAAGGGTTACGAAGAAGACAGGCCATGTTAGTTTGGCCCGCACTCTCTGCCTTAGAGCGGTAGCAAGAGGTTCACAAAAAAAAGCACATCAAACCCTCCCACAAAGATTCTTCCCAACCCGCAAAAGAAAAGAAGGGGTCACTACTAGAAAAACAGGTATTTGCGACGGGTCATTTGCGACGGGATCCCGTCGCAAATGGCCTTTTGCGACGGGGGTGCGTCGCAAATCGCCCGTTGCGAAAAACGCTGATGCAACAACAATTAGTTGCAACGGGCCCGTCGCTAAATATAGTATTTGCGACGGGTATCCTTCCCGTCGCAAATATTACTCCGTATATTTGTAAAAACTTTTAAAATAGTAATTGCGACGGGACCCGTCGCAATTATGTTTTTAAAAAAAATTAAAAACTATTATTAAATTATTTTAATGGATATAAAAATAATACTATTTGCGACGGGCATAGTATCCCGTCACAAATACTATTAAAAAAATAATATAAATAAATTATTAATAAATTATTTTAATTAATATAATAATAATCCAATTATAATTCAAAAATAAAAAATAATAAAATATTAGTAAATGATTTTAATTAATATAATAATAGAATTATAATTCACAAATAAAAATAATAAATTATTAATAAATTATTTTAATTTATATAATAATAATAGAATTATAATTCAAAAATAAAAAATAATAGAATATTAATAAATGATTTAATTAATATAATAATATTATAATTATAATTCATAAATAAAAAAATATTAATAAGTTATTTTAATTAATATAAAAATAATAGAATTATTTTACATTCAAATATTAAAATAAATCAAATAGTACAAAAAAATATAATTAAATTATAATATTATAAAATTTTAATATATATATAAAATTTAATATTATAAAATATAAATAATTTTATTATTCATATTAATATTGTTATTTCAAAATATAATATTATTAATATTTTATAATGAGACAGAAACTACGAATAGAAAAAAATTCATATTTTGATTTAACAAACTTTATAACATAAAAACAAACTCTAATCTGAAGGAGGGGGGAGGGGGGATCTACAGATGCTGGTGGAGGAAACTCCATCCCTAAAGCATGTGTGAGTCGGCGCATGTACTTCATCTGCTCCTGGTGCTGCTGCTGCCACCGACTCATCTGCTCCTCATACAACTGCTGCTGGCGTCGACGCTCCTCCTCATGCTGCTGGTGCTGCTGACGCATCTGCTTCTGCTCTTGTCAGAGACTCTCTATCAGTGCAGTCTGAGATCGCAACTGATCCTCATACTATGTAGTAGAAGAAGATGCACGAGCTCCTCTCGAGCTGGATGCCGACATCGTAGCACTGCCATAATAATCTCCGGGATTCAGTCGAGAGCTAATACCAACTACCCAGCCCTTCTCGAAGGCATACTGGGTGGCCTGCATCCATGCTGCCTCATCAAACTGACGGCCAGTGGTCTGATCTGATGACTCGGCCTGACTCTCAGGCCGGGTCTGTGACGCTGCGGCCTAATATGACTCATGTAGTTGCAATTTAAAATTAAAATTGTGAATATATTATATACAGTTAATTTTTAAACTTGAAAACAAATAATACTGACCACGATGTGATGCTGACGATCACCTCTGAGCTCCCCAGTAGCAGGATCACTATACAACCTCTGATATACGTCGTACTCCGTAATATCGGGGTTCTCGACAGCCTATAAGAATAAAAAATAAACTGTTAATATTTATAGTTATATAAAATATTTATAAATAATGTACGTACCAGATGTTTTCTATGAGTACTGAAAGAACGACTCCCAGCTCGATGAGTCGCCTCATGTCTCCCCCGATTCTGCCTCCCCACCGATGATCTCCTACGAAAGGCACCACTCAACCAGTGCGCACATAATACATCCCATACATGGGATGAAATGTACTCTAGTCGGTGTGCTCTACATGACTCGTCAAAATCTGACACTTCTGCTTTCTTCGTGGAAGCTTTTCTTAAATTGTGCAAAAACTGACAAAAGCGATCACACATGGCCACCTCTCATGCCTTGTGGATGGTGTCACACATGGTATCCTCGATCGGATACCATAAACCCTACAAATAAATCAAAATATCAAGTTAGAAATGAAATAATTTTCAAAATAAAAATTATTTATTTACGTACGTACCAACCAATGGCCAAACATGGCATGCTGCACATCAATGGGAATCTGCTCACATGTGGTCCAAGGCTGAGAGAAATAGTTGCGCAAAACAGCGCTTCCCTGTCCGACTGCTATATGTGGAAAACTATAAAAATAATAAACATTTATTATGTGAATAGATTAATGAAATCTTAGTCAAATCCACAGATTATCACACAGGTTATCACACCTCCGTGTGCGTGGATCAAACCCAAGATGTGGACGGGGTCAGGAATCATCAATTGTGCAAGACCGCGCCCCCTCCGCGTACTCCCTGGAGCGCCTGCAGGCTGAGGGTCATCTGCCAGCAACTCATCCGCATCGAAAGGCAGGTCAGCATCCGCCAACTCACAAAATGTCTCATCATCCATCTAAAACAGAAAATGTTAATGTTGTTAGCAAATAATTGATAATTACTATTATATATACATATATATATTATGATTATATATAACTACCATGGAATACTATCAGTGTTCAGCTTCATCATCATCTTCATATATGTCAATGTCATCTTCATATTCCTCCTCAACATCATCGATATCCATTAGAGTTCCATTTTCTTCATCTCTTACCATTTCAAATTCATATGTGACATCATTAACATCATCTTCATCACCGACTCTTAAATGTGGGGTGTCGTCATGGATACTCATGTCTCTTTGTAAACAAGATTGATTTTGATGATTCTCTTGAAAAACTTCAATTCTTTGCACATCAGTGAAAGCACATTCACTTTTACTAAACTGATTGTCTCGAATTTTGATTTTTATTACACTCCACCAATCAGTCAAGTCTCTTGATTTAGCACAGTACTTTTCATAATAAACTTGATGTCCCTGTTGAGCCAATAAGAATGGTTCATTTACTGTGAGAACACTTTTACATTTAATATCGATGATTCCATGAGTCGGATGAACACACACGCCTCTCTCTGTATCCAACCACCGACATTTGAACATGGTTATGTAATGTTGTCCAAGATAACAGAGTTCAATGATTTCATCAAGTATGCCATAAAAGTCAACTTCATTTTCTCAATGATGAGATCCTCTCAAGATAACTCCATTGTTCATTGTTTTTTTCGATTCCCCATATGCATGTTTGTGAAATCGAAATCCATTCACCACATATGCATTATAAGTTTTAACAAGTTTGGAAGGTGGGTTACTCAATATACACAGTCGTTTGTCAATTATATCAGCATGTCGAGACACCTGAAAATTTGTGAAATAATTATCAATATAGTAAACTATACATTGAATGAGTTGCTAAAAGATAAAGAATTTATGTTACCAGTTTTTCAAACCACTGAGAGAAATTTTTCAGTCGGCGTTCTTTGAGAGCAGCTGCTGTAATTTGTGGAATTTGTTTCTTGATATGATTATCATACAACCTATAAAAACCAAAGTTATTTACTGTAACATAAATGATAGAATTAGTTATATAAACACTTACAGTACAACTGATGTCATCTCTTCACAGTTGAGCAGAACATACGTATGAGCTCTGTGATGTTCATCATCCGAAAGCCAGCATTCATAAACTCCACCAAAACCAAGCTCTGGCTGGTTGAAAACGGATAACTTATTGTCGATTTCATCAATATTCCTCTCGTTCTGTCCCATTTGGTTGTGTTTTGAAGGATACTCAGATTCAAAATAATGGGAGCAGAAAAAAGATATTTCCTCTTGCAAATAAGCTTTTGCAATAGATCCTTCAACAGATGCTTCGTTACATACTTTTCTTTTCAAATTTTGCATGCATCTTTCAAATGGGTACATCCATCGAAACTGTACTGGACCTCCACATTTGGCTTCATATGGCAAATGTAACATCAAATTTTCCATTGAGTCGAAGAAAGATGGCGGAAATATTTTTTCCAGTTTACATATAATTACAACAACATCTTCTTCAAGTTTTCATAGAGCATCATAATCTGCTGTAGCCGCACAAATTTCCCGAAAAAAATGAGACATGTCTGTTATGGAATCCCAAATCACAGAATTCAACAGACCTCTTAATCCAATGGATAGAAGTCTTTCCATTATAACATGACAATCATGACTTTTTAATCCAGTAATATGAACATTCTTTACACATCTACCCAAATTGGAAGCACAACCATCTGGAAGTCTCAAATCTGCAATCCACTAACAAAATAATAAACGGTTTTCTTTAGACAGTGTATAAGATGCTTTTGGTTTCAGTAACCTTTTTGTTCTGACATTCTCAAACAATTCCAGTTCTGGACGCCTGCAAATTTGGGCAAGATCTAAACGTGCATTTACATTGTCTTTTCTCTTTCCTGACGTATCAAAAACTATATGAAACAAATTATCAAAACAGTTCTTCTCAATGTGCATGACATATAACATGTGTAGGACCAACAAATTAGACCAATATGGAAAATCCCAAAATATGCTACGTTTAATCCAATTTTGTTCTTTCCCAAAACCATAAATTTTCTGTTGGTTTATTGTGGGACCAAAAGTGATGGGAGGTAATGAAAATACAACTGATTTTAACTCCAAACCTGATAGCATTTTTGGAGGTTCATCCCTTTCAACTGTTCCTTTTCTGAAATGCGATCTGTTTCTGTGAAAAGGATGATCAGTTGGAAGAAATCTGCGATGACAGTCAAAATAACAAGGTTTCTTTCCATTAATGAGCATAAATGCTTTGTTCTCTCCCATACAGTAAGGACATGATTTCTGACCATGTGTACTCCAGCCAGATAACATCCCATAAGCTGGGAAGTCACTAATTGTCCACATCAATGCTGCTCTTAGTATGAAATTCTGTTTCGTTGCAACATCATATGTACTGACACCAGTACTCCAGAATAAACTCAATTCATCAATCAATGGTTTCAAATAAACATCAATATTTTTCTTCGAATGTCCTGGAATTAGTAAAGTCAAAAAGATATATGGCTCCTTCATCAACATCCATGGAGGTAAATTGTACGGAGTTAAAAAAACAGGCCAACATGAATATTGACTACCATAAGATCCGAACGGAAAGAAACCATCAGTGGAAAGGCCTAGTCGAACATTTCTTGCTTTTAAAGCAAAGGATGGATGCACTCTATCAAAATGTTTCCATGAATCACCATCGGCTGGATGATTCAAGCTTTTATCGGTTGAAATATTCTCTTTATGCCATGACATCATTGCCGCTGTAATCTTAGACATGAATAAACGCTGAAGTCTGGATGTAAGCGGAAAATATCTCAACTATTTTACAGGAATCAAACCAGACTTCCCATGTTTTCCTTCTTTATATCTTAGTTGTCCACATGTGGGACAACTATCCAATGACTCATTTTCCCCAGAATATAAAATGCAGTCATTTGAACATGCATTAATATTCTGACAAGTAAGTCCCAAATTTCGAACCAGCCTCTTACTCTCATAGTAATTTGCAGGCAAAACATTTCCTTCGGGTAACAGTGTTTTAATCAAAGAAAATATCTGGTCAAAACAGGTGTTTAACATTCCATTATCTAATTTGATAGCCATAAATTTTGCAACTGCTTCTAATTTTCTCATTTTGCAGCCAGGATATAATGCATCCTCAGCAGACCTCAACAACTCATAAAATTCAGACGGTGCCAACTCAGGATTTGAAGCTATATCAGCCGGAGTTTCTGTATGTTGAACAGATGAACCTGCAACATCATGTACTAAATCTTGAAACTGATATGGATCCGGAATCAAGTTGGTATCACCTTATTTGGAACTGCGTTCACCGTGTTGATACCAAAAAACACAATCTGGTTGAAAACAAAAACGCAAGAGATGTCCCCCCACTTTTTCAAACGTGTCAATTGTTCTCAATGCACATTTTCTACAAGGGAATTTTATTTTTCCTTCTGAAACAAATTCTGGATTTGATGCCACAAATGATAAAAAAGTCTCCACCCCCTCTACATATACTGGATTTAAACTAGAACCATTTGGATTTCTACGTTGATTTATCCATATGCGGTCACCTAATAATGATTGTTGATGACCTCGTTGTTCCATATTTTTCTATAAAATATAAAAGCATTACTATTTTTGAATAATTTGTTAGAAAAAACACTCAAGCAAGGATAATTATAGAGTTTACATCATACACGACTGATGCAAACTTTTTATTGAGATAGACCTAAAAATTGACCCTTTAAGAATTGAATATGTTGAGAATAAAGAAAAACCTGTTACAAATATTGATAATTTCAATATTATATAAATTTTTTATTATTTTCATAGTACTAATATTATTTTTTCATAAATATTGATTATATAATAATAACATTATTACATTATTAGTATATTTTATTATTAATATTAAAATAATATATTTTTCTATATTATATACAATTATCCTTTCATCTGTGTGTTTAACATTCTGTCTCCACATGTAATATTTGCATTCACTTTCACCTCTCCATTAGTGAGTAGGTTGATAATTTTGAAAAAGAATGCAAATATTACATGTGGAGACATAAAACACACAGATGGAAGGAGAATTGTATATAATATAGAAAATTATATTATTTTAATATTAATAATAAAATATACTAATAATGTAATAATGTTATTATTCCTAATTATTGGTAATTATTCCTAATTATTGGTAATTATCCCTAATTATTGGTAATTATTCCTAATTATTGATAATTATACCAATAATTAGAAATAATTACCAATAATTAGGAATAATAACATTATTAAATTATTAGTATATTTTATTATTAATATTAAAATAATATAATTTTCTATATTATATACAATTCTCCCTTCATCTGTGTGTTTTCTGTCCCCACATACAAATATTACATGTGGAGACAGAAAACACACAGATGAAATGATAATTGTATATAATATAAAAACTTATATTATTTTAATATTAATAATAAAATATACTAATAATGTAATAATGTTATTATTCCTAATTATTGGTAATTATTCCTAATTATTGGTAATTCTTACTAATTATTGATAATTATTACTAATTATTGGTAATCATTACGAATCATTACTAATTATTGGTAATTATTCCTAATTATTGGTAATTATTCCTAATTATTGGTAATTATTCCTAATTATTGGTAATTATTAGTAATTATTGGTAATTATTGGTAATGATTGGTAATGATTGGTAATTATTATTAATTATTGGTAATTATTACTAATTATTGGTAATTATTACTAATTATTTGTAATTATTATTAATTATTACTAATTATTGGTAATTAATATTAATTATTACTAATTAGTGGTAATTATTGGTAATTATTGGTAATTATTACTAATTATTACCAATTATTACTGATTATTGGTAATTATTGGTAATTATTGGTAATTATTACTAATTATGGATAATTATTGGTAATTATTTCTAACTAATGGAAATTATTGGTAATTATTGGTAATTATTGGTAATTATTATTAATTATTGCTAATTATTACTAATTATTGGTAATTATTACTAATTATTACTAATTATTACTAATTATTGGTAATTATTACTAATTATTACGAATTATTGGTAATTATTATTAATTATTACTAATTATTGGTAATTATTATTAATTATTACTAATTAGTGGTAACTATTGGTAATTATTACTAATTATTACCAATTATTACTAATTATTAGGAATTATTGGTAATTATTCCTAATTATTGGTAATTCTTACTAATTATTGGTAATCATTACGAATCGTTACTAATTATTGGTAATTATTCCTAATTATTGGTAATTATTCCTAATTATTGGTAATTATTCTTAATTATTCGTAATTATGGATAATTATTGGTAATTATTTCTAACTAATGGTAATTATTGGTAATTATTGGTAATTATTGGTAATTATTATTAATTATTGGTAATTATTACTAATTATTGGTAATTATTTGTAATTATTACTAATTATTGATAATTATTTGTAATTATTATTAATTATTGGTAATTATTACTAATTATTGCTAATTATTGGTAATTATTACTAATTATTGTGAATTATTGGTAATTATTACTAATTATTACTAATTATTGATAATTATTGGTAATTATTGGTAATTATTTATAATTATTACTAATTATTGGTAATTATTACTAATTATTGCTAATTATTGATAATTATTATTAATTATTACTAATTATTGCTAATTATTACTAATTATTGGTAATTATTGCTAATTATTGGTAATTATTACTAATTATGGAAAATTATTGGTAATTATTACTAATTATGGATAATTAATGGTAATTATTACTAATTATTGATAATTATTTGTAATTATTACTAATTATTGGTAATTATTACCAATTATTGGTAATTATTACCAATTATTACTAATTATTGGTAATTGTTATTAATTATTACTACTTATTGATAATTATTAAGAATTATTACTAATTTTTACTAATTTTTACTAATTATTACTAATTATTACTAATTATTGGTAATTATTACTAATTATTACTAATTATTGGTAATTATTGGAATTTATTACTAATTATTGGTAATTATTGGAAATTATTACTACTTATTGGTAATTATTGGAAATTATTACTAATTATTGGTAATTATTACGAATTATTTGTAATTATTACTAATTATTGGTAACTATTGGTAATTATTACTAATTATTGTTAATTATTGGTAATTATTACTAATTATTCCTAATTATTGGTAATTATTACTAATTATTCCTAAGTACCATTAACTATGAACAATGAATACTAATAATTTAAATTTATTAAGTAACAAAACAATGTAAACATAATTAAATTACAACTAATTAAGAATAATTGAAACCAATAAAAAATTTAAAATAAATATTAAATTAAAATGAACAAAAATACCTTTAAAATTGATCTGAGGTTGATCTCTGATCGTTGTTGAAAACTTCAATATCAACTCCGGAAAAAAAAATTAAACTTAAGAAACTCTGAAATCTAAAAATAGAGTTTTGAGAGAAGGAGAAGATTGAGTTTGAGAATGAATGAAAAAAAAAACGGATGGGGGGTATTTATAGGTTAGATCATTTGCGACGAGTCTATTTGCGATGGGATACTCGTCGCAAATAGTGTTTTTTGCGACAGTACCCGTCGCAAATACCTTAGCCCTCATTTATTACGGTCAACGGTTAAATAATTATTCGCGACGGGACTCGCCGCTAATAATAACCTGCCGACATACTATTTGCGACGGGGGTAGATTTCCGTCGCAAATAGCTTTTACCGCCGCCGGTTATTTGCGACGGGGGTAGATTCCCGTCGCAAATATCTTTTACTGTCGCCGGGTATTTGCGACGGGTGGTAACAGCCCGTCGTAAATAACTTTCCCGCGATTTGGCTTGCAAAGCGCACCAGTCCTTTTGCGACGGGGCAAGCTAACCCGTCGCAAATAACTACTTAATTGCGACTGGGGAATTTGCCCGTCGCAAATAAGTTTTTAACCGGACTATTTACGACGGGATTTATCCCCGTCGTAAATAACCCGTCACAAAAACCCATTTTTCTCGTAGTGGGTGTACTTGTGAAGTGATAATCAAACAGCATTAAACCCCTACCTAGTTCATTGTTGGATGATGTTGGTGCGAGAAGGCAGAAGACGATTTTTTGCAGACGAACACGTCCTACGTCGAAGGAAGGAAGTTCTGAGGAAGAAGGTCGAAGTCGAGGTCGTTCTTCGTAGATGAAGGTGTTCCTCATCGGCGTTCTTCTTCGGTGGAGCGTTCTTCTTTGGTGGAGCGTTCTTCGTTGGGAGCTTTCTCCCAAGTTCCTCCTCTCCCAAATTCCACCCAAAATGAAAAGGCAGCACAAGATAATAGATTATAATATCTATTAAGTCATTGGCATAATATTCAAAATGGTTTAGTTGATTAAGGGGGAGTTGGCACAATTAAAATGGTGTGTTGGCACAATTAAAATTATGGATGTGTTGAAGAGGCTCCCCCCCACATTTATTAGGGAGTTAATGGTATCTCTCAATTAAAGGGGGGTTTCAATGGGGTTTAATCTTGGGTGGTCCCCACCACCATAACCACTAATGGGAGGTTATGGTTTGGGTGGTCCCCACCACCATAACTTCTCATGGGAGGTTAAGTTCTGGTGGTCCCCACTTCCAACTTCCACATGGAGGTTTAGTTACAGCGGACCCCACCTCCCAACATCCACATGGGTGTTGCAAATAAAAATAAAAATTTCACACACTTTTATTTTTATTTTATTCTTACACGAAAAACCCCAAAACTATCTTTCACTCTCGACCCATTTCTGTTGAGATGAAATCCTCTTTAAGCGAATACCAGTGCTGCAAGTTCAACGGTGCCCTCATATTTTAATTCCGAGCACCGGTTTAAAAGTTAGGAAAACCCGCTCGCACGTTTACTGAACGTACCAAAACAAAAGTTCAGAAATTCATTCCTGGCACTCCGAGCCTCAAAATCATGCACTGTCAATTTTCGTGGACTCGTAAAATTCCATATATATTTAAAAAAATGGAAAATCTGGGTCTTTACATTCTCCCCACCTCAGGGATTTATGTCCCCGTAAGCTGCAACTCAAACTAAGGGAACAAGTGGGGGTACTGAGCGCGCATCTGAGCCTCTCACTCCCATCTACTCTCCTAGAGGTTCTTGTGCTGCCAGCGAACATGCACTAAAGGTATTGACCATCCATAAAGGACCTGCTCCTGTCTATCCTCAATATATATTGGAACCTCCATAAAATTCTCCCCATCATTGACATCCATCTCGCCATGGTTGATGATGTGAGATGGGTCGTGCATGTATCTCCTCAATTGGGATACGTGGAAGATGTCTTGCACCCGGTGGAACTGAAGTAGAAGAGATAAGTTGTATGCCACCTTTCCAACTCTACTGAGGACCTGAAAAGGTCCGATGAACCTTGAAGAAAACTTATCACCTTGGACATATCTCTATAGACCTCGTCGGTGTGACACCCATAGAAATACTTGGTTTCCATCCTTGAACTCCATAGGTCTCTATATTCTGTCGGAATATGACTTTTTCCTACTTTGTGTAGTCTTCATCCACTCCTGGATGATCTGTACCTTCTTCGTGGTAGCCCATACCATCTATGGTCCGACTAGTGCTGACTCCCTGGGGTCAGTCCAACACAAAAGTGATCTACAAGGTCGACCGTACATTTCCTCGAAAGGTGTCATCCTAATGGTGAACTGATAGATGTTGTTGTATGAAAACTACACCAAAGGTAAGTGATCCTCCCAGCTATGGCCGAAGTCGAGGACACAAGCACGTAGCATGTCCTCGAGGGTCTGAATGGTCCGCTCAGTCTGGCCATCTGTCTGAGGATGGAAGGAAGTGCTCAAATGAAGCTGCATCCCGAAAGCCTCCTGCAACCCCTTTCATATCCAGGAAGAAAATCATGCTTCATGGTCGGAGATAATCATGTAAGGTACTTCATTTAGCTTCACAATCTTCTGCACATAGAGGCATCCCAAGCTCTCTACTGAACCCTACTCTCGGATTGGTAGGAAGTCAGCTGAATTAGTGAGTCAGTCGACGATCACCCAAATCGAGTCATCACCTCTGGATGTACGTGGAAGTCTTATCATGAAATCCATGTATATCCCATCCCACTTCCACTCTGGGACCTCTAAAGGTTGAACCAAGCCTTTTGGTACCAGATGCCCTGCCTTCACTTGCTGACAAGTGCGGCACCGAGAAACAAACTCTAAAACTGCTTTCTTCATTCCCGGCCACCAGTGTTGTAGTCGTAGGTCTTGGTACATCTTTTCCACTTCTAGATGTACCGCTAGAGGGGATGGTGGAACTCCCTCAACACTTCCTTCTGAAGTTACACTAGTACCATGATACATCCTCTGGAGAGGATGACGTGCTCCCCACCTTCAAAAAATCCATCAGGTGCCTGTCCTGTGGATATCTGAGCACGTCGTGTCTCGTAGTCAGTTTCCCCACGCTGCACCTCCTTAACTCACTAAAGAAGTGGGGGAGTGACTATAAGAGACTGAAGAAAAGCTGGTTCATCTCTATCCACGAAGGATATCTGCAAAGCGGCCAGCTGCTCCGTCAACTCGTCTGGCAGTTGTATACCGGATATTCTGCTGAGAGCATCTGCAATAATGTTCCCCTTCCCAGGAGTATAGACTATCTCGAAGACATAGTCCTGGAGGAACTCAAGCCAACGTCGTTGTATCAGGTTCAGTTTCTTCTGAGAGAAGATATACCTGAGACTCTTATGATCAGAGTACATAGTAGAATGTTCACCCATCATATAGTGTCTCTACATCTTCAAGGTGAAGACCACTACTGCTAACTCCAGGTCATGTGTAGCATAGTTCTGCTCATGCTGTATTAGCTGTCAACAACCATATGTGATCATTGCTCCCTGCTATATCATAACACATCTAATCCTGGTCCCTGATGCATCGCAGTAAACTACGTACCCTACGCTTTCCTCTTAAGCCTCAATATGGGGGCACTAGTCAGCCTCTGCCTCTGCTCTTGAATATTCTGTTGGCATCTCTCCAACTGCACAAAGGTTTGCCCATTCTTATTCAAGGTTGATAGTGGTTCTGCAACTCTGGAGAAGTCTGTCACAACCCTCCGGTAATATCTGGCCAAACCTAGGAAACTTTGTACCTCTATCACACTCCTGGGTGGCTCCCAAGCAAGTAGTGCATCAATCTTTGCTGGATCTACTGCAACTCCAGCCTCCAATATGACATGTCCTAGAAAGTGAACCTCTTGGATCCAGGACTGGTAGATTGAGATCTTACCATAAAGCTGGTGCTCTCAGAGTGTGTTTAGTACTACCTGAAAATGGTAGACATGCTCCTCCTCAGTAGTCAAGTAGATCAGAATGTCGTCGATGAAGACTACTACAAAGCAATCAAGGTATGGCTGAAAGACCATGTTCATGAGTCCCATGAACACTTCTGGATAATTTTTTACGCTGAATGGAATAACCAATAACTCTTAGTGTCCATACCAACATCTAAAAGATGTCTTCTGCACATCCTCGTCTCGAACTCCGAGCTGGTGATAGCCTGATCTGAGGTCTATCTTCCAGAACCACCATGCTCCCTTCAGATGATCAAAGAGGTCATCAATCCTCAGGAGTGGGTACTTTTTCTTCACGTTCACCTGGTTCAGGCTCCGATATTCAACACAAATCCTCAATATCCCATCCGCCTTCTTGACGAACAGAATCAGATCTACCTAGGGAGAAACACTGGGCTGGATGAATCTCTTCCCCTATAAGTCCTCTAGTTGTACCCACAACTTGCGAAGCTCTATGGGAGCTATTCGATACGCTGGTGTAGATATCGGTGCCTTCCTGGGGTACAAGTCAATGTAAAAGTACACCTCTCTGCGAGGAGGTAGACCTGGGACATCATCAGGGAAAATATCTGTGTACAGGTCCACCACTACAGAATAACTCGAACTCTCTACGTCAACTACTCCAATGGTAAGGCTAGCCAACTGAGGAGTGTTCGGGTGCACTCTCCTTCGATAAAGTCTATAATGTTCTGCAAAGTCTCCCTTCTTTCCGTTGAAGGTAAACCTGGTCCTATCCGTGCAGAAACACCACACTTTGTGACTAATACAGTCAATCTGAGCATGGAATGTAGATAACTAGTCCATACCCAAGATGAAGTCATAAGTCCTCGATGCCGCTACTAGGATACCCCAGCCTGCTATGGTGGAGTAAACACAGATCATTCCTTAAATCATCTTTGGAGTTCCATGATCGTAGGCCTCAGCGACCTGGAGATGAGCTCTCCCCTGTCCACCTACTCCCTATGGTAAGGGTGGACCTCCTGGTGGTGGTGGAAGAAATATCTCGAAACGTCACCCACAGCCTACTCCTCTGCCACGTCCGCCTCCAACCTGAAGACATCCTCGATCGAACCTCTGTCTCTACCTTGGTGTTCCTTCGACCATCTTCTGATTATCCGAATGGTGGGTCGGACAGTCACGATCCATGTGACCCAGCCCGCCGCATGTGAAACACTTCCCACTCCTGGAATGTATGTATTCGCTTTGGGTGCCCCACACAACTTATCTTGAGTCATGTGGTCATCCACCTATAGTTCTGGTCCTCTTGGACCTCTGCGACATCTGTCTGGTGCCAGCTGCAGAAGACTCCGCAACGTGTCGACTGGTGGTGGATCTCAGTGTGGGAGACTTCTCAGTAAGGAAACTCTCCACTAGGGGGGGTCTCTCTAACACCCCCTCCTGTGTTAGGATGCTATGTGAGATCACTGAATCCCTGACCTCCTTCTTGATTCCTTGATCGAAGGTCCGTGTCCTGAATAATGGGTCCCGCACCATATCGGTGGAGTATCATGAGAGGTCTGTGAAACTCGATGAGTACTGAGCTACAGTCATGATGCCCTGCTACAGATGAAGTAGCTCCTGTATGTGTACTGCATGAAGAGTCGCTAGAAAAAACTTCACCCAAAACAAGCTCTCTAATCTGCCCAGAGAAGCGTCACCTCATCGTGGACCAGGAGAATCAAGCTCCACCATCTGCCTGCTGCTGACTGTAGAAGGCTGGTAGCAAGAATCACCATGAGGTCTGATGGTGTCCCTACAAGTCGGAAAACTCTCACCACAGCCTCAAGCTAATCTTCAGCCGCCTGTGGGTCTATCTCTCCTATAAACTTGGGTGGCCTCTAGTGCTGGAACTCATGCAACGCGCTCAAGTGGCGCGCACTGTCTGCTGCTGGGCCTGGTGGCATCGGTGGCCCAACAGGTAATGGTACCACCGGTGCCTCCACTAGTAAAGGGCCCTGCACCGAGGTCTTGTTGCTCGGTGGGATATTTGGGCGTACAAATCTCGGAACTCTATCCAGATATATGCATAGAGGCATCTTGAAAAGAAACAGGTGCACTACGGTCAAAAGTTATACCTGGTGAGCTGACCTGGTGAGCTGACTTAAAGAAAACTTTTTAAAACACACATGCAATCAGTGTTTTCGTGCACTGAGTTGGAAATCAAAATTCAGGGTCCTGGTGTATGGATACGTCGACCGCTGCACCAACACTGGACTGCCTGAACTAAAAACCGCACTCAATACACTTAATACTATTACTTCATAGAAAAGATCAAAGTTCTAAGTTCTGCGTTAGAACCGACTCCTTTGATAGAAATTTGTCACGACTCGTCCCCCAGGGCTCGTGTCATGACTACCCCAAGCACGCCTTCAATAGGATAGGGGCTGGAAACTACCACCAAAGGCGTAATTACCTATAACTGGGAAGACATATCCTTTAAAACCTGTAAACACACACAACTAAACACACAACAAGATACGAAACACCAAGTAATTGTATAACAAAAGAGTGATGAAAGTAAAAGGGGCCAGAATACAAGCCCAACTAGAAAGTACAAGTACAGCTGAAATGCAATACAATTGAAGAAAGAGAAAGGACAGATATTGGATCGTCCTATGAGGATCCTACCTGAAGGGTACGTACAGATCTCCTCCTCAGCACTCCATGCCCGTCTGTCTCCTCCGCGTATCGACACATCGTATGGTCCACCTCCGGGTACTGTCCAGTTCAGGTACTCTTAGCCTCAGTCAGCACTGCCCGACGTCTGCATCCAACACAACAAGGTGTGGGCATAACTCATGTAGGGGAGACTATAACGATACTCAGTAGGGAACCCGATACCTTCAAGGTCTCACAAAAATCCACCAACGATAAACCAAAATGTAATAAATCAACAGATAACCCTACTTAGGTATATGCCCATACATATACCTAATTTATCAAGTGATCTATCTCAATCATGAGGAAAACATAGAAAAAATGACTCAGCTCAACCAGGATTTTATTCTAGGGGTAGTATCGAGTAACAACCCCAATCACATTGTCAAAACCTTGGCTATAAGAGAACTCCTCCTCTATCGAGTACAAGGGGCTTGTCGCGACACCAAGCGCACTTCCCACTAACCATGGACTACTGAGGCACTCCTCCTGTCGAGTATTGTGGATCTGTCGTGTCACCAAGCACGCTCCCCACCGTAGGTATTCCGCGTCACCAAGTGCGCTCCCCCTCATAGCCTGCTGAGGTACTCCTCCTATTGAGTACCGTGGGTCTGCAGTGACACCATGGTACTCCCCACTGTGGGTCTTCCATGACACCAAGGCACTCCCCACTGGGCTAGTAGAGTCACTCTGAGTCAAAACGGTCGGCAGTCATCAGGTCTCAGCCAGCTACTAGGTCTTCGCACTACGATCACTCGTCTCCGAGAGGATCTGCTCCACAAGCTACAGGTCGATACTCCAACTATCACGAAGTCCCACAAACAAATATCTCAAATTTCCGCCATGTCATAGGGGTATCAATGCAATAGACGGCGTGTCAAACGGACGCTCGGTCTGTGAGTTATTAGCCTTTTAGTCCCAGGGGCCTGGTTGGATTTGTGCTCAATCCAACTTAACCGTACCAAAAATATACCCAAAACTCTAGTAGGGTATAATCAAAAGGACTGTCTTACTCCATGAATTCCAACACCACTGACGGTTCGTCAAACGGACGTATGGTGCCAAAGATATGGCTGAAGGAGAAAAAATGGATCGTAGTGGGCTCGGGTCCGGTCCAACCCGGTCGGAACGACCCCACCCATTGGGCGGCCCTGCCCATTGGGTTAGCCCCAACTCGTTGGGCCTCATCCAGCAGGCCCCAAGGGGCCATAGAGAGTCGTGAGGGTGCGGACCGGACATGAGTCGGCACGAGGGTGGTTCGGACTGGAGGGCGTCGTGTGGGCGACTCGGCCTAGAGGGCGCCGCGAGGGCAGCTCAGCCTGGTGTGCGGGGTCGGTTCGGCTTAGAGGGACACAGGGGTGTGGCTCGGGGTGGCTCGGCCTGGGGGCCGGGGTAGCGCGGTCGGGGCCGGTACGGCCAGTGGGTGGCGCGATCGGGGCCGGTTCGTCCGGGAGGCTAGAGCTGTCGGGGTGGCTCAACCGGTGGATGGCACGGCCAGGGTGGCTTAGCCGGGAGGCCGGGGTGGCTGGGGTGCGGTGCGTCAAGGGCGCGGCGTGGCTCGGGTCCAGTTCAGCTGGTGGTGGCAAGGGGCTGGTTCGGCCGGGAGGCCAGGGTGTTGTGGGGCGATGTGGGTCGTAGAGGCCTTGGGTGGCGGCGTTGTTGCCTTCGTCACCTTCGTCGCCTTCCTCTGTTTCGAAGAACACCACAAATCAACACAAGGGTTATAGAGAGGACATGCCATGTTAGTTTGGCCCGCACTCATCTCCTTAGAGTGGTAGCAAGAGGTTTATAAGAAGAAATCACATCAAACCCTCCCGTAAATATTCTTCCTAACCCGCAAAAGAAAAGAAGGGGTGTACTTGTGAAGTGATAATCAAACAGCACTAAACCCTTACCTTGTTCATTGTTTGTTGATATTAGCGTGAGAAGGTGGACGTTCATTCATTGTAGACGAACACGTCCTATATCGAAGTATGTTCCGATGAAGAAGGTTGAATTCGAGGTCGTTCTTCGTAGTCGAGGGCATTCCTCGTCGGCGTTCTTCGTCGGTGGAGCGTTCTTCATCAGTGGAGCGTTCTTCATTGGGAGCTTTCTCCCAAGTTCCTCCTCTCCCCAATTCCACCCAAAATGAAAAGGCATCCCAAGCTAATAGATTATAGTATCTATTAAGTTGTGGGCATAATATTAAAAATGGTTTAATTGATTAAGGGGGAGTTGGCACAATTAATATGGTGTGTTGGCACAATTAAAATTGTGGAGGTGTTGAAGAGGCTCCCTCCCCCCACATTTATTAGGGATTTGAGGGCTTCTCCCAATTAAAGGGGGTTTCAAGGGGGTTTAATCCTAGGTGGTCCCCACCACCATAACCTCTCATGGGAGGTTATGGTTTGGGTGGTCCCCACCACCATAACCTCTCATGGGAGGTTAAGGTCTAGTGGTCCCCACTTCCAACTTTCACATGGGGGTTTAGTTCCGGTGGACCCCACATCCCAACACCCACATGGGTGTTTCAAATAAAAATAAAAATGTCACACACTTTTATTTCTATTTTATTCTTACATGAAAAACCCAAAAACTATCTTTCTCTCTTGACCCACTACCATCAAGATGAAAGTCTCCTTAAGCGAATATCAGTGCTGCAAGTTCAATGGTGACCTCAGATTTCAATTCCAAGAACCGGTTTAAAAGTTATGAAAACCTGCTCTCACATTTACTGAACGTACCCGAACAAAAGTTTAGAAATTCATTCTGGGCACTCCAGGCCTTGGAATCACGCGCCGTAAATTTTTGCGAACTCGTAAAATTCCCATATATTTCAAAAAATTACATGGAAAATTTGGGTCTTTACAAACTGTCTATTAATTACACCTATCACCGTGCTTATTCTCTTAACAAGCCTTCCCTAAGGACATAAATATTCAAAAATACCTTATATTACAAAACTTTATCATTATTACATTCATGATACAATAAGGAGACAAATATTCCCATCCATTTCATGAACCAAAATTTTCATTTAACTTGTCAATCTCTTAATCAATGTCCTTGTTCCCCGCACATAAAACATATTATTTTTCCATTGAGAAATTTCCTTGAGTTATTAGCCCCACATTCTCAACATATAGTAAAATTAAATATCTTTTCCACATGGTCTCCCCCACCCAATCTTATGGTGAACTCTATCATTTTATTTTGTGGTGAGTCTAAGAGTTGGTTAAGGTATAGGTCTTGGGACAACTGATTATGAATAATCATAATATTTTAACTCCTTTCATCATCCTATTTGTTACTCATAGTCACAACATTTTCGTTTATATTGAATTTTGATCCAGTATTTTATATTTTATTCCATTAACTAAATATAGATAGAATATTTTGAGAACAATAATCATAGTGGGGTACCATATAATCAATAAAAATCCCTTATAGAATGTGTAGATAATGAAAAATTAGCCTTAACATTTGAATCCTTGGGTTTATATTTTGTTATTAATATTCATAATATATTTAAATCCATCATGATAGTTTATAAAGGGGTTTTTTATTTCTAAGGCATATCACATAGGAGTTCCAAACTAGGTGTGTAGTAAGGCTTGATGTCGTGCACCAAATGACAATCTAGTCGAGCTCAGTGCACCCATTTGAGATCTATTAAACTTAGGTACCACTATACAGAGCCATATACATTGTATTTTAGAAAAATGAATGTAATGTTTTAGGCAAAAATTACTCTATCATCTACCAAAATTACAGGATGTTTTCCTATACATTGACACATAATTAAACTTATCATTAGATGCAGCACTATATATATAACTAGAAATATCCCTAGGGATCTCACTAATTGTTTTTCATCCTATTATAAAAAGGCTAACTAAACCTATCCTTTGATACAAACTATAGATAAATTGGCTTCTCAAATATAGATATTAATTATTTTAGATGAATATTCAATACATTACACAAACACATTCATGAGTACAGTAATAGTTTAGAGTCTTTATAGATGAGTTATACAATATTATAGTTATGTAAACGGGCATAAATATGTATAATAATGGTATTCCCCTTTAGTACTCTTCAAAAATATACCGTGCATAAAATCATTCTTCATAACCAGGGGAAAGGAATCATATGAAATGGTGAGCTCCGATGCTCAATAAGGTTAAACAAGGGTGATACGTAAGAATAATGTGAACCTAAGGGTATGGGAACATGAGCATACCATTTCAAAACCAAAACTATCATTTTAAATATCATAATATTTATTAATGGAATAAACACTAGAATCACATAATACCTGAATCATAAGGGAATCAATGAACCTAATCTATGAGAACATAACATTGGAATAAGAGTACACATCAACTTATAAAATTTTTAACATGAATTAACATAGAAAATTTCATGTATTATGTTAAGGATATGATGTTATGATCTCACATAAAACTATGGACAAGTAACAAGGTCTATTAATAACATTATAGATATGAAATAAAGGTCCACACATAAAACTATTAACATGTAATCAGTTTCACTCATAACATTGTAAACATGTAATTAGTTTATTTTATAACATTTTTGACATGAAATTAGGTTAATTATTAATATTGTGAATATGTAATCAGGTACACACTCAAAAATAATTACTAATCAGTTTTAAATCATTACCAAATGCATATATAGGACATATATTTCCCTAGGATCACATAAAGAAAATAATATATATGTGTTCTATAAGATTATAAAACATTCATCATACAAAAACCCATGAAATTAAATGAGATTGATAAACATTTTATCATATCATATCCTAAGTAAAAGTTAAAAGTTTCTCAATTATTTCATAATGGTATAACCCATGGATGAGAAAACAAATTCATAAAAATCATTCCACCATAAACATATACCATTAAAATAAAGAATAAGAATGGTATCCTTGGATCATATCCTTAATACGGAATATATAACATCAATATACATCTTCTTATATGAGAAATGATGTTTAAAACACATTTGGAAACTTTCATGATGAAAATAAAGTTTCTTTTAGAAATAACATTTTAAAACATAAAATTCATAAAACATTTTTTAAATCACTTTCATTGAAAAAAACTTTTGAAACTTAAAAGGATTATTTAAAATAATTTATATAATTTCATGGGTAAAATATCATTTATGACTAGAAATATTTTAAGAAATAAATCACTTTTAAAATAATTTTATATGAATATATATTTATAGCATATAAAATAAGATTCAAAGAATTTTTTTCATTAAATTAGAAAATTTTGTTCAAGATCTGCACATTAAAACAAATACTCCTTTAACATTTATGGTAAATTAAAAATAGGTATTGTTTATAAAACTACATGAATATTATTTTAAAATTATTTTATAAAAAGGATAAACATGGGTAAAAATGACATCAATAAATAATTTTTATAATTTTAATAAATTTTTTGAAACCCTTTTTAGAAAAAAAAATTTGGGAAGGAAATAGATTTTCGATCGAATATTGAAATAAAGAAGAATTTTCTAAAAAAAACACAATTATTTTAACCACAAATGATTTTAAAAATTGTATTATTACCTGAAAATATCATGACTAACTAGAGGAGAAGAAAATTCATGAGAATTATTGATAAGTCGATTATAACATTTCAACATAAGGGACCTAATCAAAAAAATATCCTAATAAATGATGAAATTGGAACATATATCAATTACACATAGGAAATCATTTGAAACAACATCCCTATATAGGTATATCATCAAATGTATGTGAAGTACTCATAATTTTCTGGATAATAATAAAAACATACATTCATGGGATGTATATACCCCCCATAAAATAAATAAGAGTTGAATATGGAATGTGTCTCAAATAAATAAAAAAGTGAGACATATATCTCTTACCACATTAGTAATATTTTGAATCATAAGTTCAAATAAATATTAAAAAAATGAAAATTTAAATATCCCAAAAATTAGAAAATTCATGATATATCATGTAAAAGGGCCAGTTTATACCAATAAAAATAAACGAGTTGTGAATTTTCATATGTCTCCCAACAATAAAATTGAGACTAGAAATCCCTTTCATAAGTCCCAAATTGTTTCGTACACATTCAAACATCATGTATAGTAAAAATAAATCTATTATACATATATTATAGAAATATAATTATATATATTATACCTTATATTATTTACCTATGACCATTTATTACCAATTCATTGTTAAAATCTTGTTTTAGGTAATAACTACTTTGTTTTCCATATATGTTCTGATTTGTAATTTTTGGTCTACTTAACATGATCATAGTACCATAATATATAGAATAATATTCATGAAATAATTATCATATTTATACATCAAATATACTTTCAATACAAATCATGAAATATTGTATTGATAAATCCTGTACTTTACGATCATGAAGATGGTTGGTCGTACGTACGCCTGAGAAAAATTTCCATTTTTAATGATAATTATAAAAAATAGTTAAGTAAAATTATATATTTAAAGAATGATCATAATATCATAATTACCCTAGTATTTATTTAAATATACTTACACAGAACATCAATGTAGTGTAGGGATAAAAAGAGAGATTCACATCACTTTGTGAAATCAGTAGTTGACACGTACACGAATTTAGTTATCATATTTCACTGAATGAAAGGGTAAGAAAGAAAAAAATACATTATAGTGACCCTAACCCCAGTATCCAGAACCTAGTGTCTGATTTATTAAAATGGAATAAGATACAAGGAATCAAATACCAAATGATAGAATAGTTTATAAATCTTGTTAAATTGGATACATAAATGAGCCTTACATTATATTTGAATATAAAAATTAGAACAATGTTTTTTACAGAATAATATTATTCCATCTTGAATATATCTGAATATTAATCACAGTAAAATTCATGGATCCCTAGGTAAGGAAACAAAATAAGTGTTTTCTCAAATGCTTAGTTAGGTTTATTTATAATATAATCTACTAGGAATCAAGAAGCATAATCAACATGAAAAGATAAATATCTGAAAAAACATACCATATAACAAATAACATGAGAATGAAATGCTTCTAAATATAATATCATATAGAAAACATGATAGATAATATGATAATTTATAATCAATAACGTATGGTGAAAAAATAAAAGCACGTTTTATTTGATCAATAAGATAAGGATGAAATGCATTAAGAGAAGATACCATGGTGAAAATCTCAGGGATAATATGATAATGCAAAATGAATATGGAATGTTATATAATGGAAAATACATTCTATTTAATCAATAATATGTGAATAAAATTAATCCATAGATAATATCATTGTGAACATCTCATGGATAATAATAACTAAATTATTTATGATGTAAATTCTTAATTATTGGATGTCATGTCTCATGAACACAATACCTATGCGGTAAAGTTATTTCAAAAATAGTTTAAAATTGTAGGTAAATACCCATTTAATGTCATATTATTGATTTTTAACATGATTACAATTGATTAATCAATGGGATATATAAAAACATTCCTCGCTCATCACTATTGTTCCAAATCATTCATCATATATAAAATAATATATTCAATTCATTATTCAATATTCCTTAACATTAAATATACATATTGAGTATAGGATATATATTTATCAATATTTCCCTAGTCAATCAAATAATATTCAAAGAATAACATTATATGTATAAATTATATACAGTTTAACAAATATGAAAATCTATGATAAATAATATATATATTTAGTGGAAATTTAGCATCTAATTATCATGAAAGGTTGATTAGTTCATGTGGATGTTAATGACAACAAAAAATGAAATAAGTATGTGGATATAAATACTATCAATGGTCAAAATAATAATAAACCATCCAATAGAAGAATAAGGATGGAATCTATTCATCACATACCCTTTAGATTAATAATAATTTTTTTATGTGAATGAAGAATAAAAATATTGTATAAAGATTTTTAAAAACCTTTCTTGATGAAAAATCTATTTTATTTTTTAAATCACATTTTAAAATATAATACTTTTATAAAATCATTTTTTAAGAAAATATGTTTTTAAAAAATGAATTTATAGAATATAGTAAAGAATTTTCATTAAAATTTCATTTTTATATTTTAAAGTAAGGTTGAAATAAATTGATTTCATGATGGTGGGTAATTCGTTACATGTCTTTCAAGTTAAAAACAACATTACTTTTTACTGAAAAATTGTAAGAAAAATGCCTCGTTGGGAAAACAACATTAATATTACTTTAAATTTTTTTTTCTAAAAAGTGAAACATGATTATAAATTTCATTAATAAATCATTTTAGGAATGTTAAAAATATTTATGGAATAACACTCTAAAAAAATAGGTTTTGATGGAAATGTATTTTTGAATGAAAAGAGAAATAATGTTAGATAATCTTTAAAAAAAATCTAAATCCTTTTAGGTACAAAAATGTGTTAAAATTGTACTATTACTTGAAAATATAATTAATTACCATGGGATAATAATATGAAATGGTTTTATTATAAAAATATCAAATAAAATTAATGAAATTCAAGAATAAACAATATCTATCAAAATGATTTTGTAAAATAATCCCAAAAATTGATAGTGACATTGAAGTGGGAATTAATAAATCAATCGATTTTTAGTTTAAAAATTAAATCCATATAAAATAATTGTTAATAAAAATAAGATAATAAAATTTAATTACCCACATAATCATGGAATATGAAAGATAATTAAGAATTAATATAAACCAATGAAAATAAATTCAGTTAAGAAAATTTTTTACCAGTAGGAAACATTTAACTAAAATAAACATGAATGAAATAATTAAAATTGATAAATAAAATACAATTAAGAAATAATCATGATATAATATTTTAAATTGGGAATTATATACACAATATAAAATAATTTAGGATCAAAAAAATACAATATACCCTAGTGAAATAAAATTGAGATGAAATCTATTACTTCACACTCACTTTTGCTTGACCATTTTTTAATATATAGTATTGTGTTTTAATACATGTTATTAACTTGTATAAGAAAAATATTAACATTTATAATATCATATATTATCCTTTTATGACATCTTATCACCCTTATGTAAAAAATCATTCATTATTTTCATTTTTTGGGTGTTAATTACCTTGTTTTCTCATGGGTGTTTCATCATGAAAGATCCCATTTATGCACATGTTATATAGTTCCCTGTTCAAAATAATAATAATAATTTAAAAAAATTCATAATTATTTTTCAATTATACTTTAATGTACAATATTGAATTATGGTTTTGATAAATGATGTATGTTATGATCATGGAGATAGTAGGTCATACATACATATGTGTAATATTTCCAGTTTTCAATTTTTATTACGGAAAAGTGGTAAGTAATATTTAGTATTTTCATAATGATAATAATATCATAAATATAATATAATTTCATTAATTATTCTTATATATATAATCCATGTGGTGTGGTGATGAAAATGGAGTGACATCGCTTTGTGAAGGTGACAGTCCGCATGTACATGAATGATGTTATAATCATTAGTGAATGAAAATGTAAAACTAAAATGATATATCATTTTAGAAGGATAAATATTTATTTAATATCATAATTATTTACTTTATATAACATCTAACTATTTTTTATCCTTATCACCTGCTATGATAAGTGTCATTGACAGACAAATCACATCATTTTGTGAGGTAGTAGTCTACTGTACACATGATTGACATTATCGTATCCCTTATAGAATAGAATATAAGGAGGTATGTATTATATAATTACTCAAGAGGTATAATTATGTTATAAATACCATATATATAATTTATATTCATCATAATACCCAACCATGAGAGCCAGTAATGGAAAAAATGAATGGAATCAGTTCGATAGGTAGTAGGCTGTTATAGACACGAAGGATGTTTTATTAACCAATTTGATGGAAGTGGATAAGGTTTTAGGAAATTAACCTTAAATAACAACATATAATAATATTAAATAAAATAATTTAATTATATAATCATATATTAATATTAATTTAATAAGGTGTATGATGTAATAATATGAAAACTCTCATTTAAGATATTTACCTCAACTTCAGGTATCTTCTTCAGGTTTTCTCATAAGTCTTCATAGGATAACTTTAATCCAAAAATAATATTTATAAAATTATATTAGGGAAGTTTTTATGTTATTTTGGAAGGTGTTTTTTTATCAAAAAATTTTTGAAGGTGTGAATAAGATATTAGAGTGGGTGAGCTCTAATAAGTTAGGTGAGTGGCACACTTGTAATTTTTTGAAAGGATTTAATCATACAAAGATTTATATCAATTTGAAAGCCTCCAATAAAATTAATTAAGAAACATATAAGATTCATGATAAAAAATATTTCCAAATAATTGGTATTGGACATTTATTGAGGTCAATTTAACTCTTACATCCTTTGTTTAACCCCTGGTAAATCAGTTTTTACATTAACTATTGTAGTTAATTTCTCTTGTTTCATTATTCATTTGGTAAAAAAAGAAGTGAAATAAATAAAAATTATAAATTACTATGATTTAAAATATGTAACCCATTTTTCAAAATTCAATTCAATGTATTTTAATATTTTAATTTAAAAATAATCTCATAGGAACGACGAGAAAAAGGTTTTTATAGAGAATATGTTCAAAAGTTTATAAAGGGTTTTTATCATAATTCAATAGGAAAATGATTAAAATGAACTAAATTTGACTAATTTATATAAAACATAAATAATTTTACAATAATACAAATTCATTTTATAATTTAACATTATAAATTATTTAAATGAAGAGGCATTGCTCAATTATAATTCAGTATTTTTCACAATTCCTCAAAAAAATGAAACTTCACATAAAAATAAAAAATATTCACAGTAATTTTATTTTGATATTTTGGATTTCAAAAATGAACTTAATTTTATAAAATAAAATTTCTAAAACGGTTAAAAATTAATTTCAAATGTAGTGCGTAAAGAATTATTAAACCATCTATTAGAAAAAATACAGCTTTTCAAAAAGTATTTATATTTAATTAAAATTATTATTATTTCATTTTAATTAATATATAAATTATAAATAATATATTATTGATCAGTAAAACTTGAAATTTTGTATAAAACAAGCTATCGAATAAACTCATTGTTTAGTGTAACTCATGATAAAATTATTTTTGAATGAAAGTAAATAAATAAAATAGATTTATTTTATTTAAAATAATTATATATTTAATTCTCATGGTGTTATATTTTATTTTTATATTTTTGTTTCTTGTCATATGCACTATCAAATATGAGGTCTTATTTTAGAATTTTGGGGAGTTACATTCCCCGCACTGTAAATAAATTGAATCCTAGAAGTTGAAATTTGATCTCGGTAACTAGGGTGATGAAATTTAGAAATACCATTATTGAATAGCTAGCATCATATATTGGTTAATAAAATATCATCTTAATAAGAGTGAAAGGAAGGTAGAAAGGTCATATGGAATAAAACTTAACAAGGATTCAACAAATAATAAAATTGGTGGAAAGTGAACATTTGGAGAACAAAGAAAGGAATAAATAATTATAAAGAGTGATTTAGATCATTGATCTCAATAAATTAAATGATCAATGGAATGTTAAGATCCTCAAAACTAAAAATAGATGATGATTTTAAAGACTCTGGGATTCATTAGATAGGAATGTAATAGGAAAAAAAATTTGTTTCAATAAATATTTCTTAATATTGAGGATTTATTTTAATATATATGAATATTAAGAAATATGCATACTTGATATTTTTATATTTTATAATATAGTTTAATTGTTTGTATGTGATTAGATCATTTTAAAATTCATCACTTACTCTAGAAAATAAATATCCATAAATGGATTTTTTATTCCTTAAGAGATAAAATTCACTTTTAATGTGTCATAAGATCCATAAAACTGTGACATGATTTTCTGTATGCCTGTTACAATTTTCCAAATATAGTATGGTTATAAAAATTTATCCAATATAATACATTAATCTATAAAACATGATGGTAACACCATAATTTTATCATTAATATGTAATCCTAAAATCATTCAACTAAAAACAATGAAATTTTGTCCAGGACATCACATAACCAAATGGTGGGTATTAAATATATTTCATCCTTGAGTTGTGGGTTCAATCCCCACAGACTTTCCAAAACCAACAGTTTTTCACCCAACATACATGTTATCATTTTTATAAAATATATTAATATAATTTTTTTAATATTCACAAAATTTGATGGATATATTTGAAGTAAAATTAATCATTAAATTACTATTTATCTAATGTTCTAATTAATTTGGTTATATATTCTAATAATTATATTTGACTATTATTACATTTTCATTAATGAGCATATTAACTGTAAGGGATGTCAATAACTTTAAACCTACTTCTATAATTTGTTAAGTAATTGTTCCTCAAAAAACATTTTCAATAAAACATATAATAAACAAGTGGGATTTATTTTCAAAGATTTCTCTCAAAATATACTTAATCTCGTAATACATCCATCACATAAATCATAAAAATAGGTGTATATGTATTTTAACATATGATGAATCCTAAAATCTTAAACCTATAATGTTATCCAAAAGTCTAAAGTTAATGTTTAGGGATTTCCATTTCCAAAGAGGTCGAGGAATATTTATTAAAATAATAGTCAACTATAAGAGTTTGGATGATGATATTTTATGAAAAAAACAAAAAAAACAAAAAATATATATATAAAGCAAGATCACCCAAAATAGTAAACGTTTTGTTAATATGTGTTTGAGAGAGACCGGTTGCCTCCTGATTTTCCTGTCGTTAAGAATATGTAATGAAGTAGTTGTTCTATATATAATACTTATTCATTCAATCTAGTGAGATATGATCCTCTAAGAAATATGTAACATCCCACTCTTAATGTCCAAAAAAATAGATACATAATCTCTTTTAAGACATATATTATTTATAATATGGTTTTAGACGATGTATAAATGTTGATAATTCCTAGAATTTTTCCTTAGAGAAACATTTAGAGACCATATTATCCATAAAAACAACAAATTAAAATACCAAAATGGTCACAAAAAATAGTACCACATCCACAGGGACTAGGATTTCCCTTTAAAGAACCATCTAAAACAATATTAATTTTTTTTAATAGGGGGTAGCCTGAAATCCTCGAAATTACCAAAAGGAAGCTTAAAATTCCCCACCATTCCAAGTATTCTTGGAACATTAATATCATCAATTACATTATAATAGGAACCATTTTAGAGAACACTTGAATCCTGAGTGGAAAAAATATTACCTATAATTTTGAATTAAATGCAGAAAGTGGAAGTTAATTGAATTAAATAATTACATCCATTTCAAATCAGGTTCCAAAATTGAGATTCTATAACATTAAAGATATTATATAGGTATGGTGAAACCAAATTATACCTATATTGAAACATCGAACTGATTGAGTCATCTATTGGCCTTGGTAGCCTAAAAAATGATAAAAATATATTTCCAGAGTGCTGAAACTATGGTTCAAGTGATAAATAGGTGTTTTATTTCCTCTAGATGTTTGTTTCCTAAGAATAACCAATAATTGAGGGAAATAATGAATCATTGTATACTTGAGGTAGTCATATTTTGATTATGTGGTAATCACATGATTAGAGTATGTCTTAAGGGTCGTATCCATGACTAGTTGAATTGATAAATCTTGTAAAAATAATGATCAAAGCCCATATATTAATATAGGTAATAAATATGGAGTTTTAGGATTCTATTTTTTTCTGGTTCAGAAATGAGAACATCTGCATTAGGAGAAAATGTATAATATTTGATGATTTCATAAACGTCTATCTATAAATATAGATGAGTCTTTTCAAAGAATCATTTAAATGAGATATGAGAATCTAAAGAGAAGTCAGTATGCTGTAATTCAGAGATCATAGGAGTTTGACTCCAATTATCTATTCATAGCATGTGATTGGAGAATCTGCTAAGAATCCATCTCATGCAATTCCTAATATTATAGAAAAAAGTAATTTCTGGGAGGACAATGATTTGAGTACATGTAACTAGTATTCCTCTACCTCAATCTCACTATAAATCTATATCTTAGAAATTACTAATCCTTGGAGAAACTATTGATCATGATCCAAGTGAATCCAGCCTATAGAGCATCATTAAAGAGTTTTATTCTTTTGAAACTAATCAAACCCATGGAGATAGGGATACTACATTTTTTTCCAAGAAACCATGATAATTTTCCACTCAAGAATAAATTCAATCCAAAAAAATATTTAATAAAGACTTTTTGTCTCTTGATAATTCCTCTTAATTTGAGACACTTTCTTGGGTTTCCCTTTCCACATTTCTCACATGAAGGAAATTAATACTTCATTCATCACTAGTCTCCACTACTCAAGATCGTATAAAACACTATCATTCAATTCATTGGTGATTCAAAGATTTTGTTAAGGTATAGGTTGTCAAAAATATTTCAGTATAACTAATTAGGAATAATCATGATATCCTTCACTCATTTTACGATCTGATTTGTATACTCATACTCACAACCTTGTCCTTCAAATTCAATGTTAACACAATTTATTTAGGATGTATCAATTAACTTACACCACAAATAGTAGTATGTGAAATAATAATCTATGTGGGAAATCCAGAGAATCATTTATACGATGTCTAAATCATGACACATTATTTTTAATCTAAGACACCTTATGTTTAACATTTCCCATTTATTTTCATTTTAAATTGAAATCTTTCATAATGGTTGGTAAAAAATGTAATTTATCCAAAAAATACCCCCCATGAGTGTGAAACCAAATGTTAAGTATGGCCTGGTTGCATGAACCTTGTGAATATTGGGTAAAGTAAAATGAACATTTTTTGGATTAATTAATCCTAGGTACCACTGTCTCAAAACCAAATCCATTTATAGTTTCTAGGAAGTGATTTATTTCATGAAAAAACCACATTATCTCTACATTACCAAAACATTAGAATTTTATTCTATACTTCATCAAAGTTTATTATATGATTATGATCCATATTATATTTTTTCCTAAATATTGTTCCCATGGATTCTACTAAACGACCTTTCACACCAACTATAGATACCGCAACCCTAGTAGCCTGGATTCAGTGTCTTCTTTGTTATAATGGAAAAAATATATGGAATAAAATCCTAAAAATAAAAATAGTTTAGTTTTCATACTAAAGTATATACATACATAAGTGTTTCATTTAATTTGAATATAAAATTTACAATACATTTTTTTAAGAATAACTTTATTTCACCTTGCAGATCCCTGCATATAAGTATTAGTAAACTTATAAGATTTCTAAGAAAGGAAATAAAATTATAGTGAGAATAGATACTCAGTGATATTTAAGTATATAGGAAGATATTGGGAAACCATAATCATAATGAACATGGAAGGGAAAATATTTAAATACACAATCCATTTATTCAATAAGTAGAGAATGAAATTCATCCAGAGATAATATAATGGAAAAAATATCATTGGAAATAAGATAGGTAATAATAAATAAAATAAATTAATATTTAAAATAAATTCCATTTAATCAATATGTTGATATTGAAATCCATTCCAAGAAAATTTCATAGATAAGAACTATTGGATGATAAGATAAGTCATAATCAATTAGTAAAGGAAAATTATTGAAAACACATTTCATTTAATCCACAAACTGAGAATAAAAAGAATTATAAGATAATATTATTCTGAAATATCATCGATAATAATAAATTAATTTTAAATGATTGAAATACTTAATTATTAAATGTTTTGTCTTCGGGATAGGATACCAATATCATAATGACCGTTCACAAGATGGTTTTAAACTACAGGTAAAGACATTTTTAATGGTAGCTTACTAATTTTCTTCATGAGACCTTATAATGAATCGAGGGGATATATAATATTGGGCCCCGTATGTCATTTCAGGTCTCAATGATTCCTTATAAATTGAATAATACATTTAATTAAGTAAACAATATTTATTAAAATAAAATATCTATATTGAGTAAAGGATATATATTTATCAATATTTCCCAGTTAATCAAATAAATTTCAAAGTACACTAATATATGTATAAATGTTTTAAGGTTTAAGAAATTAGAATAATCATGATAAATAATATGGGTATTTAATATAAATTTAATTTCTAATGATCAAAGAAATGTGAATATTTAATGGGGATATTATTGAATAAAAAAATTAAATATGGAAGTGAAAGAAAATTATATACTTTATAAAAATAATCATAAAATATATGGTATAAGAATTGAGGTGGTATCAATTAAACCAATAATAATTGTACTAGGATTAAAGGATGGTTTTCATTGATGAATATAAATACTATTAAAATATTTGTAATAATAAATCTAGAGGAAAATGTGAATTCTATTTAAAAAATAACCTTTTAAAACATAAAATATTTTGAGAATCCAATTCTTTGAAAAAAAAATTTCAAAACTATGAATTTATAGAATATTAGAAAAAAAAATTTCATTAAAATAACCTTGTAATATTTTAATTTAATAATCCATGAAATTTTGTCCATGATGGCAGTTAATTCCATACATATCATACAAGTCAAAAAAATCATTCCTTTTTTGACTAAAAAGGATTTAAAAAGTTAAACATTTGGAAAATGACAAGAATATTCCATTTAATTTTTTTAGTTAAATGTCATAAATGTGTAAAAAATTATTAAATAAATCATTATTCTAATGTAAATAAAATTTAAAAAACATTTTTGAAATTTTGGGTTTTGATAAAAAATGATTCCTAATCGAAGAAAGAAATAATGTTGGATTATATTAAAAAAATCTCAATAATTTTAACTAAAAATTAGTTTAAAAATGTAAAATTAGATGAAAATTTCAGGAATAAACACAGTGGAAGAAAATTATATGGTTTTATTATATAATTATCAAATAATTTTCCTGAAATTCAAGAATAAAAAATTGTAATTTGAATAAGATTTGAAAATAAACCCTTACAATGGTTTTAAAATTGAAATCAGAATTAATCAATGAATCAATTATTTTTATAAAATATAAGTAAACATAAAACAATTATAGATAGAAAATAAGGAAATCCAAATTCATTACACACATAATCATATAATATCAATGACAACCAAGAAGTAATATAACCCAATGAAAAAATCGAGTTATGGAATGCATTACCACTTGGTAACTTCTAACTCAAACCCCCTTATATGAAATTATTATAATTGAAACATAAAATACAATGATTAATGAATTATTCAGTATATTATATCTAAAAAAGGTGATTATATACACCATATAAATGAAATTCGGCACATAACATTACAATATGTCTCAATGAATTGAAATTGAGACAAAATCACTTATCTAACACTTCCTTTGGTTAAAAGTTATTTAATTCACAGATAATGGGTTTAAACAAGTTATTAAATTATAAAATACCTATTTTCATATTTATAATTTCATATATGATCCTTTTGTATCTTTTTATCACCATTTTGATAATAATAATTCATTATTTTACCTATTTTTTGTGTTTATAGCCTTGACTTCTCATTTGTGTTTCATCATGAAAGATCATATTCTTGTTGATATTATATATTTATATCATCTAACTAATAATAATAATGAAATAATTATCATATTTGAACAACATTAATAATTGTATGACCAATCATGAATGATTTTTTTAAGAAAATATGTATGTTACGATCCTAGAGATGATATGCAGTACATACACATGAGTAACATTTTCATTTCTCAATCATCATTATGGAAGTGAGGTATTAAATATTTAATCATTCTAGAATTATAATAATATGAAAAATACTATATAATTTCTTTAATTATATTTTTATATATCATTCATATGGTGTGGTGATGAAAAGTGTGTCACATCATTTCCTAAAGGTGGTAGTCCTCACGTATAGGTTCGATGTTGTCATCTTCCAGTGAGTTAAAAGGTAAAAAGTGAAAATGATATATCTCATTCTCATAATGATTAATATTCCATTAATATAGAAATTATTCTATTTATATCTTATATAAATATTTTCATTTTTATTATAACATTATATGTTAAATGTTATTAAAAGATGAATCACTTCGCTTCAAAATGTGGTAGTCCACCATACACCTGAGCAACATTAGCATAACCCTTATGAAATACAAAGTCAAAATGTATAAATGATATAATTTATCTATATGTATAATTATGTTTCAAATATCATATATATCCTTTATATCCATCATCAAACCCAAATGTGAGAGGTGGTAATGGAAAATGAATTCCATCAGTTCGCAAAAAAAATTCACCCGCACACACGTATGATGGTATCAAAACCCATTTGATCAAAGTGGAGATGTTTTTAGGTAATTCCTTAATCATAAAATTCCTTAGTATATGTAAGATACTAAAGTTATTATCTAATCACTGTTTAAATTTTTTTAAAGGATTTGGAGGGAGGAATGAAATAAAAACTTCCATTGATAAATGTTACCTCTTCCTCGTGTATCTTCTTTAGGTTTTAACCAAATACTTCCTAGGTTGGATTAATGCCCAATATAAGGCTTATAGGATGAGATGTTGGAAGATGGGAGGTTATTTGGGTAGGTCTTGGATGAAACAATATGTAATAACCTAGATTTCGATATCAGTTATGTATATTTTTGGTCTCCAATTTATCCATTGTTTAAGTTAAATTCATTGGATTAGACTCTAATGTTAGGCTGGATGTGTCACACCCTGACCAACACATCATTTTAATTTAACTATTTTGGATCTCATTTTTGAGCTGCAGGTTTAGCCAGGTTTTTTTAGAGATTTTGGTTCATATATGGTGTGCGGCCATATGTGTGACCGTTCGTAGTGACCAAATTAAATAAAAAAACGTATTATTATTAAATTGATTATTACACAGGCGTGAAACCAGATGCGCGATCGTGAACGCGATTGTGTGCGGTGTCCAACCTAAATTAATAATGATGTTATTATTTTGGTTGGTTTTATCATTTTAGTATTATTATTCGTATTATTATTACTTAAGTTAATATTTTAATTAGGTTATAAATATTTTTAAGTTATCATTATGGATTTTTTTTAAAGTTTCTCCCCCCATTAATATTGCTATTATTTTATGTTAATTTAGTGTTTTTTTAGGTTATAATTTATCTTTATTTTTTCCACTTTTTTTTGTTTTTTTCATTTCTTTTATATATTTTTTCTTCCCCTCTTTCTTACTCGCCCTTCTTTCTGTCACGCTACACTCACCCCTTTCTTCCCCCTGGTTCATGTCGCCCCCTTCTCTGAACCCTAGCGGCGCACCCTACCCCCCTTCCCTTCACATCTTCACTGGACTGCCTCTGCCCTCTTGCTCCCTCGCACCATCTTCTTCTCGGCCGGACAACCCAGAAAACCAGCGCGCACCGCCCCAGCCTTGAATCGCTCCTCTTCTCCCTCGCCTGACCACCCCTCTCAAGCTCCCTCCAGCAACGCGCACCCAGACCAGTGACTCTAACCTCTGGCTCACCTCACGTCTTCACGCCACCCTCATACTCCTGTCCCAGCGAGCCACACAGCACTGCCCCACCTCTCCCCAACGCGGCAGCCTTGCGACCCACTCCCCCTGCACTCCGGCTAACCTGTTCTGGCTATACTGATCGGTCAACAGCGACCCAGAACACTCTCTTCCTCACCGTACAGCCGCTCCACACCCTCCCTTGGCTACACCCTCTCTTTACTGCACACCTACTTCACATCCGGACCCTCTGGTGACCTCCCTAGCACGCAGCGCACCTGCGACACCTCTCCACTATGCTCAACCAGCATCCTGCTCCCCCACCATAGGTTTGTTTCACCTTGTTTGATTATTTTTTCCATTGAGTAGATTTTTTATTAGGTTTTCATGATTTTTTTGGGGGTCTATATCGATGATTTTGGTTCAAATGTTTTAATTAGAGTCATATTGAGGTTGCATGTAGTGCAACTGTCGTACCGCGGGAGTTTTGTGCTAAACTGTGAAGTCGTTCTACACCGAGGTAGGTGGTTCCATGTTTAATTTTTATCTGGTTAATTAATTTGTAGGTTTAATTAATTAATAATATTATTTAAATAATTCATGTATTGAGAAGTCGATCTTCTATGAGGTTTGATTTGCAGTTGAACTTATTTGGGAGCATGTTTATATTATGTGTACTTGCTACTGAAATCACAACTCTGGTTAATTGTTAGTGTTTTTTTTAATTGTGAGTTTAGCCTACTGATTAGTTTTTTTGGTGTGTTTTGATTTTTAATTAAGTTTTAGTATGTCTTAATGTGTTTATTAGTGTGTTTAGATGATATGAGTATGTTCTTGCTGTGAAAACCCATGTTGGACCTTTCACCATTGTTTTATAAATTGTGCGGATTATTTTTTAGGATGTATAAGGGGTGAAATTGGTGTTTTGGTGTTGCGTCGGTATGCATTCTGTCTTAAATGACCATTTGAGTGGATTTTTGGTGTTTTATTCATGCGGTGTATTTTTAAATGGGTTGGCATGTTTTTTTGGCGGTTTGTTTAACTGTTGTAATGGTCTTTTTAACTATGTGGGTGGTCTCTTTAATCGCATGCGTGATGCAGATTGGGTTCCTGAGGTGGCGTTGTGTATGTATGGTCATGTAAGGGGGTTTGGGTCGGTCTAGTGTGTAAAGAATTGTTTTTCTCTCAAAATTTTATTTATGAAAGTTTTGGTTGTTTTATTAAATAATTATTAAGGGTGGAAATTTGTTTTGGTTATATCATGTGAATATTTTTGGTGCTTAAATTCATGCAATGTGTGTGGAATTTGTTTAATAAATTTTTTTAGTGGCGTGTTTGATAATGGAATTGATTTCTTTAACTGTTCAATTGTTTTAATTGTTTATGTAACTGATGTAGGTTTAGTTTTGAGATATTTTTAGTGTGCGCCTTATTTCAAAATGGTGTTTTCATGTGTAAGTGGTGGTTCGTTTAGTGGTGAGTGTCTTTTAAATTTTCCAGATGGTTTAGTTGAGTATGTAACTTATGCAGATTATGTTATGAAAATATTTTGGTGTGTGTATGGATTTTAAAAGCGGGATTGGGTGTGAAAATTGTTATTTTGTGTGCGTAAATACCAAGTTTGGATTTTATGCATTAGTGTGACATGTGAAATGAACTTGAAACTTGTTTGAACACAAACCGGGAATCCCAGGTAGCTAGAAGGGTGGACTAGACTAGTGGGCTAGTGTTCCGAAGGTGACTCGACTCGATTTCACGGGCAGGATTAACGATTGAAACACTAAATAAACATATTATTTTCTGAGGGTCGTGGACTTCTAAGCCAGGTTTCACTGAGACACGAAGATCTAGGATCCCAAGCTAGCTAACACCTGTGAGGCCTCTCCCATATTAGTTCTCATTGGTTACATTACGCTCATCAGTGTGACACATGGGTTATTTTAAAAGTAAGTGTGTGTGTGTGTGTGTCTTTTAATTTAAGTTGTTCATTTGGAAACTATTTTCTTTAAACCTGTTTTCTCTCAAATTGTTCAAGAATTTATTTATTTTTTCTTTAATTAAAATTGAAAATGTAGTTGTCATTTAATAATTATGTGTGGAACCTTTTCTTAGTGTCATCCTACTGGGATTTTGGCTCACACCCTAAATACAACTTTGGGTTTATGTGGATCTTGTTTCTTCTGCATTCTAGGTTGAGGCATCGATCATAGCATTGGTGGTTCATATTTTTAGTGGCATCCTCATGTGGGTTTGGTGGAGGTGGCTAGGGTATGTGACTCCTCATGTCACATGGATTTTTGAGTTGGAGTTTTGGTTTTCTTTTGATGTAGTTTCTTTTGGGTTTTTAGTTCAAGTTGTAAACTTTAAATTTGAACTTGGTATAAGGGTTTGTTTGGTTTTCTATTTTTAGTTTCAATTTATTCATCTTGTTGTTTTTTTTATATTTATTTATTCGGGTAAATCATTCCCGAGTTTATTTTTGTTACCCGAGCACTTATGCCAGCCTGTGGGGATCGGGAATGCCCTTCGGGCCATGTCGTAGACCGGGTTGGGCACCTGGTCAGATGATGACCCAGCCTAGTTTGTGGAAAAATGGTATTAGAGGGAGGTTTGTGTTCTTGTTATTTGGGATGTCAGTTAGATCGAAGATAGGATTGTTGGTACTCGAGGGGTATGTGCGGGAAGAGCGTCGTGAACTCTTACTCATTCTGATCCTCGAGTAACCAGGGGTGTTTCAGGATTCAAGTTTTTGGATTTGTTCTGTATGGATGGGGGATGAAAGTAGGAGTAAACCAGTATTGTGTGCGGTCTCACATGGAGTAGTGACCCATGTGATGCCTGAGAGTATTGTTTGACACTCCTAGTGATTGGTGCTTGCCTAGGGCATATTCTGCTAAACTATGTAGTCGGGTTAGACATGAACACTAGTCCTCCACCCAGGTGATTTTATGTTTGTGATGTCTTGCTTCAGTTTTGGGTTGGCGCAAAAGTGTTTTCTTTAAGGAAAGCGGACCTTGGGGTTGCTCTTTTTTTATTTTTGGTGTGAGTTTGGCATACTTTTTGGAGGGTGTTTCTTTAGAACCTTATTTCTGGAAGTCAGCATTTGATTTTTTGAAGATGAATTTCTAAAAGAACGTTTTGGGTTATTTGAAATAGAAGTGATTTAATTTTGAAATGGAAAGCATTCGGGAAATTTTCCTTGAATTTTGGAAATGTTTTTGGAAGAAAAAAAGGGGTATTTTCGGATATTGAGAATGTTTTGTTTTGAAAGCGGAGTAGCCTTGTTTTTTTCCAGTGGTATTTCTATGGGTGCTCGCATGTGCATGTGTACATGATTAATGGATAATTTATGGATCATGTGGATGGGTTCCTAAGTGGAACAAAAATGAATATTCATGAGGCATCATGGAATATTAGTGGTGCGTGATGGATTTCTAAGGCTATTTCTTATCTCTTGAAAAGTTGGTTTTTCTCTAAAATGGGTTTTTGTGCTAAAATGGTTTTAGAAATTGGAAAATGACATTGAGTTTAGAGTGAATAAAACTTTTTCAAAATAAATTCTGGGCTTGTTGTACAGTGCTTGGTTTTTCAAGCGAGTGTTTTTCTTTAAGAATGAATTGATGTTTTAAATTGAAATTATTGAAATTTTATCTGAGGTGTGGATGTGGTTTCGTGATATGTTTGGATTTTTAGAAGAAATTTTTGTGTTTCTTGTTTGGGATATGTCCCTCGAAATGTCCCATGGTTTTCCAGTAAGTCTCTCAGTTCTTGGCTAGGCCCAGACTCCCAGTAGAGTGGCGGAGTTAGGTTCTGCTCGGTGGTGTCGATTGTTCGTAGACGTCGAGGTCAGTTTGATATCATTGAGTGCTTCAAGAAAGTTGGAAGTGTCTCCAGTTTTGGAGGAACTCTGAAAGTTGTGTGGTGTAAGTTTTATAGATTACGCCTGGTGGAGCGACACTAAACCAATAAACGAAGATCGCTTTGTTTTTATTGCGAATAAGGATGTCTTGAGAGATCCTTAATACTAACCTCATCCCAAGGTTGTACCTAAGGAAGTGAAGGTTCCTCATCCGATGAGGAGTGTAAACTGAAAGGTCCTATTCTTGGAGTGCTCCTTCTATCAGTTTGTGTTTCGTGTCGGACAGACCGCTTAATCTTCTATCTCTAGTGTGGTCAGTCGGACACTCTAATTCATTCGCTGCAATTCTCAATTGGTATGTTGATGGAGTGGATGCATGAGACATGAGGAGAAGTATGCAGGCTTCTTTTCCAGTAGAGTAATTTCTAGTCATATGTTGTCAACTTATTACTGCATGGAGTTAGATGCTTCAGACATAAGGGCCCCAGCCATAGGTCTTGGGGTGAAGCTTGCACGGAGTCGAAACTCATCAAACATGGGATGATCTTGGTTTGACTTAATTCTATAGTGACGGGATGGAGACGACATCAATTTACTCTATTGTAGTTCTGTCTCTGAAGGCCTTGTATCTTTGTTGTGTTCTTAATTTATGGGAGTTCCTCTTGGTTCTTAAAGAGTTCTGAAGAATCAGTATTCTTGTATAGTCGGCGGGCATGCTCTGTGAACCTTCTCTTGGTCGGTTATGAATCGAAATTGTACTTGTTTCAGAGATTCTTATGTCTTGTTAAATTGACATGCGTCTGTCCAGTTTGTCGCTAGGTTATGGGTTTCCACTATCAAAACCATCTCATGAAGGGGAGTGTTGTCTACTGTAGGAATAATTAGTTCGGGTCGACCTACGTTGGTGGGTTTGTAATGAAGAGTTCAGTCCATATAGCTCAAAGTAAATTGGGAATTCCCGCGCGGGTTCCGTGGGGTTAGGAAATTTTAAAATGGTGGGCAGACCCAGTGCGGGTCTCACCGTTGTCCCCTCTTGTGTTGGTTAAACATAGGGTGTTTGAAGGGTCAATCCAGTGTTAGATTTTTCTGGGTTTGGGAGTCATTTTGATTTGGAGAACCAATGTTTGACAAGAATCCTAATATGATGGGGAGACCAACGTAGGACGAACTTGTGGAAAAAAACATTGTCTTCAAAGTGCGCTTGGTGGGGCAACCCCTTACTTCCGCTCCGCCCAGCCTCGACCATCGTAATTGGTTATCTTGGGTATTGGGTCGTTGGATGAGTATTCTTGGAGATCCCGAGCGGCCCCGATGATCTCTAAGTTAGGGGTCGGGGTGTCCCATGTTGTAGTTGTGTTTGGAGGTGAATTCTTTGATGTTGGTGGTTTTTCTTTGTGATTCTGGTTTTGAGATCTTTGGAGTTCTAGTTATGGTTGTTTTGAATGCTAGGTCCTCGGGTGATTGAGGTTTTGTTTAAAGAGTCTTCATAGTCATGCTTGGAATCTTGGGTTGACCAAGCCTTTTGGGACTTTCTGGGGGCATAAAGTGTCATGGTCAGTAGAATTGTCACACCCCGACCAACACATCTTTTTAATTTAACTATTTTGGATCTCATTTTTGAGCCGTAGGTTTAGCCGGGGGGGGTTTTAGATATTTGGTTCATATACGGTGCGTGGCCATATGCATGACTATGCGTAGTGCCCAAATTAAATAACAAAACATTTTATTATTAAATTAATTATTACACATGCGTGCAACCGGGCGTGTGATTGCGCATGCAACCGTGCACAGTGTCCAACTTAAATTAATAATGATGTTATTATTTTGGTTGGTTTTATTATTTTAGTATTATTATTAGTATTATTATTAATTAAGTTAATATTTTAATTAGTTTATAATTATTTTTAAGTTATCATTATGGATTTTTTTAACGTTCCCCCCCCCCACTAATATTACTATTATTTTATGTTAATTTAGTGTTTTTAGGTTATAATTTATATTTATTTTTTTCCATTTTGATTTTTTTCATTTCTTTTCTTTTTTTACTTCCCCTCTTTCTTACTCTCCCTTCTTTCCGTCACGCTCACCCACCGTTTCCTCCCCCCGGTTCACGTCGCCCCCTTCTCCGAACCCTAGAAGCTGCACGCTACCCCCTTCCCTTCACATCTTCGTTGAACTGCCTCCGCCCTCCTGCTCCCTCGATCCATCTTCCTCTCGGCCGGACCACCCAGAAAACCAGCGTGCACCACCCCGGCCTTACATCTCTCCTCCTCTCCCTCACTGGACCACCCCTATGAAGCCCCCTCCAGCGATGTGCACCCAGACCAGCGCCTCTACCCTCTGGCTCACCACACGCCATCGCACCACACTCTTAATCCCATCCCAGCGAGCCGCACAGCACTGCCCCACCTCTCCCCAACATGGAAGCCTTTCCGACCCACTCCCCCTACACTCCGGACAACCTCTTCCTGTTATACCAACCGGTAAACGGCAACCCGAACCACCCTCTTCCTCACCGGACAGCTGCTCTGCACCCTCCTTGGATGTTCCATCTCTTGATCACACACCTCCTTCACATCTAAACCCTCCGGCGACCTTTCTAACACATGGCGCACCTGTGACACCTCTCTGTTGTTCTCGACCAGCTTCCCACTCCCCCACCATAGGTGTGTTTCACCTTGTTTGATTGGTTTGTCCATTGGGTAGATTTTCTTTTAGGTTTTCATGATTTTTTTGGGGGTATATAACGATGATTTAGGTTCAAATGTTTTAATTAGAGTCATATTGAGGTTTCCTATAGTGCAACTATCATGTTTTGGGAGTTTCGCACCAAACTGTGAAGTCGGTCTACACCAAGGTAGGTGGTTCCATGTTTAATTGTTATCTGATTAATTAATTTTCAAGTTTAATTAATTTTGATTATTATTTAATTAATTGTTGTATTGAGAAGTCGATCTTCTATGAGGTCTAATTTTCAATTGAACTTATTTGGGAGCATGTTTATAATATGTGTACTTGCTGCTAAAATCTCATCTCTGGTTAATTGTTAGTGTTTTTTTAAATTGTGAGTTTATCCTAATGATTATTTTTTTTGGTGTGTTTTAATTTTTAATTAAGTTTTAGTATGTCTTAATTTTTTTATTAGTGTGTTTATGTGATATGATTTTGTTGTTGTTGTGAAAACCCATGTCGGAATATTCACCATTGTTTTATAAATTGTGCAGATTATTTGTTAGGATTTATAATGGGTGCAATTGGTGTTTTGGTGTTGCGTCGGTATGCGTTCTATCTTAATGACCATTTGAGTGGATTTTTGGTGTCTTAGTCATGCGGTGTATTTTTAAATGGGTTGGAAAGTTTTTCTGGTGGTTTGTTTAACTGTTGTAATAGTCTTTTTAACTGTGTGGGTGGTTTCTTTAATCGCATGCATGATGCAAATTGGGTTCCTGAGGTGGCGTTGTGTATGTGTGGTCATGTAAGGGGGTTTCGGTCATTCTAGTGTGTAAAGCATTTTTTTTATCTCAAAAATTTATTTATGAAAGTTTGGGTTGTTTTATTAAATAATTATTAAGGGTGAAATTTTTTTAGGTTAAATTGTGTGAATATTTTTTGTGCTTAAAGTCATGCGACGTGTGTGGAATTTGTTTAATAAATTCTTTTAGTGGCATATTTGATAATAGAAGTGATTTCTTTGACTGTGAAGTTATTTTAAATGGTTGTGTAACTAATGCAGGTTTAGTTTTGAGATATTTCTAGTGTGGACCTTATTTCAAAATGGTGTTTTCATGTGTAAGTGGTGGTTCGTTTAGTGGTGAGTGTCTTTTAAATTGTATAGATGTTTTAGTTGAGTATGTAACTTATGTATATTATGTTTTGAAAATATTTTGGTGTGTTTATGGTTTTAAAAGTGGGTTTGGGTGTGAAAATTGTGATTTTGATTTGGTAAATACCCTGTTTGGATTTTAGGCTTAGTGTGACATGTGACATGAACTTGAAACTTGTTTTAGCACAAACCAGGAAGCCCGGATAGCTAGGAGGGTGGACTAGACTAGTGGGCTAGTGTTCCGGGGGTGACTCGACCCAGTTTTACTAGCAGGACTGACGATTGCAACACTAACTAAACATATGCTTTTTTGAGGTTTGTGACCTTCTAAGCCATGTTTTCTGAGGGTTGTGGCCTTATAAGCCACGTTTTCTGAGGGTTGTGGCCTTCTAAGCCACCATTCACTGAGACAAAAAAGTTCTAGGGGGACAAGATAGCTAACACTCATGAGGCCTCTCCCGTATTAATGCTCATTGGTTACTTTATGCTCATCAATGTGACACATGGATTATTTTAAAAGTAAGTGTGTGTGTGTGTGTGTGTGTTTTAATTTAAGTTGTTCCTTTTGAAACTGTTTTCTTTAAACTTATTTTCTCTAAAATTGTTCAAGCATTTAGTTTTTTTTTCTTTTATTAAAATTTCAAATGTAGTTGTCATTTAATAATTATGCGTAGAACCTTTTCTCAGTGGCATCCTACTGGGATTTTTGCTCACACCCTAAATACACCTTTGGGTATATGTAGGTCTTGTTTATTATGCATTCTAGGTTGAGGCATCGAGCATATCATTGGTGGTTCATATTGTTAGTGGCATCCTTGTGTTGGTTTGGTGGTGGTGGCTTGGATATGTGACTCCTCATGTCACACGGAGGTTTGAGTTGGAGTTATGGTTTTCCTTTGATGTAGTTTCTTTTGGGTTTTTAGTTCAAGTTGTAAACTTTAAATTTGAACTTGGTATAAGGGTCGGTTTGCTTGTCTATTTTTAGTTTCAATTTATTCAACTTGTTGTTTGTTTTATATTTATTTATTCGGGTAGGTCATTCCCAAGTTTATTTTTGGTACCATGGAACTTGTGCCAGCCCGTGGGGATTGGTAATTCCCTTTGGGTCATGCCGCGGACCAGGTCGAGCCCCGGGTTGGATGATGACCCGGCCTGGTTTGTGACAGGTTGGGTTGTTTAGGGAAGTAAGGAAACAAGGGAATGAAGGTATGATATACTCCATGTACATGATTTGTATTTGTAATACACCACATGTATCATATAAATAATGTGTAATGGGTTGTCTAGAACCTTTCTTAAGGTTTAAATTTTTTTCCTTGCAGAGTAGTCCCTAAGCCTTAATCATCTTGTAATGAATTTACACATTGTGTAACTTCCTGAATTCAATTTTTAAAATCAGTGGTAGGGACATGATTTTTTGAATAGAAACTCACACCCTCATTCTCTCTCATTAAGGATATCCCATATGAGGATAAACCTATATTTTGGGGTATATTTTTCATAAAACTTATGATTCCAGATCCATCTATCACATTGGAAGCAGAAAAGTTATTCCCTAATTATTTAGGATCCATTTGGCATTTGACATTCTCTTGATGAGTTTGTTTTGATGGATTCATATAACCTACTTTCATGGTGTTGATATATTCATCCATTTTATTCTGATTCTGGAAAATCTAATGGTTTATACAGGATGTGAAGATTATTATATCCTCGAGGTAGGTTTTCTATGGATCAACCCTTATAGTATAACTATTTTATAATCTCTTTTCATTATGAGAATTTCGGTTTCACCACCCATTTATACATAAACTCATTTTCCATGCTTCTAATCAATATGCTCATATTCTAGAGCCTTATTCATACATGTTTAACAAATCGTTAGAGGTTAATACCTAAATTCCCCCACCCAAAGAATGATTTTTTCTTCATTATACCTTTAGTGGATTTGTTATGTCTATAAGCACCATTGTTTTGATGTTTTATGAATTTGTCTTAATACATGTATGTGTTTTAATTAAATGCATGAATTTTTAATAGATATTACTGTATAGTGTAACTTGACCCTTCTAAGGTAGGCATTTTAATAAAATAATTGAAACTTAATTGTAAATGGAACGTATAATATGTGTGTCAATTTTCCTAGTTAATTATAATTAAAATAAATATGGTCCCATGTTCTTATCCTTCCATTATATTATTATAGAAGATAAATTAATGTACCTAATAACTTAAAATTTAATGGATGTAATAAAAGGTTGCATGTCCTATTTGTCCTTGTCACCAAGTATGAAAGGAATTGGAATGAACCTTCAGACTTTTATATTAGAAAGTTTTTTACATGAAACAAATTGAATAAGTAATTATGAATAAGGGACCTATTACATATGGACCTTTTAATTTTTATAAGAGTGGTCAAACAAGAGCTACACTTGGATTCTCAAGGGAATAGAGGACTCCATAATGATTATAGGTGATGGATTCCAATGCAGATACCCACTTTGGAATGTGGTCCATATCTACTAGAGGTTGTCTGAAATGATTCCACAGGATCTGTACCATATCTTCTTGAAATTAGGATTCCTTGGATACACCCCATGTATGTAGATTATTGTCTTTATACATGTGGTTACATGGATTCCTCACATTTGGCATAATCATACATATCCCATTCACCTTAGACGATATCCTTGGACTAGGTTAGAAATTTTTACAATGGAATGCCTTGGGTGTTTCCCCTTGGATTACACTTATACTATTTGTAACTTATATGCATTTTATTATTAAGTTGGATCAAAACTTTAAGTCAAGGATTCTCTAATTATTATCTTGGATCCAATTTTACAATGATCAACAACGTAGGGTTCCTTTGTTACTACCTTGGATACTCTTTACAACTATTATCATTATAGGATGACTTTGTCACATGTTGGATCATATTGCATCACCTCTATTATATACAGTGTTGTTGACACTTGTTATAAATTACAACATAAATAATTAAATGATTACATATTCTTACAACAGCTGAGGTGAAAGTAGGTATCATTGTATTTTCATTATTGTACTCTCTTTACTTCCATGTATATAGTTGAACACTATTTCAGTTTATATTCATAGAGTGGATTTATATATACTTGTTGGTGGTGGGATACCATGATTTATGTCACGCCTTATCTAGTTGGTATTGGTACCCAAGAAGATTACATGTATATAGGTGTTGACAAGGGGAATTGTCCCACTTTCTACATATGATCTTTCTTTCCTACTTTAGGATAGTGCCTAGTAGCTAACAATCAGGTACGTTTTCAAGATTTTGGGTAATTTTTGTCTTCTTTTTTGTTTTTTTATATAGCATGTATTTCTTGTTACAATGTATACCTGTTTTCTAGATTTATAGTGACATGACATGGGATAATAATCTTTTGTATAATGAATTTTTTGTATTTTTAGTTTATTATTATTGGTGGATTGTTACTCCTTTTTTATGCTTCTTATTAATTTATAACATTCTTCAGCTGTTTATCTGTTTATTTATACCCACTATGATCCACTCTAACATGAGGTAATTGTCTCCCCATGGACACACCCTAGGCCATTTCTATTACTCAATAGCCTCTGGCATATGAGGAGGCATGATTGAGTCTATGTGTCCCACCATTTTGGGGTACATTTGAGTGGTTCTCAGGTCAGGATGTCACATACAGGTATTAGAGGTTTCTTTTCCTACCTTACTATTTTGTGACAATAAATCAAATATAAGAAATTATTTATAACATGGTTAAAATATATTCATGGTTATTTCTAACCCACGTTGTGGGTAAAAAACTTTTACCTAAAATTAAGAATTATTGTTCTGTATTTTTCTTATTAGAGCTGATACACTTCCACTATTGGGTGACACACATTTTATGTGCTGGTTATTATTTTAATTATGACATAGGAATGAATTTATTCTTAAGATCAATCAGATTTGGGAAATGAATTGTCAATTATGAATCATTATAGACACATGTAAATCACATTCCACGTATATGAGTAGCCATATAAGTTCATTTCACTACTTTTGTTTCATGTGATTCATGTGATTGTTGAGTGACCCATGGTTGTTTTTTATAGATTAGTGCTTCTAACATCTTATGTAGGGCTGGGAGTTGGTTATTTAAAGTCTCATCAGTAATATATATAGCGTATTCATGTATATGTTTTTGGTGGAATCTTAAATAGTTGGTTTCTACCCATGTTAGCAATGTATCTATGGTTACATGATATTTTCTTCAGCTTTGATTGAGTAACTAATAGTTTCAAATTATGAGGTCTATAGGATCTCATAGATCGGTAGGTGTAATTTACCGTATTGTGAAATAATACATTACCTTCTATATATCAAAACAGAATTTAGATAGGGTTAAATATAAATTAAATGGGTGTTGATTTCAACGATAAGGTGTATGGGCCTCGATTCCATTGGAATGTCGATCCATTTTAATCTAACCCTAATATATGAATATAATAAAATAAAAACTAAAAAAATCAAAACTGGGACTTGTAAAAGAGAAATTTTTTCCAATAAATATAGTGGAAAACTTTAAATTACCTTTGAAATACTTTAATCCGTTTAAATTAAACATGAATACATACCAACAAGTTATCCTTGAATGTGGGTTGTTGGGGTAGTAACTCTATTGTGTGCCCTTAAACATGAGATCTACTTTTGATAGTGTTTTTATCTATTAAAAATAATATTAAAAGGAATGTTCTTTTAATTTTTAGAGATATTCCACCATGACATACTCAAGTCATGTTCTAGGAAGGTGGTGATGACCATGGTTCCAAATGGGTGGGACTTGAGATGCATGTATTACCCTCAAGAGTGCTACTAGGTGCACCCCCATGTTATAACCAAAATAGGAACTGGAACTCATATTTGAGAAATTTTTTCATGTTTTAGGTAGTATATTCAGGGTGATACAAGAACATCACTTAATATGGATGATATGACTCAGTAGATCCAACAACAGCATCCTTCCGTATTCTCTGGGGATGGCAGTCCTTAGGATATTGAGACTTGGATGAAGGGAAATCTACATATATTTGCACCTCTAGAGACACCACTAGAGTGGAGGGTCATGTTTTTTTTATATATGTTGTATTATTCCACAAAAAACTTTTGTGAGGTGATTACCCAAGAAGATAATCATTTGGGAGTGGTTTGGGAGGACTTCTAGACTGCCTTTTATGATTACAATTTTCCTCAGAAACTATGGGTTGACTGAGCTAGAGATTTCAATCACCAGGAGAAGGGTTCTAGATTTTTCATAGACTATTAAAAATGTTTTTTTAGTAGTATTTATTTACACCAAATATAGATGGTGGTGAGATATTGTGTGCTAGATGCCTCAAGTATGGGATCATGTAATCCATTCATAATTAGGGGAATGTCTTTCTCTAGATTCCTTTTTCAGATCATGATACATGACCTTATCACTAAGTAAAACCTGAGGTAAGGAGATAGTTCTAGGAAAATTGGTTTAGTGTTAAGGAAATTAAATAGTTCTTCAAGTAGTAGGATGAGTCCCCTTGATATTTCTTGAACGAGAAGTGGCTACTAGTGTATCCACACTGGATGTTATGTTATATGTCATAAGTGTTGATGACAAGGGAATCTAAAGCCTCAGTGTAATAGAGACCCACTTTAGAGCCATGGTTATAGACATATGAGATATAATTTGATATTATATCAGTCATTTCCATATTCTTTGAGTGGGATAGTATCCCCACTAGATCAACCATTAAATAAGGTTACTCTATACAATTTCGGGTGGGGAGTTTGAGTATCACAGTAATGAAAATAAAAGGATGAGGTTATTGTAGTGGTATCCATACTAAAAATTATTAGAGACAATACCATGAACCTGGTTGGGGTAATCTAGCTATAGCATAAGGCCATAGATCATGGAAGTTTCTTGTATTATATCCAATTCCTAAGTTTCATAGGGTTATATTTTCTACAGTATGAGGTACTATTATAGTAGCCTCCATTGTTGTATATTCTTTATTGGATACAGGTCATTACCAATCCTTTATCTCATTATTGGCCATGGAAATTATTTGGAGGAAAATTTAGTACTTATGGGGTGTGATGTACCTAGACACATTATTGGGTGTGCGGTTTCATGACATACTCCAATGAAGAGACTACCCCTTTTAATTGAAATTTATCCTTTCTTATGGGACATTTCCATGCTTGAAGTGATAGGTTTAAAATCTATTCAGGGAATTTAATGGTTGGTTCCATAACATACATATGAGGAATTCTATTGTTTCTGGGATCTATTTACATCAACAGAGGGAAGAAAGTATCTAAAAAATGGTGAGTGGAATTTCTAGGATAGTACAGAAGTACGCGAGCTATATGGGATAGGTGGAGTGACCACACAGATTTCTACTCTCTTCATAGAGGAGTGGGGAATACATCTGATAAATTTCCCTCGTAGTAGATCATTTAAGGGTTTTCTTTCCCAATGAATTATCTTTCTTACCTCCTTATATATAGGAATATTTTACTATCAATCATGCTTTAGGAGTATCTATAGTGTCCATTTATCCATATAGGATGACAACTACTTTGTAACAAGGCCACAATCGACATTTGGATGATCTAGAGTCTAAAAGTTTTGTTAGAACCGAAATTTCTTCTTGGGGTTCACTCATGATATTCCAAAGAAGGTAGATGGGACCCTTAGGTTATGTGTGGATTATATACATTTTAACTAGATTTATATTAATAACTAGTATCCACTACCTTTCATAGATGATCTCTTTAACTAACTCTGAGGAGATTGGGTATTATCAAAGATATATATGAGATCAAGGTACAATCAGGTGTGAGTGAAGAATTCATAGAATCCTCATATAACTTGGGATAATATTTATAGTCTTTATGAGTAACTTGTGATGTCGTTCAGTCTCATGACCATGACCTCCATTTTCATGGCTTTGATTAATAGTGTTTTCTAACCCTATTTGAATTTTATTATTATGGTCTTTGTGGACTACATCTTGGTGTATTTTCATACTCTATGAGACCACGCTAAATATCTTGAGATCATTTTGAATACACCAATAGAGAATCAGATATATGATATGATTTATAAGTTCCACTTTGGGATTGAAAAAGTACAATTATAGGGTCAAATTATCTCAAAATCATGAGGATTTTTTTGAGCTAGATAAGGTGAGTGTCATGGTTTCCTTGGATCTTAACATGAACATGTCTGATATACAATATTTCATGTGGTAGGATGGATTTTACATGCATTTCAAATAGCACTTATCACACATTTCTAAGACACTTACTCATCTTACAATGAACGGTTTTAATTTCATGTGGTTAAAAAAATTTGAGAAATCCTTTCAGGATTAGAAAGGAAGGATTGCCTCAACACTGTTTATGATTCTTCCAGATCATGGAAGAGGATATATTTTGTTTTCTGATAGATCAGGTATTTTAATGGATGTATTAATAATGTTGGAGGATAAAGTTATTGTATAAAGTTCTTAGGATTGAGTCTTCATGAGATAAATTACATGAAATATAATCATGATATATCGGTAGTTTTCCATGCCAGATGTTGATAGAGACATTATCTAGTGGGTGATCACTTTTTGGTGTATACAGGCCACAAGAGACTAAAATATTTCTTTATTTTTCATTAATTTAATATCATATAGTGAAGATGGGTTTAATATATTTAGTCCTTTAATTTTGAACTTACGTATATGGCTGGGAATGGTAATGTGGAATTTGATGCACAGAGATGGAAAAATCAAGTACATGCAGTGAAGAAATCTAGGGATGAGTGTAAATTGATGTCCCTTAATTATGAGATTCATCTAGAGTTTCATGAGTTTCACATGCAATATTTTCTGTTAGTTTTAATAGTTACCTCTCAAATCCTAGAATGGGGAATGAAAAAGAAATTTTCATACCCTTAAGGCTGGGTTCTCCAAGAAATTACTTATGGTTTGGACCCACCTTAGGATTGGTATCTTTATAAATAAGAAATATTTGGTATAAATGGGTGTGTCTTGGTTACTACATATGTGATAGTTTAACTAATGTTAGAGTCACATTCTTATCATTAGGAAGTTCATATTGGAATCTCCAAGATAAATTTGATATTGATTGTTTACCAGAGTATGAAATGTAATATCCCAGAATTTTTGTAAATTTTTTTTAATTATATGGAATTATTTTGAGATCACGAAATTTGACGTCACTTGATTCTGAGATACGGAGTTCCCAGAATGATCTCTCAAAAAAAATTGATTTAAATAGAGCTCATGAGGGTATTCTTTCATTAGGAAGATACTAACATTGGCTGGTGTGGTCCGACCATGGAAGTTAGTTTTTTGCCGTAAATAAAATAATTAAGTAACAACTCTTTTGTTGTTAAATCCTTAACTTCTAGACCGTAACTCAGATTGAAAATCCAAGAGTACCATTGAGTTTGTGGGGGAGTGATCCCCTTAGGCGAAGCCTAACCTCTACCAGTGCGGGTCGAGGGTGAATGTTTTTAATTTTTGAACATTTTTTAAGGTACGTTTAGTAAACATACGGGCGGAGATTTCTATATTATGAAACAATGCTTGAATTAAAAGTCTAAGGGAACCGTTGAATTCACAGTGCTGAGATTCACTTAGGAAAAGATTAACATGGATTGGAAAGGGTCGGACAAAAAAGATAATTTTTGGACTTTAAAAAAAATATAAAATAAGTCCATGAGTTATTTTATCTCTTTTTATAACCGTAGAGTGATGTGGCAGAACCAAAGAGTAAATAGGTCAATCAATGACTTGACCATTGGGTTTCATAACCTCGATTTTGGTTGTTTTAATGGAATACTAAATGTTGTTCATTAATGAACCACAATAATGTTATGAAACATGGTCGGTTCCTCGTGTCAATTTAAACAAAGCATGGGCATGGTTCTTGTGAACCCTTGAGAGGAATCTCTGAAGAACTATCAGTGGAGACATTCCCCAATGTAGAACGGAGCTTCGATGCCTTGTAGAATTTGAAACAGACAGTGAATAATGCTAATTAACACACTCCGATCATGCTCATGTCTTGCACATCCGCACCATCTACAACATATTTGAGGTAGGGTTTATGTGCTTAATTCCTCCATTTTTTTATTCTTGAATATTATGAAAAACACGGATCAACTATCCAACAGGTTGATCTGTGTTTCATTCTTTAATGCGGGAAGATAATTCGGGGCCTCTTAATGAGATTTTTTATGACTAAATAATCCTTCCCATGTTATAACACTAACACAAAGGGTGTAGGTCGAGCCAAAAAAGGCCCTGACCCTCCACCGATCTCAGGTTAGTGATGTTCTTCATGGGTGACTGATAAATATGGTAGAAAGGAAAAACATTGAGTTGTGCGGTGTGGCCGTCATACTGGGAGGCCCATAGGCGCAGACGGGAGAGGAATTAGACCACAAGAGCTTCTTTAGTGGCCTGCAGAAGCATCACCAGCATGGTGGCGCTGAAAAATGGAGGAGGTGGTGGCCGACTACAGCTAGTCATGAGAAGGTGGCAGTGCCGGAAGGCACTGCAGAGGAAAAATGGGATTCCTTCCTTTGTCGTCCACATCAAAGCAGGGCGGCGCGCGATATGGGAAGGTCGCGGCTTTGAGCCCCGGTGGAGTACGGACCCATGGTCCATGGGTTTGGCAGAAGGTCGGTCTACATAGACCAGCTAGGTGATGCAGTTCCATTCGGTGTCGCTGCTTTGAAGACCCGAACGGCTCGGCCATAGGGATGGGAGAAGACCCACGCGCCCGGCCAGCGGGCCGAATGGTTCCCCGGCCCGGCGGGCCGCACCAAGATGTGTGAGCCGGGCCGAACCCACGGCCCAGCGTTCCTAGACCATGGATAGTGGTCCAAACCCATATCCTCTAAGACCATACCTAGCCTAGTCAATCCAAACAGAGCCTAGTGGGTCGGCTCTGGTCGGTCTGACCGGGTCGGACCAGACCCGGACCCCTTTTGGCCTAATTACTCTTAAAATGGAATATATCCTAAACCGAACATCCATTTGACGAACCATATACGGTAAAAAAAACCCTTAGGATTAGGTGGTTATTTTAAGGTACTCCACAAGGGTTTTTGAGAATATTAGAGTACGATCGGGTTGGATCGGACTCGAATCCAACTGGGCCCTCGTCACTAAAATGCGTATAACTAATAGACCGGGCATCTGAATGATGCACCGTCTATTACGTTGGATTCATAAGTATGATGAAGTCCTTTTTAGATACTTCATTTGGGTTTCGGTGAATTTTGGAGTTTGGTTGGGTTGGATCAGACTTGAATCCAACCAGTCCATCGGCACTAAAATGCCTATACCTAATAGACTGGGCGTCTGAATGACGTGTCGTCTGTTGCATTGAAACCCTTATGACATGAAGTATCTTCTAGTTACTTCATTGTGGGACTTCATGGAGGGTTAAAAATGGCCGATGGCTTGTAAATAGGATCCTCTATAAATCAATTGTGCTTAGTGCGAGAATCCAATGGCTGGCTATGACATAAAGAATGAATAGGGATCCTCTATGGGTTAGCACCAAGCGATCCTGTGTGGGTCCACCCAAACAATATTTTGTGGGTCAGCACCAAGCGATCTTGTGTGGGTCAGCAACTAGTGATCCTGTGTGGGCCAGAACCTAGCGATCCTATGTGGGAGAGCACCAAGAGATCATGTGTGGGTCAGCACCGAGCGATTTTGTGTAGGTCTGCACCGAGTGATCCTATGTGGGTCAGCACCGAGCAATGCTATGTGGGTTAGAACCGAGTGATCCTATGTAGGTTAGCAGTAGATCCTCTTGACAGAATAATATTATCTAGCTTTACAACTAATAATTTTTACTTTTGTACTCAAGTTATACCTGATGTGAGCTATCTTTTTCTTTGTACTTTGTGATTGAGATCATGATTTGGGGGTTTTCCTTTGTGAAATTATTAGAGACCTTAGAGGGTCTCAAGGTCCCTACTGAGTATTTTTATACACACCCCTACAAATTCTTTTCCTACACCTTGTTTTTTCTTATGCATATGATAGAGAACTTGACTGAGTCTTGAGGATTCAAGGCTAGATGGTGTTCGAAGGTGATTGACAAACGGTACACGGAGCTGACCGATTGTCGTAGAGAGCCGCAGTGATGAGTTAAACCTGCCCTTTAGGTAGGATCCTGGGAAAAAAATCTTAGGATCTATTTTTCCTTTTTTCTGTACTTCTATTTTATTTGGGATTATAATCTGCCCCCTTTACTTTCAGTATATACTTCTACACTCAATGGTGGGTTTTAGTTGTGTTTGTACCATTCTTCTTCTTATGTGTTTTTCTCGTGCTTAGTGTGCCCTATCAGTATGTGTGTGTGTGTGTGTGTGTGTGTGTGTGTGTGTGTGTGTGTGTGTGTGTGTGTGTGTGTGTGTGTGTGTAGGTTCTGAGGAAATTATTTCCCATATTAAGGATATTCCATTCTGGTGCTAGTTTCCAACCCCTAACCTATGGAAGATGGGATTGAGGTAGTCACAACACGGGCCCTGGGGGACGGGTCGTGACAAGTGTGTATCAAAGGGGTCGGTTCATCCAGAAAAACTAAGAGTCTATGTTTTCAATGGATCAATAGTGTTAAGTGTCTCAAGTTTGGGTTTCTATTCAGGGAGTCTAGTATTGGTGCAGTGAATGATGTATCCATACATCAGGACCATGAATTATGTTTTCTGACTCGGTACACAAAAACACTAGTTGCTTGTGTTTTGAAAATGTTTTTCTATTGATCTCTTTTGAGTCAGCTCACTAGGTATGACGTTTTGAATGTGGTTTATCTTTATTCTATATCAAGATGCCTCCAAGTATATATCCATCCTGGATTCCAATGCCTAACATGAGGATGGTCCACAGAGTGATGAGGCTTCGGTACAGGGACTATTTCCTGAGATGGTACCATCGGTTGGTGTCCCAATAATACCACTACCCATTGGTCAGTAGTTACTACCAGTGTTACTGAAAGAGGACACATGTAGGATCCATGTGTTAAATGAGTTTTATCCAATTATACCCCTCAGGTTCTGAGGCGATCCTGACACACAGGTGAGTAAGGACAGGCTTGAGGTGGTGACCGAGTTTCCATCTAGCCAGGGCACCATTCAATTCAATGTCGGTCCTAGTAGTGATCCTTCTATGTGGATCAGTTGGTGATTCCAGGGTTTATATTACCCTGATATTATGATGAGGTGACTTTTCTCTAGAAAGAGATTCAGAACCTTCCTAAGAGAAGGGGTCTCTTTCTATAAAAAGCTAAGGGGTATGTCTTCCCAATAGATTCTACAGCTTCAGCAGGACAACATGTAGGTAGCAAAGTATTTGTCGATTTGTACCAACCATTCCAGGTACTCATTGAATATGAAACAAACAGTTCTTTAGGGCTTGGAACTCCAAGCGAGCTGCATTTAGGGACATCTGATCTGACACTATTCTTATGTGCATTCATATTTATGTTAGGTTTCTAGAGAGAACCATTGTGGTTGAATGTTCATTGCCTGATCAGATATAGCTAGTGAATGTTAGCAGTGGGAAAGTAGGAAACTGATGCCAGTCTCAGATACTTGGGCGTGTAAAATGTTTCGAGAAGAGGAAGTGATAGGAACAGATGAATCTTCAGGGCATCAGATGTGGAAGAGGAGTTGGTAGAGCAGCATGAGGTGGTACACATTTCGACATGTTACAACCACCACCCCAATGTGGTCCCCACTAGGCTCAAAGACTTGGAGGAAAGGGGAAGGAAGTAGCTGCATGTGGTCAAAGAGTGTGAACCAAGGGCTGTAGAAATGATTCTAGGTATGGTGTGTGTATACTAATAGCTACCACGTTAATAGACATAGGTATTAATCTTTACTTCTTGTCCTAAATCTTGTTCAAAAACTAAATTTTATAGTTATATAATTGACCTGACCCTTACATCTGGCCATACCTATGGGAGGAGACTCGATAATCACACATATGCCGATAGTGTGATCTAACCCTTGAGGTAAGAGTTTTGGTTTGAACCACTTGGTGGTAGTGTCGAGGCCTTACAACGTTAGTTTGGGTATGGAGAAGTCATCCACAGTTCATGCTCAAATTGACTATTTTAGGAAAGATGATGTGGTATATCTATAGTGTTGAAATTATGTTTTCCTTGGTTGGTGAAAAAGAAAAACCAGGAATATTGGGCTAAACTCATGCATAGGAGGGAGAAGCCGATAACTCTTGAGTTGGCCAGCCTTACCCTTTTGGCGGTAGGATTTTTGATTTTTAGTTCCCAACAGTAGTGTCAGAGTGTGGGAACATCCTTTCTAAAGATGTTTTCAAGATTATCTCCATGGAAGGAGAGGGAATTATGCATTCGTTGGTACCCAGGGAAGACATCGATATCTACAACTGCATATCAGATGGCTCCCATGAAGCTCTGGGATCTGAGAGTATAGTTGGGAGACTTCCAGAGGAAGGTCTTAGTAAGACCCAGTGTTTGATTTTATGTGTTTATTAACGACACTTTAACTAAGTGGTTGTGGAGAATGAGTACCCAAAACTAGAGGTATGGTGTCACACCAATCAGTTAAAATGGGTAGCCTTTCACATGGATGGAAAGGTTACCATAGGATTTTCAGCAGTTAAGACAACGGTGATGGTTGGAGTTACACCAGGACTATGACTTCAAGATAATATATACTCCTGGGAAGCGAGAAGTGGTGGAAGACGCGCTTAGTAAGAGGTCAGGTCTGTAGTTGCTAAGTGAGGCGATATAGAAGCTAGTTGTGTTGCAGATATCCTTTATGGATAGTGATGGAGCAGCTTACCACTAGTCTATGACTATCACTCCACCACTCCTTCAACGAGTTCAGGAGGAACAGCTTGGGGATGAGAACTGTGAGACCTTACGTGCTCATATATCTTAAGGATAGGATCCGGAATGATTTTATGAAGGTGGAGAGAACGTCATCTTTTTTAGAAGACGCACCATGGTACCAGTGACGCTACGAGAGGAGGTGTTGAGGGAGTTCAATACATCCCCTTTGGCGGTACATCAGGGTGTGGAAAAGATGTACTAGGACCTCTGGCATCAGTACAAGTGGCCAGGTATGAAGAAAGAAATGGCAGATTTTGTGTGATGATGCCTCACTTGTCAGCAAGTGAATGTTTATCATCAGGTTCCATCACGCTTGAGCATATATTTTTATCCCTAGACTGATGGTTAAATGAAGCGAACCATACAGACCTTGGAAATAAATTCTTCGTACTTGTGTCCTGGATTTTGGTCATAACTGGGAGGATCAGCTACCACTGGTGGAGTTCACATACAACAACATTTATCACTCCACAATCGACATGGAAACGTTTGGGGCCTTCTACGGGAAACCATGCAGATAACCTCTATACTGGACAAACCCAGATGAGTCAGCACTTATGGGTCCATAGTTGGTATGGGCTACCACTGAGAAGGTGAAGATGGTCTAGAAGAGGATGATTACTACATAGAGCTGGCATAAGTCTTATGCTGACAGAAGACAGAGACCCTTAGAGTCCAAGGAGGGAGACCATGTCTTCCTACGGGTCTCACCCCGATGAGAATTGTGGTGATTTGACCGGGGAGGCAAGGTATCTATGAGGTTCATAGAACCATTCTAGATTCTTAGCAGTGTTATCAAGGTGGAGTACCACATAGATATTCCCCCATAGATGCACCAGGTTAATAATGTTTTCTATGTTTCGTAGCTGCGGAGTTGTGTGCATGATCCATCACACGTTGTCAACTAGGGAGCATTGGACTTTCACGATGGGGAGATTTTACAGAGTTCCTAGGGTAGATAGAGGATCGATAGGATTGAGTATTTCATGGATGGTCAATCTCTCGAGTGAGTGTTTGATGGCAGCATATGAACCTCCAGGAGAGCACATGGGAGTGGGAGGCTCAGATTCGTGCTCAATGCCCTCATTTTGTTTATTAGCCTTTATTTTGTATTTTGGGGAGACAAATACCTAAGCTGGGGAGAATTTTATGTCCCAAATTTTCTATATATATATATATATAATTGTATGGAATTATTTTGAGACCAAAAAATTTGACGGCACATGATTTCGAAGACTGAAGTGCCCAGAATGATCCATAGAAAAATGTTATGATTTAAATAGTGCTCGTGAGGGTATGCTTTCCTTAGGTAGATACTAACATTGGTTGGCATGGGCCAACAGTGGAAGTTATTTTTTTTCCATAAATAAAATAATTTATTAACAATTAGTTTATTGTTAAATCCTTAACTTCTAAATGGTAAATCAGATTGAAAATTCGAGAGTATTTTTGAGTTCATGGGGGCATGTTCCCTTTATGCAGAGCCTAACATCAACCGGAGTGGATAGAGGGTGAATTTTATTTATTTTCAAACATTTTCCATGGTACGTTCAGCAAACGTGTGAGTGACGATTTCTGTCTTTTGAAATGGTGCTCAGATTAAAAATCTGAGGCAACAGTTGAGTTTTCAGTGCCAGGATTCTCTTAGGCGAAGCCTAACTTCGACTAGCAAGGGTAAGATGAAAATTTTAATTATTTTACTTAAAAAAATAAAATAACTAAATGAGTTATTTTATCTCTTTTTGTAACCGTTGATTGATGTGGAAGCACCACAGAGTTAATAAGTGATTCAACGAGTTGACCCATGGTTTGTTTAACCTCAACGTTGTTTATTTTAATGGAATAGTAAATTTGGTTTATTAATAAACTTATTTAATGTTATGAAACATGGTTGGTTCCTCACATCTTTTTAATCGAAGCTTGATCATGGTTCTTGAGAACTCACAAGAGGAACCTCTGAAGAAGTTTCGGTGACAACATCCTCTAACATATAACAGAGCTTCGACGGGTTAGAGGATTCGAACCGAACAACGACGAACACCAATGAACAAGCTTCCAATGTGGTCCCATGATCCTCAACCGCACTATCTGCCAACGTATTTGAGTTAGGGGGTTATGTTCTTAATTCTTCCATTTCTCCATTCTTGAATATTATGAAAAACACAGATCAATCGTCCAATGGTTTGATCTGCATTTCGTTATTTAATGAGGGAGAACAATGCATGGTTTTTTTATGAGAGTTTTTATGATTATACAATCCTTATCATGTTATAACACAATGCAAAGGGTGCGGGCTAAGATGAACATGGCCTGGACCCTCCACTGATCTCGGTTTGGTGGTGTTCTTTATGGGAGACCGATAAATATTATGGAAAGGCAAAACTTCAGGTTGTGCGGTGTAGGAGCCATCTCGGGAGGCCTGTAGGCCCAAATTGGAAAGGAATCAGACCACCAGAGAATCTTCAATGGCCCATGGAGTCATTTCTTGCATGACGGCACCGGAAATTAGAGGAGGTGGCAGCTAGTTACCCCCGGCCGTGAGAAGGTGGCGAAGCCCAAAGGCGTCACGGTGAAAAAAGGGGCGGCCGGCCTTTGTCGGCCGCATCGGAGTAGAGCGGCATGCCACTGAGGAAGGACACGGCTTCGAGCCATAAAGGAGGGCAGAGCCATATAGGGTGGACCCATGGTCCATGGGTTCCGCAGAAGGCTGTTCTACGTGGACCGGCCAGGTAGTGTGTCACCATATGACACCTCTTCTTTAAAGACCCAAAGGGCTCAACCATCTGAGAGGAGAGCGGATCCCTATGCCCAGCCAGCAGGAAAAACCCATGGCCTAGTGGGCCAGACCATACCCAGCCGAATTGGGCCAAGCCCAGCCCCTTCAGGCCGGGCCTGGTCGGTCCGACTAGGTTGGATAGGACCCGGACCCCTTTTGGTTCAGTTACTCTTAAATGTGAATATCTCCTAAACTGGACTTTCGTTTGAAGAACCTTCTATGGAACTATAAACCTTAGGATGAGGAGGTATTTTTGAGATACACTACATGGGTTTTGGAGAAAGTTTGAGTATGTCTAGGTTGCATCAGACTCGAATCCAACCTGGACCTCCCCACTAAAATTCTTATAACTAACAGTCGGGGCGTCCGAATGATGTGTCGTCTATTTCATTAGAACACTTAGGATGAGGATGTACTTTTAATATAATCCATATGGGTTTTTAAAAAATTGGATTATGGTCAGGATGGATCATACTTGGATCCAACCGAGGCCTTGACACTAAAATTCCTATAAGTAACAGACTGGGCGTCCGAATGACACGTCATATTTTACATTGGAACCCTTATTTCATGGTAGTTCCTAAGATTACTTCTTAATTGGACTTAGTAGTGGGTAAAATATATAAGATGTCTTGTCGAGCAGATCCTTTGGAAATCAATTGTGCTTAGTGTGGGAATCTAGTGGCTGGTTGTGACGTGAAGAATGAATAGTAGTCTTATGTGGGTCAGCACTGAGAGATCCTGTGTGGGTCAGCACCATGAAATACTGTGTGGGTCAGCACTGAGAGATTTTTTGTGGGTTAGCACCTATAAATCCTATTTTGTTCATCACCTAGTGATCCTGTGAGTGTCAGCACCTAGAGATCCTTTGTGGGTCAACACTTAGCGATCCTATGTGTGTCAGCACCAAGCGATTCTATGTGGGTCAGTGCCTAGCGATCTTGTGTGGGTCATCACCGAGCAATTCTGTGTGGGCCAGCACTGAGCAATCCTATGTGGGTCAGCATCAGAGCCTCTTGATAGAATAAGATGATCCAGATTTATGACTAATCATTTGTACTTCTGTATTTAAGTTTTACCTGGTGTGAGTTTTCTTTTTCTTTCTGTTTTCTGATTGGGACCATGATTTATGATTTATTTTCTTTGTGGAATTATAATGGTTCACAATGGTGACCAGATGACATGAAGAGACATAGTGATTAGTAGTACCTACCCTTCAGGTAGGATCCTTGGTAGATGACCTCAAGAGCTGTTTTTCCTTTTAGTTGTACTTCCATTTCAGTTGGACTTGGATTCTGACCTATTTACATCCAACACATTCTTTTACACTCATGGGTTTTTTTTATTTGTGGTTGTACCATTCTTATTAAATTTTGTTTTTCTTGTGTAGAATTTTTCATGTCTTTGTGTGTACAGGTTTTGAGGAAACGTCTTTCCATTTTAGGGATATGCCTTTCCTATGCTAGTCGCCAACCCCTGTCTGATGGAAGATGGGCTTGGGGTAGTCACAGCACGGGCCTTGGGGGACGGGTCAGGACATGAAAGCTCTTGGTTCCTAATCTATTCAATTAATATAGGAGCTATGGTAGCATGACCATGTGTAGGATGAAACGTGAAGGTGTAATGTATATATTTTTTCTTTGTGGATGGATTTTTTTCTCGAAAGTGTTCTACCATTGTGGGAAGGAAAACATAGGGATGTGTTTCTTTAAGGGGAGAAGATTGTAAGAACCTATTTTTTTCTATTAGAGGAAAATATATTTTTCTCTTATTTATACTTTTTAAATGTTATCTTTTTTGGTGTGGATAGTAAATTCTTATTGCGGACTAGTTGTGTTGTTTTGTGAAGGAAGGAAGTAAGGGGATAAAGGTATACCACAATCCATTTACACGATGTGTATTTAGAATACACGAAAAGTATCAAATACACAATTTGTATTTGTTTGGATGAAACCATTAATGATGTGTAAATGGTTTCAATATGAGAGGATACCCTACGCTTTACATGATGTGTAAATATATTACATTCTATTTAAATTTGAAAATTCATTTTTTAAAATAAGAGACATAAACTATATTTTTCAAGAAGAACCTCACTCCTCCCTTCTCTCTCACCTAGGATCTCCCTTTTGAGCCTAAAACTGGGATTTTGGGTATATGTCATATCGGAACACCCATAATAGATCATTTTATATTTTTTTGAGCACAAGTTAGTCCTTCATTATTTAGGCTCCATTCATCATTTTCCATTCTCTCAATGATGCTATTTTTTTGTATGTTCATATTCCCTATATCTATGGCATTGATCTATTCTTCTATTTTATTTTTATATATTCCAAGAAATAGGTTGATATTGGGTGAGGAGAGTATATAGCCTTGTGGTAGGTTGTCTTGGAGTTATCCCACAATACATCTCCATTTTATAAACTATTGTTATTGTACACACACCGGTTTCACTGGGTGTTGCTTTTGAAATTCTTATGCCATGAGTATAATCAATATGATCATATTCTCGAGCCTTATTCATACACGTTCATAATATTTTTGAATGTTAAGACCCCAACACCTTCCACCCAATTTTTTTTTGGTTTCTTAATTATTTCTTTTGTGTCTTTTTTATGTCTATTTACACCACCCTTCAAATGTAAAATGACTTGGCCTTAGTAAAGGTATGTGTTTTAATTAAAATGATGTATTTTTAATAGATACCACATTATATTATCGCTTTTAACTGTAAAGGTATGTGTTTTAATATAATAAATGAAACCCAATTGTAAATTGATAGTATATTATGTTTTACCACAAATCCTAGTCAATTATAATTAAACTGAATGTGGTTGCATGTCCTTAGGCCACCATTCCATGCGTATGGATAGTAAATTAATGAACCTAATAATTTAATATTTAATGAATGTAATAAATTTTTTCATTTACTCTTTAGCATTTTCACTTAGTATGAATGGTTATGGAATGAGACATCTAATTTATCTACTAGGATGAGTATTAAATGGACTAAATTGAAAAATGAATTATGTTTTATTATTCCTATTACATATAGTAAATTTAATCATTATTTGATTGGTAAGACATGATCCATCCCTGGATTCATGAGGGAATTAATTGAGCAGTCATAGGATTCCATTCTAATTTGAGGAGCTGGTTTCCAAGGGAGATACCCACCTTGGAACATGGTCCTTGTAGACTAGATCATGTCATAATGATTCCATAGGATCCCATTGCTATTTTCTATATATTAGGATGCCTCAGAAACACTCCATGGATCTAGTTGGATGTATTCAAACATGTGGTGCTATGGATTCACCCCATTGGGCCTAGTCATGCTTATCCCATTTTACCTAGGATAAGATGCTTGGAATCTTTTAGAACTATTTATAGTGTAATTACATGGGTGATTCCCCTTGTATTTCCCTCAGACCCTTTATAGTTAAGATGAATGTTATTACTATGTTGGATCAACCCCTGAGATTAGGGATTCTTTGGTTATTATATTGGACTCTATTTTACTATTATCATCACCATATGATTCTTTGGTTACTACTGTTGATCCTCTTTGCAATTATTATCATTATAGGGTTCATTTTTTACACCTTGGAACCTCTTACATCATTTCAATTATATATACTGTGATTGAAAATTATTATTTATTTAAATATAAATAATTAAATCATTACATGTTCAGAAACTAGTTGATGTTAAAGTGGGTATTGTGGTATTTACATTACTATAATATATTTAAATCTATGTAAATACTTGCATACTATTTTATTTTATATTCAAAGACTACATTTGTATAGATATATTTGGTGGTGACCCACAGATGTTTTTCCCACACCACATTTGGGATGTCGTTTTCACCTGGGTAGATTACATTTTTGCTGGTGTTGACAAGGGGAAGCATCCCAGTTTAGACAGCTGATCTTGCTTGCCAAATTTAGGATGGATCTTGGTAGAAGATGACCAAGAAGGTGATTGTGATAATGGACTATTTTTTTATTTTTTTGTTCTTTTTTATATAATATACTACCTAAATCCATGTATATCATTTTTACTATTTTATATAAATGACTTGACATCATCATCTTTTTTATAGTATCTTGTGCATCTTTTCAATTGATTTTTATTGATGGATTATTACTACCATTATTCAATTCTTGTTCATTGGAATAAGGATTAAAATATTTTTCTATTTATCTATACCCACTATAAAATAATCTAACATGAGTGAATAGTCTCCCCCAAGACACACCACAACCCATCAATGTTAGTCGACATCCTCTATAATATGAGGAGGCTGGATTGAGGCTATTTCAACCCTATTTTTTCTTACATATCTTATTACAAAATTTTAAATACAAAAAACATAAAATCATTCCATGATGAGGATTCAATGTCTTAGTTTATTGGTAATATTAGGACCATAAATAACTTTTAAAAAAATTACAAATATTTATTTAATATGTTCTTCTATAGATTCTTGTTTGACATTGTATTCTCTTTATTACATGTAATCACCTGAGGATATACATAAAACATATGTGAGATTAAATCCAAGTAAGAGGATATATAAGAACAAGAAAAAATATAAAATGGGGTGATCATAATAATTATTATCATTATATAATTATATAATCATAATCATAAGAGGATGTATTAAGAAAAGGAATGTAATGTGGAAATCCATAAAAAGAAGACATTATGTATCATTGATCAAATACCACACATAATTGTGAACAAAGATAGCATCATGTTCACTCATATTTCTCTTTATCTCAAGAGGTTTTTCAAATTACCCAATGCATTAGAGTTCTATATAATTCCCGTCTCACCCGTCACATCATAACATTTACTTTGTGTTTTATGATTCGGGGTGCACCAGCCACATTATAACATTTAAATTATCATGCATTCCACATATGTCAATCATGAAAATATAATAACTCATGGAAAGAAATTTTTTTCAGTTAATAAATAATAAATTCCTAAACATTGGGTTCCCTAATTAAACGTTGAATAATATATTATTAATAAGAATCATTTACTTAGAGTGAAGAAGAAACAATCTAGAGAAGTAAAAGGTGTGTTTTTTAAAGAAGAATTCTTTTGGAAAAAATTATGTTTGTAATAAAGTCAGGTATAAAACATGTATATCCCTAAAATGTTTGATAATAATGAATAAATTATATTTATAGGATATCCATACTGAAAATGTGGTGAAATATGGACAACCTCAAGAAAGAGAGTTGGGTTCTAGAATTCTTCTAGCCTTATGTACAAATTTCCTTCTTCAATTTAATATCATCTAAAATCACATTAGATTCATTAATTAAAAATTAGATAAGATTTTATAAATTAATTTTATTCATTATAGTTTTATTATGTTCATTTATGCGATTTTAATTGAGTTATATAATTTAATTTCATTGTTTGGATGTGTTCATTTTCCTCATTTTTATGATCAATTCAATTGTATACATTATTGGATGTTCGTGTAAAATGAGGATAAATATACATATTGTTATTATATGTTCTTAATTATTGTAAAAAAAATTACGTGATCTTATAATGAATTTGGTTTTATGGAATGAGGATGAATCATTAGATAGAAGTTAATGATGATCATTTTTAGGTTAATTTTGGTGATTTTTCTATCACAATAAACTCGTTTTGTTTTATCATTAATTATTATGTTTGTAAGTAACATAAAAACATAAAAATGGTTTATTACATAAATACAAAAATATTTTTTTAACTATTATAATTTATTTATTAATATACTTTATGGCATTAATGTAAAATGAATGTATATCACCCACGATGTCGGTAACATGACACATCACAGGAAATAGTTTAATTTTTAGAATAAATGGGAGAGGGAAAGGGGTTTGATGATATATATTCCATTAAAATTATATAATTATAGTATATAAAACATTCCAGAGTTATCAAGCCTTTTTCACAAGATAAGGTGATTAGAAGACAAGAAAAGAAATGAAATTGAAAAGAAATTAGATGAAAAAGGAAGAGGATTGAACCTCTGAAATCATTCATCCTTGAGAACCTCCTTAGGGAAAATGTTTTGGCCTTTTAATGAGATAAAGATATCACATACATTGGGAATGTAATAGGTAAGATTATTGGTCATAATTTGGGAAAGGCTCAAAGCATGAGAGGTGTAAGGAGAAGAGGGGATGAGGGGTGGTATTTATAGTGGAGTGTTCTCCCATTATTATATTCATTAGTTTAATATTTTTGATCAAGACTATGAATTTTTTTATGAATATCTATATAAATATTAATCTAATGAAGTAATAATTGAGATTTTGGGCATATATTATCCTTAGATCATCTTTGACTCCATGATTCATATATTTATCTTTTATTATATATTATCCTATTTTAAAATTCATAATAAATTCACGTATTTTAGATAAATCCCAAAAATTAATCCAAACCATTTTTTGACATGTATAATTTAAAACTAAACTCCATTTTATGAAAAAAAAAATTCTAAATATGAGTACTTTTATTTTTAATTAAAATCCCAATTTATTTGAAAAAATAATTTTAAAATTATAAATGAATTTATGACGCTTTGAAAAATTTAATAAGTCTCACAACATTAACTTAAATCCATAAGACATCAAAATATTAATTTATGGATACATTTTATGAATATTTATTATCTTATAAATTATTAAATTAATCATAAAATCAAAATTAAAATTTTTTTACTTATAATAATACCAAAACGTAATTATTTTTTAAAATTATTTACTTACATATACTATCAACTAATTATACCATAATTTCATTAATATGATGCCTAAATTTTATTTATACTTTCATGGGTGAGCCTACAATTCATTTTGAATGGTATACTATTCATAAGGGTCATATTACTATTCGTAAGGTCAAGTTACAATTTAATCGATATTGGTTCCTTAACTTCTAGAAATATATCTTATTTCAAATATTATTTATTCATAAAAATTTATTAGGTCCACTATGTGATTTAAACTGATTTATAATATTTGAAATTACAATAATAAAGAAAAAATATTATTTATAAAATATTAGGTCATTACATTCTTCCCCCCCCCCTTTTAAATTTCACCCTCAAAATTTTGTTTTACATAAACAAGTGAGGTTACTTGTCCATAATCTCCTCCTCTGGTTCCCATGACTCTTCTTCATAGTTATAGTTCCTCTATATCACATTGACATGTTTGGTTTTCTTATTGCGTATAACCTTATATCTTTGGTCTAAAATCTTTACTAGATGCTCCTCATAAGAGAGATCATCTTCCAGTTGCACCACCTCTGAGTTTAGTACATGTGAGGGATCTAGTATGTACCCCCTCAGAAGTGATAAATGGAACATATCATGAACATTAGCCAAATTTTATAGAATTGAAAGCAGATAGGACGCATCTCCTATGCGATTATGGATATAAAAGGATCCAATATATCGTGGGCTTGGCTTCCCTTTCATTCCAAACCACATGAATCTCTTCCATGGTGTTATTAAAAGGAATACAATATCTTCATTGTTGAACTCCAAGTCCTGTCAATGGTTGTTAGCATTGGACTATATCCAACTTTGAGAAGATTTTATATATTTCTAGATGGCCTGAACATTCTATATCATCTCTTTCACAAGATTAGGTCCAAGTATATTTCTTTCGCCAACGTCATCCTAATAGGTTGGAGTTCTAAATCATGTTCCATACTGAGATCCATTTGAATCTATCTGAATACTCGAGTGGAAGATATTATTTTATTGGAACTTAACTAATGGGATATTTTGATCCTATAAACCATTGAATTCTAATGAGTAGGATCTTAGCATATCTTTGAGCGTAAGAATAGTCCTTTCAGATTGGAAATCATTTTGTGGGAGATAAGCCCTACTAAAATTTAATTCAGTAGTAAAATCATTTTGAAGACTCCTCTAGAATGTAGATGTGAACTTAAGTTAATGATCAAAGACAATCAAGAGTGGAACATCATGTAGTGTCACCACTTACTTATCATATATCATTGAATGTTTTTCAGGTGAGGGATCTTCATTAATAGTGATAAACTAGGAAGTCTTGGTGAGTTGGTCCACCAGAACCCATATTGATTTATTCACTTTGGATGTGTTTAGGAGAACCATGACAATGTCTATAGTGAAATTCTCAAATTTTCACATGGGTATAGGAAATGGTTTCATCTTCCCTTTTCACTTTTTTCACCCTTAATTAACTTTAAGATATATCAAGAACCATGAGATATACTTAGCAACCTGCTTCTTCATTTTGACCCACAAGATGTGTTCTCAGAGATCGCAGTACATATTGGTACTCCTAGGATGGATACATAAGGTTGTGTCATGTGAATTATCCAAAAGATATTTCTTTATCCCATGTTATGAAGGAACACAAAGCCTCATTCCAAACCAAATCACACCATCATCAGGAATAAGGAACTGTTGTAGCTACACTTCCTTTACTAAATTCACCATCTTTTATAACTATGGATTATCCCTTTATTCCTCTGTAATCTTCTTTTAGAGAGATGGTTGAACAATAATTTGGAAAATGTATGATTTATTCCATTCTATTATGATTTCCAAATCCATACTTTTCTTATCCTTGAATATAGGGTCTTTCTCAATCCACAACATGGGTAGAGAAGCATGTTCTTTTCTACTTAGATCATAAGAAACTTTGTTCGCCTTTCTGGGATGATAGTGAATAGAGGAATAATAGTCTTTGATTTTCTCTAATCATATCCTTTGACACATTTTGAGATAATTTTGTGGTGATATATAATTTCGTCTCTTGTAATTAGTATATATGTCATAGTTCACACCATAGAGGTAGTGATGCCATATTTTCAAGGAAAAATCATAGTTTCAAGCTCTGGATCATGAGCTAGGTAGTTCTTCTCATGGATATTATACTAGTGTGAAGGAATAGGCTATCAAATTATCATTTTTCATGAGTAAACTACCCAATAATTACTTGTAATAATCACGTTATATCACAAAACATTCTAAACTTTTTGTTAATGTGAGTATATTTGCAGTGATAAGCCTTCTCATTAGCTATGTGAAGCTTTCCTCTCATTTTTATGTCCATACATACTTTAACCCTTTCCTTATTAACATAGTTATTGGGATATGAAATTGTGATAAATTTATCAAAAAAAATTCAATATTACCCAGATAATCAAAGAAAACTATCAATTTCTGTGGCACTATAGGGTCTGGGTCATTCCTCAATTGCCTTTGTTTTTTTTTGGGTCCATAGAAATTCCCTCACTTGTGAACACATACCCAAAGAATGTGATTTATTGCATCCAAAATTCACACTTGATGAACTTGGAGTGAAACTTATCCTTCCTTAATCTCACCATAACAATCCTTAGATTTTCTTCATGTGCCTCCTTTCTCTAGGATTATATGAGAATATCATCGATAAACACTATGTCAAATTTTTCATGGTAATATATAGAGACACTATTCATCACATCCTCAAAAATTTTAGGGGTATTAGTAAGTCTAAAAGGAATCAATAGAAACTCATAGAACATGTATATTTTGTGGAAGGAAGTCTTCTAAATATCTTCCTTCTTCACTAATAGCATATGAAATCCATAATAGAGATCCACTTTTGAGAAGTAATGATCTTATTGTAGATGATTGAACAAGTCATAAATCCTTAGAAAAGGATACTTGTTATTTATGGTGATCTTGTTGAGTTCATTATAATCAATACACAACCCCATTGATCCATAATTCTTATTTAAAAAGAGCATTGGTGCACCTCAAGGTGATACTCAAGGGATTATGATCCCTTTGTCCAAATTATCTTTCATTATCTTTTTCACTCATCCTATTCAATAAGACCCATAGTATAGGGACATTTTGGGATAAGAGTAGCTCCAATAAGAGTTATATTGACAACTCTACCTCCTAAATTGAGAGATGTCTGTGTAACTATTTATGAAATACAATATTTTATTCCCTCACAAAGGGAATTTCTCTTTGGTTGATACCTTCCGTTGACTGAACAATTTGAATGAGGTATGTTTATTCACAATGAATCCACACCCACACCATTGAAGGATTTTCAAAAGGAGATTCATGATATAACTTACATTTTTAGAGTATCATGGGATGGTTTTTAAAATGAAAAGATATTTCCTTTTTTAGAACTTTTATATGTTCTCGATTTAACGATATACAATCCATCCCCATAATAGATTCAAATTCCAAAAAGGGAAGTATCACATTATTTTCAGGAATAATCTTCTAACATATGCCTAATGGAGAATATTTTAACACTTGTTATGTATTGAATGCACCACTAGGTGTTTTTATAGATTTTTCCACTTCAAGGTTTTAAGGCTATTGATTCAATAGTTCTATCAAACTTACAATATATAAAGGAATTAATTGAACTGCAATCAAATAATAATTTTTCCATTCATGAGTGAATAGAAACTATACCTTTTATGACAAAATTTTATTTCCCCACTATAGTATTAGTGATGGAATAATCCATTACTTTAAAAATTTTAATTGGTGGATGATAACAATGGTGACCCTAGAGGACTCTAGGTTTAGTGCACTAGCTTTAATAATTCTCTTTCTCCCTAAATCTATTGCATTAGACCATGGGGGTTCTATCCTCTCTTACAATACATAGTCAGGTTTCCTCATATATTTTAGACATTCATGATCTTTCTTGCCTTCTATCCCACACTTGAATCATTTTCCCATCCCTTTGAGGTAGTCCCCATTATGCTTCTTCCAACATTTTAACATGTTGGTGGTTGATTTTTCTTTCCACCGTTCCCATTAGATCCTCCTTCTTGAAACATCATCTTTCATTTATTATCACCCTAGTCGTGGGACCATTCTCCAAACTCTGTATCCACTATAAGAGAACATCAAAAAACATATTCATGACTGCTAATGAATAAAATTTCAATATCCTTTCAAAGTTATGGTTTTAAACAACTAAAAAATATATTTTTATATAATTATTGAAAAAAGTCCCAAGAATACCTTTAAATCCTTGTGAAATTTGCTTCATAATATGTGAAAGATTCTCTTTCCTTGTTGATAAGCTCAATGAATTCTATCTCTATATTTTTATGAATATTTTGGGTGAAATACAAGTTATAAAACATTATGTTAAAGTCTTCCTACTCCATATCTTCAATTTTGCTCAATATCTTAGGGACTTAATCAATTCCCAATGTTTGTAGGCCTCTCCATCTAGATGATTAACAACAAACAATTACCTTCTATGTCTTATAATAATGAACCAAAAAACATCTTATCCATTAAATTTACTAAATATTCTATGAATAGTGGATTAGAAGATCCAATAAATTCCAATGGTCATTACCACATGAAACACTCATTAGCCAGTTTTTCCATCTTAGGTGAAGGTGTACATTCAACATTATTCGGGTTATTGTTCAAAACCTGAGACAGTTGGGTAAGCACCACTATAAAATTTTCAATTATACCTCCCAAGGAATTGGGGTTTTCATTTGGTCAATCAGAGAATTGTCCATTACACAGGTTGTTGGACTAGTTTCTCCTAGTTCCCACCAATTTATTAAATAGAAAAATATTATAAAAAAAATAAGTCAACATTTCATGAAAAAATAACTTATTACATTGTGAAATTAAGTAAAAAAGAATATCTTATTGGATCTGTATGTTAATAATTTTATAAAACAATATTTATTTAGTGATTACTTATTCTTAGTCTCATAGTATGGGTTTTCACTTAGTGCTTCTAATCCTTATTTCCAGATTAACTGAACCTTCATCTGATACCATCTTTAATGACCCTACTTTTTCATACATATATTATTACATAATTTTAAAGACAGAAAACATAAAATCATTACACAATCTGGATACTAATTTTTTGTGTCTTTGAAAATTTTGGACCATACATAGCATTTAGAAAATAAATCATCAACATTTATTTAATTCCTTCTTACCTATATTTTTATTAGACCTTAAATTATCCTTAGTACATGTAATCACCTAAAGATATACATCAAAAAGGGGCGAGATAAAATCTCAGTAAGAGGATAGATAATAACATGAAAAAATATTACATGGGGTGATCATAATAATTATCATAATTACATAGGCATAGGATCCTAATCAAAAGAGTAAGAATAAATAAATTTCATAGAATGTGGAAAAGCATAAAAATGAAACATCATGTCATAGTGGTAAACTACCACACATAACTTTGTACAAATATAGAATCATGTTCATTAATATTTAATTTTATCTCATGAGGTTATTCATATTACTCAATACATTAGAGCACTATATAATTTTGGGTTATCTTATCACATAATATCATTTACATTACGCTATACAATAATTGGTGAACCCGTCACATTATAACAATTACATTATTATGCATGCCACATATATCAATATTGAACATATAATGACCCATGTAATGAAATGGTTTTAATTTCATAAAGAACACATTAATAAACAATGGGTTCCCAAATTAAAGTGAAAATAACATAATTTTAATTAGAATCATCAACCATCATTGAAGAATAATCAATCTTGAGAATTAAAAGGTGTGTTTTTAAAAGAAGAGTTCTTTTGAAAAAGATTGTTTTTTCATTGACGCAAGTTGAAAACATGTATATCCCAAAAAAAGTAAGATAATTATGAATAAATTATATTTAAGGAATATCTATACTGAAAATGGGGTTATGGAAGGACAACCCAATGAAAGAGTGTTGGGTTCAAGAATTTCCCTTACCTTATGTATGAATTGCCTTATTCAATTTAATATCTTGTATATTCACATTAGATTAATTAATTAAAAAAATACAAAAACCTTTTATAACATAATTTTATTCATTATTGTTTTATTTATATCATTTATGGTCTTTTTGATGAGTTATATAATTTAATTTCAACCTTCATAAGTATTTGTTTTCTTAGTTTTCACAAGGGGTTAACATTTAAACATGAAGTGAAGTTCATGTAAATTGAGGATAAATATCAAGAATTTTATTATAATTTCCAAATTATTTTATAGAATTTTAAATTATATTATAATGAATTCAGTTATATGGTATGAGAATAAATCATTAGATACATGTTAATGATGGTCATTTTTTGGTTAATTTTGGCTGTTTTTCAATCACAACGTTCTCGTTTTGTTTTATCATTTAGTATTACATGTATAAGTTACATACAGAACATAAATATGGTTATAAAAATAAATTTAAAATATGTTTCAACCATTATATTTCTTTTATTAACAACCTTTATATTGTTAAAGGAAAATTAATGTGCACTCCCACAATGTCGGTAAATTGACACAACTCTGGCAACAATTTCGTTTTTCCAATAAAACGGGGAGAGAAAAATGATTGATGATATATATTCCATTAACAAGATATAATTATAGTATATAAAACATATTGGAGTTAACAAGACTTTTTAATTTAATATGAAAAGGATAATAGAATAAAATAAATGAAATTGAAAACAAATTAGAAGAAAATGGAAGAGGACTTTACCTCTTAAATATCTCCACCTTAAGAAACTCTATAGAGAAAAGGTTTTGGGATTTTTATGAGACCAATAGATCCTGTTCTTGGTGAAGGTTATATGAGAGAGTATTAGGTATAATTTTAGAAAGGAAAAAACTTGAGATGTGTAAGGAGAAGAGGGGGTGGGATTGTTATGTATAGTGGAGGAGAGGAGTGTTTTCTCATTATTATATTCATTAGATTATTATTTTTCCTTAATACTATGAATATTTTGAGAATTATCACAAAAAATATTAAAATAATGAATCAATGTAAGATGTTTTGGGCTTACATTAGACTTACATCGCTTATGACTCCCTAATTCATGTATATAGCTTTTATTGTAAATTATCGTATTTTATTATTCATAAAAATTCATGTATTTTAGAAAAATCCAAAAAAATCACCCTAATAATTTTTCAATGTGTAGAATTCAAAATTTAACTCCATTTTATGAAAAAAAAAATCTAAATATAAGTAATTCAATTTTATTTTAAAATAAAAAATTATTAAAGAAAACATTTTTGAAATTATAACTGATTTTATGACACATTGAAACTTTATGAAAGGTCTCATAAAATTATCTTAAAACCATAAGAAATCAAAATATTAATTTACATATATATTTTTTGAATTTTAATTTTTTTTTTATATTTTTAAATTAATCATAAAATCATAAATAAATATTTATGACTTATAAAAATACCAACAACTAATTAATACTTTTTAAAATATTTACTTACATATACTATGATATAATTATACCATAATTTCATTTATAAGATTTATAAATTATATTTATACTTTTATAGGTGAGGCAACTATTTATATGGTCAATTTACTATTCAAAAGGTTTATATTAATATTCCAAAGATCGTGTTACTATTTCATTTGTAATGGTTCCATAAATTCAATAAATAATTCTTATTTAATTTATTATTCATTTAAAAAGCATATATTAGGGTCTCTAAGAGCTTTTATGTGATTTATACTATATGAAATTACTATAAGAAGGGAGAAATTACATTGAATAATGTTTGGGTCATTAAAGAGGCCATGTGGCCCACTGGTTTGGGGATCATTAAGTGGAACCCAATTCGGGACATCACACAATAGGCTGTGAAGGTGTGAATAGTAGAGGAGTAGGTGTGGATATTTATAAGTGAGGTAACTGGAGTAAGTGTAATTTTTTGATTGGATTTAATCATACCGATTTTTTATCATCCCAAAATCCTCCTAAATGGGCCTTTCTACAACTTAAATGAGTTATATCAAATATTTTTCCATACTATAGGTGTTGTAAAAGTTTTTAGGTCATTGTTAAACCTTATCATCTTAGTTTAACCTTGATATAAATCAAGTTTTCTTTAACCTTGATAACTAATTTTTACTATTTTGTCAAATCATTTTGGTCAGAAAATAAGTTTCCCTTATTATACATGATATATTATAATTATTCCAAATATTTAAACAATTTTTCAAATTTCAATTCTAATAATATGAAAATTTAATTGAAAATTAATCTTAGATTCACTAAGAGAAGTAGGGGTTTTAAAGAGAAAATGTTCAAATATGTACATGTTTTTAGATCATAATTCAAAATGAAAATTATTCCAAATGCCAAAATTGGATTAATTAATATAAAATTAAAACAATTTTACATTAAAAAAAATTAAAATATAATTTATCATTATTAATTATTTAATGAAAGATCTAGTTTCTAAATAAAATTCATTAATTTCACTATTCATCAAAAAAAATGAAACTTCTCAGAAAAATATTAAAAAATCACAATAACCTATTTTTATATTTTAATTTTAAAATCGAATTTAATTTTATCGAATAAATTTTCAAGAGTTTTTAAAAATTAATATTAATTTATGTGCGCAAAATATGACTAAACCGCCTTTTAGTAAAAATAATATATTTCAAAAAAATCTATCTCTTTAAATGATCCTTATATTATTTATCCTCAATAGACAAATAAAAAAATGTTGTAAACTATATATTTTTAGAATTTATTTAATCATATTCATACTTTCCATTCCAACAGTATGGTGATACCTTTTATATCAAACAAAAATATTAATATCATATTGTTGTTCAATAAAAAATGTCCTCATGTGTAACATAAGCTATCAAAGAAACTCACTATTGCATGGAACACATGCTAAAACAAGTGTTGTGTGTAACAAAATATATTTAATATATTGAATATATTTAAAAATAAATATATCATTATGTGTTGGGGTGTTATATTTTCATCTAATCATGGTGTTTCATGTCATATACAACATTGAATACAATTTTATTATTTTAGAATTTCGAGGAGATACATTATCCAAATAATAAATAAATTGCATCCTCTTAATTTAAAATTGATTTGGGTAATCGAGGGATTAAAATTTAGAAATACCATTGTTAAAAAACCCAAATCAGAAAAGGTTTAATAAAATATTATCTTAATTATAGATAAAAGGAGGTAAAAGGGTCATATGGAATAATACATAACTAGGTTTCTATGTAGAATAAAATTATAGGAAATTAAAGATATGGTCATGGAAGAAAAGCATAAATAATATTAAGGGTTGATTTAGTTCATTGATCACAAGCAAGTGAATGACCAATGGAAATTAAATGCCACAAAGTGTAAATATGGTATGATTTATAAGACAATTTGATTCACTAGATGTTAATATAATATGATACCATTTTTGTTTCAAGATTTATCTCTTAATTTTAATGAATTATTTTACTATATATGAATATTAAGATATATACTGACTTGATACGTTTTAATTTTATAAGAACAATTTCAGCCTTTGGTGGTCATTTGATCAATTTCAAATTCATCACTTACTCAATGAAATGAATATCTAGAAATTAATTTTTTATACCTAAATCTCTAAAATTCACTTTTAATGGATTATAAGATCCATAATAGTGTGAAAAATATTTATATATGTCTCTAACCATTTTCCAAATCCAATATTATTTGCACAAGTTATCCAATTTAATACATTGATCTACTAACCTTAATGGAAACACTACTAGTTCATCATTAATATTTAATCATAAAATCCTTCAACTAAAATAATGAAATATCAATTAGGGAATCACGTAGGAATGTTGTAAGCAATAAATCTTTATCATTCTTTGGTTGTGGGTTGAATCCCCACATCCTTTCCGAAGATAGTGTGTTTTGACCCATCATACAGATTATACCAATTTTAAACTATATTAATATATTTACTATAAAAATACTAAAATATAATGGAAATACTTAAAATAAAATTAATCATTACATAGCCTTTTTATATGTTTTTCAATATAACTTTTTTTACAAATTCTAAAAAAATGGACTATTATTACAATGTCATTAATGATCATATTGACCATAAATATTATCAATACCTTTAAACTTATGTATATGAAATGTAAATTCATTATTAACCAAATAAATTTTTCACTAGAACATATTCTCAACCAATGGGTTGGATTTCCGTAACATTTTCCCAAAATATCCTTAATCATGTAGACTACCATCACATAAATCCTAAAAAGTGGTGTTTACATATAAAAACATATGATGAATCTTTAACTCGTTAACCATGATGATATCCAAAAAATTTAAGTTAACAAATAAATAATTTATTCTAAAATTTAATACTATCCTCAGATACTTAATTATTTAGATAACTAGAATACCATTAGTAAAAATAAATCCACAATTGAACTCTTGAATAAAAATATACAAATACATCATCTATTTTCATTCAATATAGGTCTATCCATGGACTAGGGGTAATAAAATAGGGGTGGGAATTGACTCTAATGACACTAAGGTTCCCCATATTTAAGAAAAAGTACTATAAATGGATCCATAGTATGAGATTTTTTTTCTTCCATCATACTCTTCATTTTTTGTTGGAAATTATTTGTTGTGGCCATTATTTTCAGCAAGTAAATCATTTTCCCATTCCTTTGAGACAATTACATGGGTTATTCATTCAATATTTGTTAGACAACATAAATTAAGCCTTGTTTCCTTCATGACCTCCACCATTATAGCTCTTAACATACTCTATCCTTTTCTTATTTGGTGAGACTGAGATTTGGTTAAGGTATAGGTTGTTAATAACATTTCAAGATGACTAATTAAGAATAATAATGATATCTTTTAATCATGACATCATCCAATTTGGTTTCTCATAGTCACTAAATATTCCTTCATATTCAGCTTTAACTTGATTCCTTCGGGTACCAACTATTGACTAGAAGAAACAAGCATGGTATGAGAAAAATAATCATTGTGTGAAAACCATATAATCATTTATATAAAGTTTAAATTATGACACATTATTTTCATTATAATGCACATTAGTTATAACCTAGGTTTTTCATTTTAATTATCTATTAAAATACTTCAAAATTATAGGGAATAAATAGAAATATATCAAAAGTAAATCCCCTAAAAGTGTGAAACTGCGTCTCAATTAAAGACTGTTTTCTTACACTCGGTGCTGATCAAGTTATTTCCAACCCATCCATTTTGATTAATTACCCCTATAAATCTATTTACTAGAACCATGTTCACTTTTAGTGTCCATAGATGGATGTTTTTCAATGAAAAAAAACATAATCACTATCTTACAAAAACATTATGATGTTATTTTATACTTATAATCAAACTATATCAAAGGGTTACAATCAATTATTTACATTTTCATAAATCTAGTTCCCAAGGATTTGACTAAGAATCATTTGATAGGAATTATAGCAACCTTAACCACCATATCCTTAAGTAGGTTTCTGCTTTATTACATTATAATAAGATACATGGAATCACATATCAAAGGGCTGAATATTTTATTAGTGTTTGCAAACATGAGATATACATGATTTCTTCAATACATTTGAATATACAAATTACAATTTTTTTGAAAATAACATTATTATATCTTTCATATTCGGTCATATAAATCATTGTAAACATCATGAATTTATATGAAAGTAAAAATATAAAGGTGATCTCAAATTATCAATAATGGATACATTAAACAAAATCTATCAGGAATCAATAAACATAATCAACATGAGAAGCTAAATATCTAAACACACATTCCATTTAAAAAATATAATTAGAATTAAATTAATCTATAAATATTATGTTCACAAAAATTTTATGGATAATAAGATAAGACATAATCAATATGGAATGATAATGAAATGAACACACATTTCATTTAATCAGTACGATTAGAATGAAATGAATCTAGATATAATATAATGGTGAAAATAACATGGATAATAAGTTAAGTAATAATAAATATGGAACATTATATAACTAAAAATACATTCCATTTAATCAATAAAATGATAATAAAATGCATCCAAAGATAATATCATGGTGAAAATCTCATGGAAAATAATAACTGAGTTCATAATGAAAAAAATACATAATTATTTAATGTCGTGTTTCAAAAACATGATACCTCTACCATCAAGACATTTCACAAGACTGTTTAAAACTATTTGTATAAACCCATATAATTATATCTTACTAACTTGTCTCATGAGATTTACCGAAGAATCATACGGTTATATAATATAGGGACCCACACATCACTACATGTCCTTATCATTCCTCATATATCTAATAATCAATTTAGTTCATGAATCAATCTACCTTAACATAAAATTTCCTCATTGAGTAAAGGATATGGATTTATCAATATTTCACAAGAAAATAAAATAAATTTAAATGTAATACAACATATGTATAAATCATATATAGCTTAAGAAATAATAATATCCATGAAAAATATGGATTTTTAGGATAAATTTAATTCATAATGATCACTGGGATGCGAATATTTCAAGGGGATGTTATAACTACAAAAATGAAACAAGTAAGTGAATATCAATAACATACATTGTAAAAATAATCATTAACCATATAGAGGATGAATAATGCAGGTATTAATTCAATATATATTGGTTGGAGTAAGAATAACGGGCTTTATGACTGATGAATAAAAATACTCTAATCCTATATTTTGAAATCACACTTGTATAAAATATCATTTTCATTTTGAAAATAATCTTTTAATGAATAAAAAAATTTCAGATCCCTTTTCTTTAAAAATAATTTTAGAAAACATTTTAATTTAATGAATATCACGAAAATAATTCTTCTAAAAATTATATTGTGAAATTTTAAATAAATTTTCATGTAAATACTAGTTATGATGGTGGGATACCCCATAAATGATGTACAATTTAAAAAGATCATTCCTTATGTATTGTAAAAAGGTTAGAAAAATAAAAAATTTGGAAAATGATAGGAAGATTACATTCATATTTTTTTAAAAGTTATTTGTGGGTAAAAACATACCTAATAATTCATTTCTTTGGATTTCAAAAACATTTTTGAAAACATTTTTGGAAAACATGGGTTTTGATGCAAACATATTTTCGACTAAAGAGATAAATAAAGCGAGATTATATAAAACAATTGTCAATAATTTTAAGTTTAAATGATTGAAAAATGGTACTATTACTCGAAAATATCACAAATATCTCAATGATAATATCATGACATGGGTTTATTATATAACTATCAAATACATTCCATGAAATTAAATAATAAACAATCTTGATTAGAATGAGATTATGAAATAAACCCTTATAATGATCATAACATTGAAATTAGATTTAATTAATGAATCAATTATGTGTATCAACATTAATTCAAAATAAAAAATATGGTAATAAAACATAAGATAATCAAAATACATTACACACATTTTCTTAGAATATAAATGTAAAGAAAAATGTAATATAACCCAATGAAAATAAATTGAGTTACAGATTTTTTTACCACATGGTAACTTTTAACTAAAATCCCCATAGATGAAATAATTATACTTGAAACATAAAATACCATAAATAATCAAGTATTCATGATATTATATGTCATAAGATAATTATATACAATATAAACTAAATTAGTTTCATAACATTACAATATTCCACAATGAAATGAAATTGAGACAAAATCCCTTAACTTCGTCTTCCTTTGGGTTAAAAGTGATTTGACCTCCTATATAGTGGTTTTAAACAATTTATTAACTTACTATAAAACCATATTAATAGTTTTATAATCATATATTATCCTTTAATAAAATACTATCACCCTTTCATTAACATTATTTTATTATTTTCATTGTTTCAGGTGATCATTGAAATGTTTTCTCAAGCATGTGTTATCCTAAAATATTAGGCTCATGAACATATTATATAGTTATATAATATAATGAATAATTATAATAAAATAATAATAATATTTAAATTTCAATTATAGTTTTAATAATACTTTTTTTTGGTAAATTATGTATCATACAATCATTGAGTGATAGACCTTATGTATTCAAGAGTAACATTTCCATTTTTTATTGATCATTATAGAAAGGAGGTGAGTAATATGTTATCTTAAAATAATGATAATAATATCATAAATACCATATAATTTATTTAAACATACATACAAATATATCGTATATGTGGTTTGGGGATAAAATGAGAGTCACATCGCTTTGTGAAAGAGGTAGTCCACACATACAGGAATGATGTTTTCATTTTCTAGTGAGTGAAAGGGTAAGAAATCAAAATTATATATCATAATTCCATAAGGATAAATAGATAATTAAATAAATTATTACATCATGTATATAAAATTTTATTTTTAGCTTCATCCTTATCTCCTTACATGTTATGTGTTAGTGAAAGATGAATCATATCACTTTTCAAGGTGGAATACCAACATTCACATTAGCGACCTTATCATATACTTTGTGAAATGGAATAAAAAAGTATAAATATATTATATAAGGAATTAAGGGGGTAAAATTATTTTATGAATATTATATTTATAATTTATTTCCACCATCATACCCATCTATGAGAAGTGGTAATGGGAAAACTAATGACACTGACTTCCTAGGAGGTTGTCCACCGTACACCTGAATGATGATTTAGTAACCCATTTGATGGAAGTGGAGATGGTTAAAGGAAATAAATTTAACATAAAAAATCTATTTATATATAAGAAACAGATTTTTTATATAATATTGGTTTAATATTTATTGAAAGAGGTTGAGGATGTAATAAAATAAAAATGTTCATTGAAGAACTTTAACTCTTCTTCAGGTATCTATATTTGGATTACACCAAAGCCTCCCTAGTTATCATTTCTGCCCAATAAAATATTATAATATGAGATGGGATAATTTTGAAATTCATTTGGGTAGGTATTGGTAAAACTAAAAGGTTGTTCTGGTTTGAATAATAAAGTAGAGGGGGTAGCCTTTTGTAAGTTATATGGTTGGTACACTTCTAATTTTTTTTGAAATAATTCAATCGTGCACAAATTTAATCATGCCAAAAGCCTACCAAAATGGGCCATTATAGAACCTATATGAATAATATTCTATTAATGTCCATAAATTTGGGTTTGTAAAAGTTTTAACGTCACTTTTAATACTTATCTTCTTATTTTATCCCATGTTAAATCATTTTTACATTAACCACGATAACTAATTTTTACTTTATTCACTATTCATTATGGTAAAAAAAAGATGAACATATAATAAATTATAAATTATTATGATTCCAAATTTGGAATCCTTATTTAAAAATATAATTTTCTGAAGTGAATAAATTAAATTCAAAATTAATCCCACATATGCGATGAGAAATTGTGTTTTTAAAGAAGAAATATTCAGAATTTTATGATGTTTTTATATCAGAATTCAATATGAAAGTGATTCCATTTATAAAGATTGGATTAATTGGAATAATTTTTTTCTAATTTTACATTAAAATAATCTAAAAATATTTCTTTGATATTATTAATTATTTATGAAAATATTCAGTTGGTAATTAAAATATAGTATATCTCTTTATTCATCAAAAACAATTTATTAGAAAAATTCCAAAAAGTAATCGTAAGATAATTTAGATATTGTTATTTAAAAAATGAAATTAAATATGTCAAATAATATTTCTAAAATTGTTAAAAATTTATTTTAAATTAAGTTTGAAAAGCCTATCTAAATGATTTTTTAGAAAAAACAAACTTTCTATGAAAAAATTTTTATTCTCTTTAAGGATTATTATTTTAGTTATAATCAATTGATAAATAATAAAAAATTTAAAAATAAATATTTTAATTAGTTATTTAATAAAATTATTAACTTAAATTCCAATAGTTAGGTAATAGATTTCATATTAAGTAATAATAATAATATATTATTGTTCGGTAAAACTCATCCATTCGTGTAAGGTAACGTATCAAAGACCCTAGTTTTTATAGGTAATGAATGATAAAATTAGTGTTCCTTATAATTAAAATCTATTTATGTTGTTGAATATATCATAATATATATATCCATAAGTCTTGGGGTGTTATATTTTCTTCTAAGCTTGGTTTTTTTTGTCATATATGCTGTCAAATACAATATTGTTATTTTAGAATTTCATGATGTTACATATATTATCTTATCAGAATGATAATTATGCCACTAATATCATAATTATTTCATGGATATAAAATATATAAATTAACATTATCTTTATTATCTTCCCTCTAATGTTTTAGTGAAATTCGAATCACATCACTTTGCGAGGTGGTAGTATGTCGTAGACTTGAGCGACTTTATCATATCCCCTATGGAATGTAGCGTAAAAAGGTATATATGAAAAAATGAATCCATAGGTATAACTATTTTCTAAGTATGATATAGAAACTTATTATCAATCATTATACTCTACCATGAGGGGTGTTAATGAAAAAAAATGGCATCCATTCATGAGGGGGTAGTCTGACATACAACGGAATGATTATTTCGTAACACATTTGATAGAAGTGTAGATAGTTGTATTTAATTCCATTAATATAAAAAAATATTATTATTAATATATATAGGTTATTATATCATCATGGTTTAATAATAATTTTAGTAGTTGGGGAATTAAATAAAATCAAAATGCTCATTGAATAACTTTTTCAATTCTTTGGTTAACCACTTTAGGTTTTCACCATCCTTCATAGGATTGTTATGTAAAAAAAATGTATTCTAGGATGAGAGGATGGAATTGATAAAGTGATTTGGGTAGGGAATAATGGGAATTAATAGTTTTGAGGTTGTATGTATGGATTCTTAAGGTGTCCTAAAAGCTGAATTATGGAGACATATACAAGATAGTGTCTAAATTTCTTCTAAAAATAAATTTTTGAAATGTTTTAGTTCATTTGAACCAATATATTTTCAGTTTAGCTCATGATGACCCCATTTTTTTACTTTAATCGTGGTAAATACTTTTTAATATTTTTGAAACACATTTTGGTAAAAAATTAAATTGAACATATTACACCATTAAATTATTACAATTCCAAATATGGAAACCTTTTTTCCAAATTTCAATTATATTAGTGGAAAAGGTTAAATTAAAATTAATTGCACAGATGCAACAAAAAATAATGGAATAAAATAGAGAAATTTCTAATGTTTCAAAAAAATATTATAAAAATATATATATAAATGATTATAATGATGTCAATTGGATTAATAGATATATAATTGAACAAATTTTGATTTTAAACCAAGTTAAATAATTTATGATTTTAAAATCATTAAAACATATAAAATTTATTTAAAAAACTAGTATTTTTCACTATTAATAAAAAAATTAATTATTTAATTTAAAAAATTTAATCAAAGAAAATTGTTTGGTTGATTTATAAAATTAATCTTTTTTTAAATAAAATTACCGAAATGTTCAAAAAGTAGTTTTAAAATAAGTGTCCAAGAAAGCTGAAAAAACATCTTTTTTGAAATGTAACATCCCAAGGATTTAAACATAAATTGAAATTAATTAAATAGTAGGAATCTATTAAAAAAAAATTTAAAGAGATAGTTAGAATCATATTTTTAAACATAATTTTGCCGCTTCTATGTTTTGAGTTTCGAAAAATGAACCTCTAGGTTTACGATCATTAAGTTATTTAGAGTTTGATAGAAACAACTTGGTTTTTAATGAATAGTAACACAAACTTTTTAATACGAATTAGATATGTATGAATATTATAACATATTATTATTATTTTCTTAAGGTTATAAGATAATTATATCATGATTAATTTTTCAAGGTGAAATAAAATGATATATAGTTTTAAATTTTTTATTTATCAAATAAAATTATGATTTTATTTCAAAATTAATTGAATCATATTTAAAAATTTATTTTCAAAAAAATTATTTCATCTTTTAAACCTGCTCATCAAAAAATGGTACGTCAAAATTTTTGGTATTTTTATGAATTTATTAAATTTTTAATGAATTATAAAATAAAGGTAATTTATAGTATATATACATTATAAGTAAAATGAACTATTCCTAGCATCATGGATTATGTAATCACCCATGGTTCAAACTCACATGATCTATATACTATTTTTGGGAACATGAAACAAGACTATTTATAGTCTTGTTCAAAAATATTAAACTAGCGATTAAAATAATGGAATACCCCTCCCCTCCTCTACTATAAATACCACCCTCGCCCCCCATATGACTCTCACACCTCTCAAGAATTGAGAATTTTATAAATTCTAAAAAATTAAATTCTCAAGGATCTTCCCCCACATCAAATACCTATTGGTCCCACCAAAAGGACAAAACCAAAGTTCTTAAGGAGGATCTCAAGGATAAGAGATTAAGAGGTAATAATCCTATTTCATTTTCTTATGTTTTTTTTTCAATTCCTTTTCTTTTCTTATACTATAATCCCATACCCATACATAAGATGAATGAAAACTCTAGAATCATATATATTCTAGATGTTATCATGTTTTTGGGATAAATTCATCATCATTCTTCTCCTCTTACTCCTTTTATTCTAAAAATAAAAACAACATCTGTGATGTGATGATTTATCAAAATCATGGACAATGTGTTTTCAATTTCCTTTAATTCCTTAAAATATGATCATAAAAAAAATTAATGGTTGAATCATATATTAATGTGTACTATATTTATTCTTTCATGTTATATAGTTAACAAATATACATTATATTATTTTATATAATAGAACGAGTTCGTGTTTATCAACGAGCCAACAAAATGATCTAAATGAATATCCATAAGGATTTATCTAAGGATTCATCATCATATAGTATAACCAAAATTATTTATGGAATAATTCTATATTCTAGAAAAATATTAATAAAATTTCATTCCACTTATGGTGTTTCACTTCCATTCAACAAGGAAATCCTTTACAAACTAACTGTGGAAATCGTGTAAAGAACACTCTTGAAACAATGAAACGAACAAAATATTAATAATTAAAGGGTCAAATGATGTCATAAAATGATCATATATGGTGTTATAAACATCAATATGTTTCTTTAATATATTAATAACACTTTTTTGTAACCATTATATAGGAGGTTTAAACTTGTTTGAAGTAAGACGAACCCAAGGTAAGGGAATTCATAACCCAATTCCCATTCTTTGGGTTAACCTTATACTTCATTAATTGTGTTATTTTAAGATCTTTTCTATTATTAATTTTTTATATTATGTTTTATTATTTGTATTTATATTTTATACACATATTATTTTCATTGTATTGATTTTTATATCAATTATTTGTTATTTGTAAGGGACTTTTCTTATAAAATCATCTTTTAAACTCCAATTTTTACAAAATTCAATGTAAATGTTTTTATAAAATTATTCATCTTTGATGATTATGTTATTGTAACATCCCAAGTAAATAAATAATATTAATTTTTCATATTTATTAATATTTGTGAATAAAATATTAATATTAATTTAAAGTGGATGCTATGCTCGATGGCGTATCCAATACGCAACAACGAGTTTCTTTGAAATCTTACGTTGCACTCTAATAATAAAATAATATTATTTTAAATGGTAGTTAACGCCTAGTCGTTGTAATTACGGGAATGAATATAACTAACTAAAAATGATTATATATGTTTTTCAAATATTTTTACTTTTATCTAATAAATGTTAGAGGCTTAAAATGCGAATGAATCCAATTTTAAGCGTATATATTCTAATATTCTTTAAAAGGTCGATTAACCGCCTTTTATAGAGAACCCTTTTTAAATCCACTTTTTGACAATTTTATATGTTATATTGGACCAAATAAAATCTTTCTCTAGAATATGGACATTAAAATTTACTTTCTGTAAATTTTTGTTATTTTTCCGATATAGATCATTTTTAGTGAAACTGTTGTATTTTAATTCAAAACCTCCTTTTAATATGATGTATTTATATGGATACATTATCTTTTTAATTGGGTTAAAAGTGTAGTTAGAATATATTTTTACCATTTAATCCAATGGTGGTCATTGGAATTAATTTCACTTTGAAATTGGACTTAAACTAGTGTCAATCTTTTGATATATTTTGTTTCATAAAAACACGCTATTTGTTTTGACAACGGGAATTAATTATTAAATTGATTAATGGAACTTATATGTTTTTAATTGTGTAAAATAGACATCATTTTTGAATTTGTAATATCAAATATAGCTTAGGGTGAATTTTTGGTATTTTTCTGAAAAACTTCAATTTTTGATGAATAGTGTAACCACTAAGTGGTAGTTAAAAAACTGATTTTTCGTTTAAATGGAATTTTACAACCTCTTTTATTTTAATTTCAAAAGTAATACATACATGGTTTTCATTAGGATGTAAAATGTGGTTCAATGGGATGAAAATAATTTTGGTGAATAGTAACTTTTAAGTTTTATTAATCGCAATTAAAAGTAATTAGTGTAATTTAAGGTAAAGATAATGTTATAATAATACGAAATGACATTGAAACATGTACTACCCTTATTTGATGAGTCATGTCCGACCAATAAAATCCATGGGTCAACTTGGGTACCCCATGGAGCAACTTGGGTAAGAAAATGACATTAATAACTTTTTATTTAAAGTTAAAATAAAAATGTCACAAACATGTATTGTTTTACTAAAACAATTTTTACATGGGGTTATACAAGCCATATTTTTTACTATAAATATTCATTGAAAATATAAAAATATTTCTTACATCATAGTATTTTTCTTATAATTTTTAGACATTAAATAAATTAATTTATTTATGACACCATGATGATGCAGCGATTACCTCATTAATGAACGATTTAAATAAAATGAAAAGATAATGTAAAATCTAAGAAATACACTTGTCAAAAGCCTATTGTATGGGTTTATTTAGAACCCTTATCACATTATACTAGAAATATATAATTTTGGGAACTTTGATATCCGAAAATCATTTTATAATAAAGTAAAGTTTCAAGACTTTCTAAGAGTGCCCCTCCTCCCTCTTATAAAAGGCCCCCACCTCTACCTCCTTACCCACACCTCTCAAGCCCTTGGATCATCCAAAATATGCTCATATTGTCTCTCCAAATCCTTATCTTACTCCTAGAAGCCTCACTTTGGGTATAAGTCTTTCCAAGGAAGCCTTTGATCTCAAATCAAAAAGAGTTATCTGATTTGAAGGTAATGTCTTCTCTTATGTTCTTTTGTTTTATTTTGCTTCTCCAGTCCCCTAAAATATTTTTATTCCTTTATTTTGTAACAAAACCAGTATCTTAAATATACTATAATGATGTTATGAGGATTATTCTAGCTACACTCATACACACCTCCATCTAATGGTTAAAGAACATACTATTTCTGTGGGTGGCGAATTACTGCCTCACGAAACGATGATTGTTCAATCTTCTTTTAACACCTCTCATGGTGGCCATTAAGATGTAAATATATTTATATATTATATATACATTATTTTTATTCATTCCTTATGCTTATTTATTTTTCATTTATTCCATACCTTTATGGTTTCCATAATGGGTAAACGCGATAATTTCATTTTAGGAAGTGTGGACTACCGCCCCCTCAAAGTGATTTGAATCGTTAATACCATATGTGGGATGTATAAAGGATGGATTTAATAATTTTATATTATATTTTACTGTAATTAAAATATAACTATGTATCATTATTTTTTTAATTCCATTAAAGTGTGAAATAGAAATTAAAGCAGCATTCATGCGTACGTACGGCTTACTGTCTCCATGAACGGTACATTTCATTTCTTATCTCCAAATGTTATGTACTATTATAAGTACATATATATAATGGATATATATATGTCATATATTACATCTAAATTATGGATATAATTCTGGAATTATAATATATATATCTCTCATTTAGTTTTAATTCCATTAATATGACAAATAAATGAAAGTAGCGTTCATGCGTACGTACGGCCTACTGTCTCCATGAACGGTGCATTTAATTTTTTATCTTCAAATGTTATGGAATAGTATAAAATAAATATATACTGGATATATATGATATTTAAATCATTAATACTATTCTGGAGATTATGTACCTATAACTACATGGAAAATTCTTTTCCAACAATTTCAATTTTGACTCATGTACTGAACATCAACAAAAACATCTGATATGAACTCACATTATTAACCAATTATTATAACATTATAATATTTGATATGAACTGAATAATAATATTTAAATGATTACCTTAAGCAATTATAAATTGACCAACGTTTATTATTCATTAATATAAATAAACGAACAAGACAAGTCGGACTTGAGGTAAGGGATCCTACCTCTCTCTTCTTTTTAAGTACTCTCTTTTATGTCATTTATTTGAAGCTCGTCTTTATTATGATTGAGGTTGTTCTTTTATATTCCTCATTCTGTAATTTTTATGTTCATATTATGAGAGACCCTATTTGATCTCATAAATGCATTTTTGGAATTTTTATGTGGTGTCGTTAGGCTGTCGAGTTTTCGTAAGGGATTTTTTATCTCACTTTTATTCTCATGAGATTTATACTACATTTTCCACCATTTCCTTTGAGTGGTGTATGTACTTCCCATTATTCTACTCTTTGTGTAATATACTTTCATTTATGAGTATTTACATCAATGTTTTATAGTCCTTCTTTCATGGGGTATACGTTTCGAAAGTTACCCAAGTCGGTAAGGAAACCTTTCACCCTCCTCTTTTTAAAAAGACTTCTTTATGTTATGTCTTTTAATTTACATCTTCTTATGTTGGGATATGTTCTTATATATACTTATTTATTTAATTTTATGTCCAAGTGATGAGATACCATTTTCTCTCTCATCAACTCATTTTATGAATTTTAAAGTGACGTCGTTAGGCTATCGAATTCTTACAAGGGAACTTCTTAACTCAATTTAAATCCTTTGGGTTAAACTTGTACTCATTGAATATGTCATGCTATGAATATGTGTGAAAGAATTTTATTTTTTTACACTTAATATCCACTTATATTGGGTGTATTTATATTTGTCACACATAAATTATGTAATTGATTTATCCTTAATCTAAGGATACTGTCTTTTTATGGGACTTCGTCTCAATCTCCTTTCATTAAAGCATATTTTGTTTTATACACAACTTTCTTTTATACAGTGTATAAACCCCTTTGACTTTTACTTTTATTCAAAAGGAATATTTTTTGTACGAAGCGTTTTACTAAATGACAAAAAGTATGTTTCTTTTTAACGTACGTGGTGACAATGACCTTTCCGCCGCTGTGAGTATTATTTTATCCTTGGCTTCCTCAACAAGCCGTAATGTTTTTAAAAGTAAATCAATACCATATACTCTTTTATGTATTTTGGTATTGAAAATGGTTTTGATAATGGATTTTTTATGTAAATATATTTATGTGATATATTGTGATTGAAATGTATAAATATTTTATTTCCTTTATAATTGTTTTATGTGTTATTATTTTATAATGGTACTTGGACATTTGATGGGTGGTTACATGATAAACAAAATGACGGGTGGTGCCGTGAATACCAGGACGGGTGGTTACGTTATAACCTCCAATGCATTGGGTATGGAAGTCGGTTGTATGGCTATTCCATGTAGTGATATGTGTGGAAGTCGACCGTATGGTTATTCCATTTAAGTATGTTAATGCCCCTAGTTACCTTTATATGTTATGTGTTCTTTATATGGGTTTATGGTAATCTTTTGGTTACAAAGGATAAGTAGTGATATTTTATTCAGTGAAGAGTATTTACTACTTCATAAAGTTGAAAATTATTACTTTGATAAAGTATTCATGGTTTACTTGTTGTTTTGAAAAACTAACAGTTTTCCTTCTTTGTGTATCCTTTACTGGGATTTTTATGCTCGTCCCAAGTTTTTTAAATGTTCTCCATAGGACTTAAAGATGAATAGGGTGAAGGATGGGATCAAGGAAAGACATGCTATCTAAAACATAGAACTAGACATGTTTCTTTTTAAGAGTTTTTATTTTATGGAAACTTAGTATAAGTGTCTACTTTATAATCTTTTGAGATGTAATAGTTAAGTCCTAATTCTCCAAAACTCTAAACCTGGAAAGATCCTCTATGTGAATTATTCATTTAATTCATGATTATGTAATGTTTTAAGGTCGGGTCCTTATAGTTATGGATTTTGAGAATTTTTTATGATAAATGGTATGACCTATATCTTCTTCCAATGCATTGGGTATGTGTAAGTTGGATGTCGATCATATGGTTAGTCCAAGTGTAAATATGATTGATACACCATAAGGTTGTCGTGATGGTTACATTTTAAGGTAGCCACGAGGGTTATAAAATTATTTATGTAATTACCCAATATACATTTTTGATCTATTCATGTTTTCTATGTTTATTGAAATATCATTTTTTACAAAGTAAGTATGTGATACTATATAGGTGGGAAGTATGTATTTGTGAAAATGATTTCATATGTATTCATGGACTAATGGTTTATTTCCTCCTTTTAATCCCTTACCAAGATTTTAATGATCATCCCATGTTTTTAATTTTTTTCATAGGTTATAAGGATGTGTAAGAGGAATAAGAAATTAGAGTTAAATATTATGATTATTTTTCAAAGGAACATGTTATTGCTTTGTTTTAAATGTTTTTGGTTTTGGAAGAAATGGATACTATTTTAGGTGTACCCACATTTTATTCTTGTGGGTTGATATGTATGAGTTAGGTCCTAACTATATAAAACACTAATATAAAAATAAATTTGGGATTGTAATGGTGTCAAATATAGTTTAAATAACTATAATATGTAATGTTTATGGTTGGGTCCTTATAGTTGGTATTATATCACAGTTTAGATCACTTTGGGGGTTACTAAGAGGCTAATATAATACCATAAATTATTTTTCCATTATGTTTATATTGAAATGGTATAGAATTTATAGATTACCATGTTTATTCGTCTATGATATGTCTTTTAAGAATGATTTTTCATAGAATAAACATTGAAGCCGAAGTTGGAAGGATGCAAGAGGCTTATATCTTTCCAAATCCGCAAACTAGAATGGTGGGAATTAGAACTCAACAACTTATGATAGTAATGTCTTATTTGAAACATGAAATAAATTATTGTGGCATCTAAGAAAGAGAACAATCAGAGTCAGCTGTCTATGTGGATGTATTATGAAAAGAAATAAGTGAGATACGGTTAAAAGTTATACCTAGTGAGCTGATCTGGTGAGCTGACTTAAATAAATCTTTTAAAATCACACATGCAATCAGTATTTTCGTATAATGAGTCAGAAAGAAGAAGTTAGGGTCCTAGTGTATGGATACGTCGGCTGCTGCACCAACACTGGACTCCCTGAACTAAAAACCACACTCACTACACTTAACACTATTGCTTCACAGAAAAGATCAGAGTCCTAGGTTTTGCGGTAGAACTGACTCCACTGATACCAATTTGTCACGACCCATCCCTTAGGGCCCATGTTGTGACTACCCCAATCCCACCTTCCATAGGCCAGGGGCTGTCGACTAGCACCAAAGGCGTAATTGCCTAAAACTGTGAAGGAATTGACTTTATAACCTGTAAACATGCACAAAAGAGCACAAGATGGAAACAAAACACTAAGTAAAACTATATAACAAAAATATACTGAAAGTAAAAGGGTCTGGAAATACAATCCCAATAGTAAAGTCCAAGAAACTGAAAGTAAAATATAAGAAAATAAAAACTGCCATTGGATCGTCCTCATAGGTTCCTACCTGAAGGGTATATACAGGTCACCTTCTCAGAACTCTAGGTATGTATATCTTCTCCTTGTATCATCACGCTGTATGGTCCACCCCAGGTACCGTCCAATCCTTGTACTCTCAGCCTCAGTCAGCGCTGTCTGTCATCTACATCCAACACAACAAGGTGCGGGCATAGCCCGTGTAGGGGTGAGTATAACGATACTTAGTAGGGATCCCGAGACCCTCAAGGTCTCACAAAATCCAAAAAGGACAAACCAAAAAGTATTAAATCAATAGATAACCCCACTTAGGTATATGCCCATACATATACCTAAGTTATCAAGTAATCCATCTCAATCATGAGGAAAACACAAAAGTTACTGAATCTACTAAACCAGGATTTTTATTCACATTATTGAAACCATGACTATTGGAGAACTCCTCCTCTGTCGAGTACAGTTGTCCTTTCATGACACCAAGGAGCTTCCCACTAACCTTGGAATGCGGAAGTACTCCTCCTGTCGATTACTGTGGGTCTGCTGCGTCATCATGGTATTCCCCACTGTGGGTCTGCCGCTACAACCAGGCACTCCCCCTAATAGCCTGCAGAGGTACTCCTCCTGTCGAGTACCGCGGGTCTGCCACCACAACCAGGCACTCCTTTGTCGTGGGTCTTCCACCACAACCAGGCACTCCCCACTAGGCTAGTCGAGTCACTCCGAGTCAATCGGTCAGTAGTCGTCAAGTCTCAGCCAGCTACTAGGTCTCTGTACTTTGTCCTCTTGTCTCTGGAAGGATCTGCTCCACAAGCTACTAGTCGATAATCCAACTATCATGATGTTCCATGAATAATTATCTCAATGTTCCACCACGTCATAGGAGCCTCAATGCCACTGACGGCACATCCATCGGATACTCGGTCTGTGAGTTATTAACCTTTTAGTCCTGGAGCCCCAGTTGGATTCGTGCATGATCCAACCTGACTGTATCTCAACTATACCCCAAACTCCAGTGGAATATACTCAAAGGGACTACCACACTCTAGGATTACCAACGCCGCTGACAGTTCATCAAATGAGCATCTGGTGCCAAAGACACAGCCAAAAGAAAGTGAACGGGTCGTAATAGGCCCGGGTCCGGTCTGACCCAGCCCAACCCAGCAAGGACCGACCCGGTCCGGGTCGACCAAGCCTAACCCATTGGGTCTGGCCCTTCCTGGTAGGTGGGATATCCCGTTAGGTTCGTCCTGGCCTGCTGGGCCCAACCCAGCAGGCCGCGAGGGATCGCGGAGGGCCACGAGAGCGGGGACCAGTCGTGAGGCCACGGACCGGCCACGGGTCAGCGTGATGATAGTTCATCTTGGAGAGCGCCACGTGGGAGGCTTGGCCCGGAGGGCACTGCGAGGGCACGGCTCGTCCTAGAGGGCACCATGAGGGGCTAGCTCGGGGTGGCTCGGCCCGAGGCCGGGGTGGTGCGGTCGGGGCCGGGAGGATGGCTCAGCCGTGTCATCGCAGGGCGCATAGACAGCGGAGCCACGGGGCGCATGGGGAACATGGAGGCTGACGGTCTGGTTTGTCCAGTGGCAGCGCAGGGCACATGGGGCGTGCGAGGTGCGCGAACGGCAGAGCCACGGTGCGCACGGAGGCCAGCTCGACTGGGGCTCAGGAGGGGCATGGTCGGTGAGGGCCGCACGGCTGGTATGGGTGGTGCGGCTGGTGATGGTGGCGCGGATGGGGTGCGGCATGGCCGGTGAGGCGGTGAGGGTGGCATGGCTGGTGAGGGTGGCGTGGGTCGAGGAGGCCATGGGTAGCGTGACCGTTTCCTTTTTCGCCTTCGTCGCCATTGACGTCGCTTTCCTCTGTTTCGAAGAACACCACAAAGGAGATTGGTGGAGGGGTCGGATCACGTTGGTTTGGTCTGCACCCTCTATATTTAGGGTGATAGAAATTAGATCATAAGAATGAAGCACAACAATGAGCATTGAAGATATCTTAAAACATAAATTCTCATAATCCCTTATTAACAAAATATTCCCAACCCGCAAGGAAAAACATTCACGGATCAACTTGATAATAAGTTGGTATGTGTTCTTTATTTTGGAATAAAATAAAAAAGGGAATAGTATCATACTTAAATAAAATTAAACCTCTGCCTTTGTTCATTGTTCGTTGACGGTGTCGCGGGGAACAAGAAGGAGTTGTCGTCATTCGTCGCGTCCGCCGCGCACTTCCAATCCCGAGCTCGTGCGTCAGTTTGTTGACTACGATGAGGAGGGAGGGTCGGTCGTCGAAGACGTCCCACGTCAGTTTCTTTTTCAAGGTGCTTCCAAGGAAGAATTCGAAGACACTCCTTGTCGGCGTTCTTCATCGGAAGAATTCGTTCTTCGTTCTTCATTGGTGAGAACTTTTCTCTCAAAATCTCCTTCCTCCTTTGCCAACAAAATAATAGGTAGCCAAGAATAATAGTTTATAAAAAAACTATTAAGTAGTTGGCATAAGAATTAAAAATTGGGTGAATTAATTAAGTAGGTTCCACTTAATTAATTCATGAGGTTGGAACAATTAAAAGAGAGGGAGGGTTGACACCATTAAAGGAGGGGGGTGGAGTGACTCTCCCTTATTAATGAGGGGAGTTGAGAGGTTTTCCATAATTAAAATGGGGGTTTAGTCCTGGGTTTTCCCCACCACCATAACCTCTCACGGAAGGTTAGGTTCGGGTGGGCCCCACCACCATAACATCTCATGGGAGGTTATGGTCGGGTGGTCCCCACACTTCAACTCCCACAAGGAGGTTTAGTTCTGGTAGACCCCACCTCCAACTTCCACATGGTGGCACAAAAATAAAATAAAGTGTAGTTCATTTTATTTTATTATTTTCCACAAAAAAACCCAAAAACTATCTTTTATTCTCGACCCACTATCATCGAGGTGAAAGTCTCCTTAAGTGAAAACTGGCGCTGCGAGTTCAACGGTGCCCTCAGATTTCAATTTCAAGCACCAGTTCAAAAGTTATAAAAACCCGCTCGTACGTTTACTAAACCTACCCAAACAAAACTTCAAAAATTTATTCCGGGCACTCCTAGCCTTGGAATCATGCACTGTCAAGTTTCACGGACTCGGAAAATTCCCATTTAATAAAAAAAATACATGGAAATTTCCTGGTATTTACAATTTCTTCCACCAACTCTGGTATTATCAACTTCCTTTCTCTGTCATCATCCCAAAAAGCTGGTGTCTGACACTACTTTCCATATAATGCCTCAAATGGTGTCATCTGTATACTGGAATGAAAACTATTATTATAAGAAAATTCAACCAATGAAAGGTGTTGATCCCAACTTCCCTAGTAATACATTGAATAACCACATAGAATATCCACCAAGGTCTTAATTGTTCATTCTGACTTCCCATATGATTGAGGATGAAATGTTGTTTTGAAATTCAATTCAGTTCCCAATGACTTCTAAAGGCCTTTCCAAAAGTTAGAATTCCACATGGGTTCATGATCATATAAAATAGAGAGATTAACTCTATATAACCTAACATTCTCTTTAATATACAATTGAGAAAGAATATCTAGAGACTGTGTATCTCTAATAGGAAGAAAATGATAAAATTTAATCAATCAATCAAGAATAACCCAAATCTTATTGTTACCCTGAGAATTATTTGGTAATCCCACTAAAAAATCCATGGATATATTTTTCCATTTACACTATGGTACTAGAAAAAGTTGAAGCATCCCCTTTGTTAAATATAGTTCTTCTTTAACCTATTGACAATACAAACATCTCAGGGTAAATTCAGCAATATCTATTTTCATTCCATCTCACCACTAATAATCTCGAAAGACTTTGTATATATTAGTGCTGTCAGGATAAACTAAAAATACAGAACTATGACATTCACCTAACAATTCTTTCTTCAACTGTGAATCACAAGGCACACATGATCTCTTCCAAAAATCTCAAAACAAAATCTTTATCAATGTTAAATTCAGGAAACTTACCCTTTTGAACCAATTCTACCTTTTTCAATAATTCACTATCTTTTTTATGTGCTTGTTTAATTCTACCTAATAGAGACGATTACATTGAAACCTAAAACAGAACAGAGTAATTTCCTACACCAAAAACTTCCAATCCAAAGTTTATGAAATCATTAACTAATGGGTCACGTTACAAATGTAACATGGTTAATGTATCATTATTTTTATACTCAAAGAATTAGCCACTTTATTTTTTTTTCATGATGGTAATGAATTGTTCAATAATAATCCTTGATTAGTTTCAACCATCTTCTTTGTATCGTGTTCAATTATTTTTTATTTAATATATACTTCAAACATTTATGGTCAGTACATATTTTAAATTTTACTTCATACAGATGATGCCTCCAAATATTTAAAGAAAAAACAACATTAAATAATTCCAAATCATGTATAGGATAATTTAACTCATGAGGTTTCATCTGACGTGAAGTATAAACAATTACCTAGTCATTCTTTAATAGGATACAACCAAGACCTTTCAACAAAGCATCACTATAGATGAAAAATTCATCATTTCTGGAAGGCATGGCTAAAACTGGATCATTCACCAATATTCTTTTCAATTATTGAAAACAATCATCACATTATTTTTTCTAGATGAACTTAACACCTTTCTGAGTCCACTTAGTCAATGGGAAAGATAACCATGAAAATTTTTCAATAAACCTCCAGTAATAGCCTGCTAAACCAAGAAAACTATGAATCTTAGTTATATTTGTGGGTTTTGACCATTATTCAACAACTTTTGTTTTAGTAGGATCAATAGTTATTCCATCTTTAGAAAAAATGTGACCAAGGAAATAAATTTTTTGTAACCAAAATTCACACTTTATGAATTTCCCATATAGTTTCTTTTCTTTTAAGGTTTGAAAAACAACCCATAGATGAATTTTATGCTCCACTTTACTTTTAGAATATACCAAAATTTCATCAATAAGCACAACCATAAAATTATCCAAGAACTCATGGAATATTATACTCATAAGATCCATGAATACAATAGGTGAATTAGTTAACTCAAATGGTATAACTAAAAATTCATAATTAATATATCTAGTACAAAATGTAGTCTTCATAATTTATGCTCCATTTACTTTCAACTGATGGTACCCTGACCACAATTCAACCTTAGAAAAATATTGTGCTCCTTGGATATGATCAAATAAATAATAGATGTGAGTAAAATGATACTTGTTATTAATAGTGATGTTATTCAAGGCTATATAATCAATGAAAAGTCTCATTAAACCATATTTCTTTTCAAAAAACAAGATAGGAGCACCCTATGGTGATGTTTTATGTCGAGTGAAACCTTTATATAATAACTCTTGTAATTTCTTCTTTAACTCTAAAAGTTAAATTTGAGCCATTTTATAAGGGGTTTTTTAAATTGTCTTAGCATCAGGAACTAATTAAATAGAAAATTCAACTTCCTGATTAGGTATAATAATAGTAAACTCATCAAGAAATACATCAAGATACTCATTAACCATAGGCACATCATTAATATGAATAGTTACTTTGTTTTCAATAATATGTTCAAGATAACATTCATTTAAATATTTTAATAGTTTCTCAGATTCCTGATATGTTATTAAAGGTAAGGGTTCATTCTTATATACAAACTGAAAATATTTCTGAAAATCAACTTCTTTAGCTTTACGGTCAAACTCTTCATGGTAAATAGAAAGCCAATCCATTCCCAGAATAACATCAAACTATACTAGAGGAGAATCAACAAGGTTTTTAGGTAGATTATTTTCATAGAAAATGAAAAAAATATTCTTATAATTTCTTTTTTCCTTAACATCTTCCCCAAGTGTTTTTACTATAATTTATGTCTTCGTTTCTTGAGGTGGAATTTTCAATTTAGAAAAAAATTTATCAAAAATGAAAGAATGTGTAGACCCTAAATCAAACAACACATTGGCATAATCTGAATAAATAAAAAATGTAACTGATACCACTTCATTTGATGGCCCAACATCTTCATAAGTAGTTACAAAGGATTTCACCACACTTTTCTGCTTATAGTCTAGTTGCTTTTCGTCATTCAGGTTCCTCTTTAGACACTTGTTTTCATAATGACTCATCTCAATGCATTAAAAAAATTATCTAACTATAAATTATATTTTTCCTTATCACTGCCATGATCCTTTTCATTGTAGCTATGAGCCTTATGTCTCATTTTAACACATTGCAAGCACTTACTAAAATTCATGAGGCATTCCCTAGTGAGCGATTTACCAAAATTCTCACAAAATGTAAACTTAATTTTCTTACCATAAGAATTGTTTTATGAATTCTTCCCCTTCACCTGCCATCTCGGCCTTATTTTTTTCTTGTTTTCAAAGAACACATGATCATTAGTAAAATCCATTTCCACCTTCTCCATACATCGAACAAGTTTTTCATAACTTTTGAATTCATGAGAACCCAGCGCCCTTCGATATTTTGTCTTTAATCCTGAGTAAAAATGATTGATTTTAATATCAAGATCTCAAATGAAATTTTAAGCATACCATTACAATAGATTGAATTTTTCTTTATATGTAGCCGTTGAGTCATCACCCTACCTCTAATCCATGAATTTTTTTCTATCCTAAGTTGAACCTCTATAGGAAAATATTTCTCAAGAAACATGTTTTTGAACTCATCCCACTACAGGGCATCAATTTCCTCACTTTCCCTAAAATTATTAACCATCGACCACCACTGGTCAACTTCACCTTCAAAAGTGTAAACAGAAAGACTAACCTTTTGATTTTCTGGACACCCCATGACATCAAAAATATTTTCTAGTTATTTAATCCATCCTTTAACTAGAACGGGGTTAGATGATCCTCTGAATGATAGGGGATGTTGCCTCATGAAATGATTCACTACTGACATATTCCTCTATGGTTTATCTGGTTGATCTAATGTATAGATTCCATAACCATTTATAGGCATTTTCAACTGATCCATCTTAGAAACAAATTGTTCAGTTCCAATTCTGACCATCCTATGTTACTGATTTGGATATTTGTTTTTCTTTAGATGTCATCCCAACACAGCTTCCCTATTTCCTCTATGGAAAACCATTTAGAACAGACATATCTTAGATGAAGAAACATGGTAATATTAAAATACTATATCATTTCATTTTAACTATAAATTAAAAATTATTTTTAGATATTCTATTATTAATATCCTAACCCCTAAATTTATCTAAACAGATCATTGATACCAACTATAAGGACTCCACCTTAAATGTTACATAACCTTGAGTTAAGTCGAGGATTACATTCATTCACATTGAGGATATTTTTGGTTTTATATTTTTATAGAATTAGGTCATCATACATACATATCATCCCTCATAGATACAAAGTGGGTACAAGTAAAATAGTATGCATTTTTTTCAAAATACAAAACTTTTAAAATAAAACATGATTACTTTTTTTGGATAAAAATCATCATAACATTTATCTAGTCATCCTCATTTCTCTTTTACATCCTTATAACCTGTGAAAACATTTTAAAACTTGGGTAGAGAACAACAATCACAGTAAAGTGCATAAAAGAAGGAAATAAATCATTAGTCCATGAATATTTTAAACTCAGAAAAACAAAATCACACATTTCACCCATAAAACATAAAAACTTTTTTTACATCATGAAATAATAATATTCCAATAAAACTCCATAGAAATAATAACTCATAAATCATAAATGTAAATTTTGGCATCCATATCATTCTTAAATTGTAGAATTCACAACTATATAGGGAGTAACCTTCATGGTTACATTTGGAATATCCATCATGGTATATTCCCAAAATCTCTTAGGAGAAACCCAACCAGTTAACTCTGTCTCATTACCCAATGCATTGGAGATCTATCATGGGCTCACCCACCCTTGGTTTATCACAGAACCACCCATACTTATAAATAATTCCCAATAACCATAACATAATAAAAAATATAAAACAAGTATAAAAGAAAAATAACATTTTTACTTTGAAATCACAAGATATCATTTCAAGTTATTAATATAATAAATCCATTATAAAAAAAATCAATACCAAAATACTTTAAAAGGTGGTATGGTATTTATTTTTATTTAAAAAACATTATGGCTTGTAGAGGAATCCAAATATCAAATAATAGTCACAGTGGTGGAAAAGTAGTTGTCAACGTATACATTAAAAATATTCCTTTTATTATTTAATAAAGTAAAATTATTTTTATAAAAATATTCATTTTTAAAACATTTTAATTGAATTAAAATTAAAATGGTTTTATTATACGCCTTAAAAAATAATTTAATGTATTACATAAAAATATGCCTCAACGAAATGATATTGAGACGGCATCCCTTACCTCAAGTCTGATTCATCTCGTATGTTATTTATCTTCCTAAATAATAAAAAAAATTAATTTATACATTCTTTAGAACCTTTTTCATATTTTTTATTCTTTTTATATCATTTATTACCATGTTCTAACAACTACTTAATTATTTAAACTCACATCAGACATTCTGTAAATATTCAGTACTTGAGTTCAAGATGACTTTGGTATGATGTCAATAGTCAAATTGGTCATAATTCTATAATATCCATAATAATATTCATGAAATAATAATCACTTTTATACATAAATTACACTTTTAAATCAAACCATTTATGTATGGTTATGAAAAATGAACAATATTATAATCATGGAGACGGTAGGTCATACGTACTCATGAGTAACGTTTCCATTTATCAATGATAATTATAGAAAGAATGCGATTTTAATTTTATCTATTCATAATTATCATAATATCATTAAAATTATATTAATAATTTATATATAATTATATATATCATACATGTGATCTGGTGAAGAAAAATGAATCACATTGCTTTGTGGAGTTGTTCACATGTATGCAATGACGACATTATCATTTTTATGTGCATAGAAGGTAAAAATATAAATCAAAAATTATTATATAAAAATGATAAATATGTCATGAATAATATATATAAATATTAATTTCATCATTATAACCAGTCTTGAGAGGCAATAATGAAAAATGAATTATATTGATTCGTGGAGGTGACAATTCACACGTACGCACGAACTGTTAATTCCTTTCCTATTAAATGGAATTAGAGATAGATTTAGGTTATGATATTAACATAACAACATATTAGTATATTTATAATACTTGATTTATTATATCATCATGTTTGGAGAAGATTTTAAGAAAGTGGAAGAAGAAATAAAATAGAAACACTTAAACAAAAATGTTATCTTTCCTTCAGACCTCTAAGGAGGATTTTATGCCTAACATAAGGCCTCTATAATGTGAGGAGGTATTCTAGGAATGGTTTTGGGAAGATTTTTTTCAGGAAAAATGGTTTTTTAAGTGTAATTAATAGAGATGAATGGATGTCCTTTTATAGGAGAGGGGAGGGGCACTCTTGTAATTATCAAAAATATTCAATTCATATAAATTAATTTTTTATTATAAATGGATCCAAACTAAATTATTTATAATATAAGATTATTTTCAGTCTAAATCCATTCATCCAATTAAAATTATACAAGTTTTGATTATTTTTTAAACCTTATCTTTTTGTTGTAATCCTTATTAATTCTTACCATGACATTATGTAATTTACACTTTGAGAGTAAATATAATTACAATAAAATTCCAAATGACCAAAAATGAGTCATTAATGAAATATTTAGACTTACCACAATAATTTAGCCTAATGATTTATTTTTATGAATTTTATATCATTTACTAAAATATTATTTATTTTAAAATCTCATAAATGTCAATTTTGACACTATTAACTACTTGAATTTATAAAAATATTATAAAAAATTGATTTATTAAAAAAAATAATTTAAATAATCTCTAAAATTTCAAATTCATTCATAAAATTTATGTATGGAATCAAAAAAATTAAATTATATTTATTCTACTATTATTAATATCATTTATCTGATTCTTCCTTTAATAAATCAATTACTCTATCACCATTGTTTCATAATTAAATTTAATTATTTAATGAATAAAAATTATAAATAAATTATAATGATTTATATAAACATTTTATATTCTAAATGAATTTTTATAGTTGAATTTATCTTTTATGTAACCCTATATTAAAAATTATTTACTTATTGAAAATATGAGTATGACATTTTTATCTTATCTTTAAATAAAATAAAATAAATGTCATATTCTTACCCAAGTGGCTTAAAATGGTTGTAATTTCATCCTAAGGTTGATTTTGGTATAAACCCACTCATCCAATAAAATTAGGACAAGTGTTAGGGTAATTTTATAATATTGTAATATTATTTTTACCTTTAATTACCCGATTTATCCTTAACTGCGGTAAATAAAATAATAAAATTACTATTCAAAAGAAATTAAGTTTATCATATTAGACCAAAAATATCATATCTATTAAAAACTTGTATATATTTGTTTTTAAATTCAATCCACAGAAGTGGCTAAAATTAATTTAAAATTATTCCCATTGAAGGATCGAGGAAACGAGTTTTTAAAGTAAAAACATTCAAAAGTTCACAAAGTTTTCATATCCAATTTCAATTTTAAATTGATCCCAATAAACAAAAGTGTATTAAATGATAAAAAAATTATTTAATTATACTTTAAAATCAATTAAAATTATAATATAACTATATAAATAAATAAGACAAAAAAGTAGTTTTGAATTAAAATGCAGTATTTTTCATTATTCATTATAAAATTAATATTATCAGAAAAATACCAAAAAATCAACCAAAGTAAATTTTGATACTATTTTTCTAAAAAAGTAGTTTAATTTTTTTATATAAAAATTTAAAAAGTTACAAAAACTAGATTTAAAATGGGTTTTCCATCAAAAGGCGGTAAAACAACCTTTTTAAGATATTAAAACTTTCTATGCTTAAAATTGGATTTTATTCTAATTTTAATCCTATAAAATTTTATTATATGGACGTGAAAAAATTAATAAAAAAAATATAGTTTGTTCTATTCATTACATGCCATGCAAGATATAGGCGATAACTACCACTTAAAATAATAATATCAATAATATGTTATTTTTCAGTATAACTCGGTCTTTTGTGAAATGTAAGATTTCAGAGAAACCCATTGTTTCATATCAGGTATGCCATCAGACATAGAATCCCTTATAAAGTAAAATTACTATCTAATTCATAAATATTAATAGATATGGAAATTTATTATTCTATAATTACCTAGGATGCTACAAATTATGTCAAATCCAAAAATTTGGAGATACATCATCTATCTTATTTGTCTAATATTAAAATCTATTTATGAGAAAATGTGATTCAAACACTTATAATTTATAAAGACCATAAATTTCTCACTAAAGAGGTAATGACACCAAGTCTTCAAAGCATAGACTATAGTAGTAAACTCTAAAACATGTGTTGGGTAGTTCTTCTCATGCAACTGTAACTATCGTGAGCCATAAGAACAACGTGATTTCTCTACATGAGAACACATCCCAACCCAGATCCTAAAGCATCACAATACACCACAAAACACTTTCCTAATTCTAGAAATATCAAGATAGGTTCTAATGTAATTGAAACCTTAAACTCTTGAAAATACTTCTTTAATTCCTCATTCCATTGGAATGGAAAACCTTTCCTTGAAAAGGCTTTCATAGGTGAAGGTAGTCATCAAAAGTCATGAAAAAACATCGATATTAACCTACTAGGACAAGGAAACTATGTATCTAAAATACTTTCATTAGTTTTATCCAAGAGATAAAAACTTATATTTTTTCAAGATCCATAGAAACACCTATTTCAGAGATAACATGGTCAAGGAAATGTACCTCTTGTATCCAAAAATCACACTTTGATAATTTTTCATACAAACGATGATCCTGAAAAATACTCAACAATATCAGAAATTGTTTCTCATGATCATCCCTTGTCCTTCAATACACCAATATGTCATCCACAAACACCACCACAAAGAATCCATATGCCTTTGAAATATATGATTCATCAATTCTATAAAGACTTTTAGTTCATTTCTATGACAAAAAAGAAATAACCACATACTCATAAAGAACATATCTACTACTAAAATCTATTTTTAGAATATCCTCCTTTTGAACTTGAAATTAGTGATATCCTTATTGGAATTCAATATTATATAATCATAGAACTATCCTAAATTGATTGAACAGGTCATTAATGTATGGAAGTGGATACCGATTATTTGTTGTAACTTGGTTAAGCTTACGATAATCCACACAAAGCCTTAGAGTTCCATCCACCTTTTTCACAAACAAGACTGGTGCTTCTCATGGAGACGTACTAGGTTGAATTAACCCATTTCTTTCTAACTCTTCCAACTATATTTTCAGTTCCCTTAATTCTATTGGTTTCATCCAATAAGATGGAAGGAAAATAGGACTGGTCCTTGGGAGGATATCAATCATAAACTACACTTCACTTTTCGGTGGGAACCTTGATAAATTATTAGTAAAAGAATTTATAAACTAATCAAAAATAGTTGGAAAACCGATATTCTAAATTTCATCCACTGATGCCAAAGTCAATATTTCCAACTGTTGGTACCAACAAGTCTATTGCACCTACCTTTACATTCTAGACTCCTCTAAAGAGATGCTTGACTCCATCATCAGTTTTAAAACTAACCCTTGATGTATAACGATCGATGTGAGATTTGAACATTATCATCCAATCCATACCCAGGATTATGTCATAGACATCCATCTCAAATACAAAAATCCCATATCAATTCATCTCGATCAATCGTTATAGAACATGATTTGAACATAAAGTCTCTACATTCTCTTTGGATAAGAGGAGTTTGAAGTTTCAAAACATAAGACATCATCTCAAAATGAAAACCTTAAAGATAAATAGTATTATAAGTAATAAATGAATGGGAGGTACCTATATCAAACAAAGCTTGAATAAGGGTATAATTAAAGAGAATATTACCTCTCACTATCGAAGGTCCATATTGATCATCTATAATCACTTTCTCAGCTCTATATAATTACATATTTTTTTCACTTTGGACTTTATTACCTTATATAGATTTCCCTAGCTGAGGAGTCATAGTATTCCTATAATCACCATGGCTTCCTCAGTTCTGTTTAAGAGAACTATTCTTCTACCCTTATCCCATCAAATCATATGACTTCTGTGAAGCATGATATGTGTCAAGAGAACTCGACCATGGAGAACTCGAATAATAGTGCTAAATATGCCCTATCTAGTTGCAATCATGAAACGCTCTAGGTGGTGTTGGACAATCTCGCTTCATATGGTCCAAGGAACCATATTGAAAACATCTCAGCTTACTCTTGGGTTTATAAGGAAGATTCATTGATCCTGTCATCTAATTCTGAGTCATACCACTACCTTGAAAATAAGTTTCCCTCTTCCACTTATTCCCATCATTAGAGTTCCCTCCATTTCCCATTAGTATCAACATGCTTACTCCACCCATAGTTCATGAGATGTCTCTTTCTACCATCATCTCTCTTTTGACCATCTCAGTATAATTCATTATACAAAGTAGAGATATCTTTGAAATAATTTCTGGTCTTGGACCTAATTTAAAAATGCATTCCTTCAAGGGCACACATGACACAAATTTGGGCGCAAAGTGGAATGAAGTCATAAATTTAGTTGTATACTCTATCACTGAGAGATTATCCTGGTTCAAGCTAAAAAGGTCCATCATTCTAGCAATTATAAACGTGTGAGGATAGATTTTTTTTGAAAAATTCTTCAAAATCCTCCCATGCAATTACTTGGTCCAATTTATCATGAAGTGCTAGATCCCACTACTAGTGTGCTAGATATTCCATCATGTATATTTCCAACTTGACTTTCAACACAATTGGTGTCCCTAGGAAATCAAAGATTTGATTCATCCTATTTAGCAACACCTCTGATTTCTCTAGTTCTGAATCACCCTAAAAGATGGGTGTATTCTTCTTCTATAACTGAATAGAATGATTCACCTTCCTTGGTTCATCCATTTGGTTCCCTCTATCCACAACTTGAAAATCTTGGATGATACTTTGAACCAACTGTTGGTTCACTTGTGGCTCAAGTTCAACAACATTCTCAGTAACCTCTTCAAATTGGTTTGTTTTACACCTACCGGGTTCCATTTTCTATAACCTCAAGAAAATTCCATTAAGTCTCACTGAAGGATAATTTACCAATTCACATATATCCCAACAACACTTTCCAAAATTGGACATTTTTTCACTTTCAACCCATTTTTGAAAATTCCATCATTCTTTTGAAAATAAACCTATTTTTAAAATACTACTACCATGCCTTTTCAAAATTTCACATTTGAAAATTATTTCAACACTTTTCAAAAATAATTTTTTTTGCATGAAATCATAAATAATTACTCCAAATTAAATATACACTCATAGTGGTAAGTCGTGTCTATCAATGTGTGTCATGCACTTCTCATCGGCTAAACCCATGATTATAAGGTTACAACTCATAAAAGTGTCTCAAAACACTTTTGTACCCAACTCCCTGGTAACTTGAGGTTCAGTATAAATAGGTTAGTTGCTCCTATTTATACTCTAAATTTCAAGTACCAGCAATCTTACTTCTTTCTACCATCCCAACTTAAAGATTAATCAAGAATTATTTTCCAACTCCAAGACAAATAAACTAATACCATTTATCCCAAAATGAATGACATATCGACCAATATTAATATAGTTTGTAACAACCCACCCCTTACCCATTCTCTTGGAAAGAGGCAGTGACATTACTAGGCCTTAGGTGACATCCCCAAGGCACCAATGGATGGAAATAAATGTCAAGGGCTTCACTAACCATCGAGGGTGATTTTTCATTTTGAAATTAAAATAACTGAACCAAAACACCATAACCAAATAAACCACTATATGATCCATGAGAACCATGTAATACAACTCAAAGTAATACAAACTGACAATAATACCAAACTACAACCATGAACCGTATCATAGTGAAAGGCAGAAACTAAAAACAACAAACCCAAAGACAACCAATACCACCCATAGTAAATCCCACCAATCTCCAAGATCTAACTCAACAAGACATGTCCAAAGTATCACTAAGCATCAATAAATAAATGAGATATATTGCCTTTACCTGTATCTCAATAAAAAATATTTGCAAACAAACCAAGTTGCCCAAGCAGGGGGTGATCATAAAACTCAATAGGATTTTTCCAATTGACTTCCCTACTCAATCCATTGTGATAGAACATGTTAGCACATTTTGTATAAAAAAATTTATATAAAAAAATAAAAAAAGTTATCACAAAACCCAAAACCATTTCTACACAAAACAATTTATCTCAAAACCCAAAACCATTTCTATAAAAAAGAAATTTCCATGGAAGGAAACCAAACAATCCATTTCAACCATTTCTCAAATTCATTTGGCATAACCCATTCTATTCCACATAGCCACACAGACACACTCAATCTTGGTGTTACAGTTAATGGTGGAACTCTAGGTCCATACTCTTCCCCTTTGATGGTGGTACTTCACGACCATTATTGTAACATCTCGTTACTGTTTCAGGTATTCCTAAACCCTCTTGTGTTAAATTATTAATATCTTAAGTGAAAAAAATGATTTATCAGTGAATTTTCGATAAATGTGTTAAGGGCCTTAAAATATATTTAACATCTTGGAATGTTTAATTAAATATTTTTGGAGTTTGACACTAATTTATTATGTTGTTCTAAGTCCCTCAACGCCTCGACGAAGACCGAATAAAAATATTAATTATATTATATTAAGAGCACAATTTTTGTTCAAAATAATTGAATAAATTCCAAACGGTGCGTCGTATAAGAAATCTAAAACCACAATTATATCTGAAATATAGTGTTTACCCTAGGAGGGGTATAACATTCAAAGGCGTCAGGCATTTGGATGCCTCGCCCATGAGATAAAGGTACCAAATAATAATTAATATATTATTTTATTAAAAAAAATTAAATATCTCTCAAACGGTGTGTTGTATGAGAAATATAAGACCACCTATGGGTCTAAAATTAGGGTTTACCTTAGGTGGGATATAACATTTGTCGGCATTGGATGTTTGAATTCCTCTCTCAAAAAAATAACCCTTTTATTTTAATTAATTAACCATTACAATTTTTATTTAATAAATCATTAATATGTCTCAAACGGTTCATCGTTTGAGAAATTTGATACCACCATTGTGTTCGGAACGTGGTGTTTACCCAAGACAGGGTATAACTTTTATTCACAACGGACCTTCGGTAACTTTGCTCATTAAATTAATCTATTAAATATTAATATTAATTAATTAATTTAATTAATTAATTTTTAAAACCAAAAATATTGTTCATCTTCTCTTTCAATGGTTTTCCACCATTAATTCACCATGTTGAATCCCAAAACCCCCAAATTAAATACTTTTAGCCCGTTTAAAATTTGTAAAGCTTTAATGGGGTAAAATTAAAGCCTCCGTAATTAAGTTTTAGTTGAAACTCTTGATAAAATGGGAGATTGAGATTTGGGATTTGGATATGGGTATGAATATGCATATGGGGTTCTACAAATCCAAAAGACTCATCTTTCACCATGGATTGATCCCATTGAGTCTGAGTAACCCCAAAACCTTCTTCGGGGTGATCCATCAACTCTCTACTGACTCGTATCATGGATCATCCTGCCACTATTTTGGTTTCTACAGAGCTTTGATATCCAGGTTATTTTTTTGTATTTTATTTAATTTAATTATTTTCTTCTATTATTCTGCCAAAATTCAGGAAAAGGGGTTAAATAGAAAAAAAAAAGAAGTTTGATCTTGAAAGAAAAAAATGAAAATCCAAAAAAATTATCAAATGATAAAATTATTTGGATTATCAAAAGATAATTTTAAAATAAATTATCAAAGAATATATACATATATATATATTTCTAAAATCAAATTTTATGATTAGGGATAATTTATTAAAATTATCAAATATCAATTTCATGAATTATTAATGGTTATATTGTTGAAATTGGTAGTCAATAATTATCTTTCATTGTCAAATAATAATTGCGTGAAATTATAAAAGATAATTTTTCCAAAATTATTAAAGGAGACAATTACACGTATTATTGAAAATAATTATAAAAAATTATTAAAACATAATTATAAGTTGATTATCATGTGACAAATATTATTAAAAATTATCATATGATAATTAAGTATATTGTCACAGAATAATTATTATTGTTATAAAACAATAATTTTGATATTACTAGGACAAGTATGGTTGGCTAATCATGAGCACATGCATTGGATTAACGATAAAATGTAAATTTTCCATGAAAGATAAATATTATCGCATGTGATAATTATCATCGCATGTGATAATATATATGTAATTTGAAACTTATCCTCATTAGATAAATAATCATCGTATGTGATAATTTAAATGATAATCTAAAAATTATCAAAGAGACAAAGTATCATCACATGTGATATTTTATTTCTTTTTAAAATAAAATAGTTGGTTTTGGTTCTAGTAACCTTTGAAGAATTCCGAGCATTGGTGTGTTGACGCTTATGATAATAAGGCCATGAGGAGGTGCATTGAACCACAGAGGGAAATTTATTATTTCTGCTGACATTGACGACCTTGAGGTAGGTGGTTATATCCCAATTTTCTAAATTGATTAACCTTCTATTGCGTGATTTATTTCAACAACTAATTTAATTTCAATTATTCAAACTTTATTTTGATTGATTTAATAAAACCCAATTCTAGTGAATTGTGATATTTGGAAATGGTTTTGGCATGAAAAATGGGGAAACCCTCAATTCCATTGAATTGGGGTGTGTTTATAGAAATTTGTTAATTGAAATTGTTTAATTTAAATTGTGGATTTCATGGAAATTATTTCAATTAAATTGTTTAATTTAATTGTGGAAATGAATTGTGAAATGATGGAATTAGTTTTGAATGGATTTAAAACTAGTGAAAATGTGTTAAAATGTTTTGATAGAAACCCAGTGGTTTTATCTTGTTAAAGAGGCATGTTTTTTATTAAAACCTATTTTGGTTTTAAATAGAAAATTAGCATTGAAATTGAACAATGAGACTTAATTGTATTTTAATCAGTCTTAAAATAAATTTCTCATCATTAATTGTATAAAATAACATCAAAGTCTTAAATAGTTGGTGAGTTATTTGGACATGCTCTATGATATTACAACATTCTAAAACATACATGCAACAGGTCACATCCCTTAGGCGATGGTGATGAGTCCTCTTTTACCAGTGTCCAAAGGATGTATCTGTACACATATTATCGTGATAACTTAGAGAGTATGTAGTCTTATAGCTGGAAATACTATCATACATATTTGGCATATTCCCATATTTCTCACTTGTTATTTATATTTTAAATATAAATGCGTGTCAGTGATTTTGAACTAGTTTACATGCCTGTTGAATTTACATAAACTATTTTATGTAACTAATTTATTTAATCCATTATTTTATAAATATTACATCATTTTTAAAGAATTTTATTAAAGTATTTTTTTCATCATTTGAACTATATAGCATGATTTTTTTAATTATGCTTTAAAATGCCAAACCAGTTTATCTTTAAAAATTGAAAGCATTCCTTTAGTTAATAAATTATTGGAATATGTTATAGAAACCATGGTGAGACCCTACTAGAATTTTTAGATCACACTTTACTTTATCCTTTGGGTATTTGTATATTTTCTCCTTCCAAGTTCGATCAAGGGGAAATGATCTCTTGGATGTAGATTAGACTATTGAGCATTGGGCATGGTGAGTTGTGTTCCTCAGGACCTTAGGCTGTTTTCCTTGTTTTGGTACTTGGGTTTTAGTACTTTGGTCATGTTGAGCCTTATTTTATTTGGGATCATTACTCCTAGTGGAGTTTTCGTTTGTTATTCATACTGTCTTTTCTCTTTTATTTATGCTTTGTTGGTGGAAAATCATTCCCACTTGCATGTTGTATGATGCTAGGTTCTAGTCGTCAGCCCATGGGGATTGGGAACATCCTTCAGGCTATGTCAAGGTCGGCTCGGTTATCGGGTTACCAAGGTACCCAGGATGGTTCGTGACAAATTGTTATCATAGCTAGGTTAAGCAGTTGTCTTGAATTCAGGATGCATTTTTGAAATCTTGTCAAGACTTAAGAGGTAGTTGCGATTGAGTGTCTAGTCAGATCTCACTACAATGAACCTTAATTTTCCAGGGGTTTTTAGGGAAAGAAGTCTTGTGTTTTAGTTCCATCATTTTCCCTATTGTGATTTTGATAGAGTTAAATCCAAATCTTGTTTGTTCCTTCTATTGAGAATAATTTCTCTCGTTACTAATTCTGAGTATTAATCTAATGTCCTCTTATTGAATGTTGATGTTGTATAACATTATGACCCCGAGAAGACATGAGAATTGGATATAGGAGGAGGCTGCTACTGAACCTCAGTGAGAGAATAATGTAGTGGATCTGAATATAGTTGAGATGATTGTGTGTATTATCCAATCTTTAGGGAAGGAACCACCACTAGTCCCTGTTTTGGATCCAGTTGTGGATCCTTAGGGGGATGTTCTTCAAAATCATTCTCAAGAGTTATTTCATCATTAATAACCAGTTTTCAATTACTCCACTGATCCTCAACATATTGAATAATGTTTGGGGAGGATAGAATGAATTTTTTAGTTCTTGGAGACACCGGACGGGATCATGGTGAAGTGTTCCACCTTCGTGTTGGAGGGACCAAACAGAAGATGGTGGGATACGATAGTGACAAAAAAGAAACATGGAGTCTTAGAGTGGAAGGACTTCAAGGTTATTTTCACTAACTAATTCTATATATATTAAATGGTGTTTTCCAAGGCTATAGAGTTTTTTAATCTTAAGTAGGCTGAAAGAACTGTGGATCCTACATATGTTTAGGGAACTTGCAGAAGTTCTGGCACAACTTTTCCACTCCATGTAGCGGAACAAGATCATCAGAACATTCAAAACCTACAGGGCAATCAAATGCTTTACATAAAAAAGTTTTCTAACCACTATAATCTTAAACAAATCTCCTTCAAATAGTGGAAGAGTCTATAGAGTAAATAGATAATGGTCCAACAACTATGAGGGGTATCATTACTATTGCTTCATCGTTAGTGACTGCTCTATTTGATATCAGTTCACCTCACTCATTTATTTCAACTCATATCATTAATCTTATTTAATCTTCCTATGGACATTTTATCTTTTATAATGGATATTATTACACCCCTTGGTGTGATTAGAGAGTAGGGTATTCATTGTTCCACTTGTGTCTTCTCTCTATCAGATGTCGAGCTTGCTTTGAGTTTTTTGGTTCTCAACATGGAATCTATTGATGTCATATTCGGGATGGATTGATTCATTTCCAATAAATACAAGATTAATTTTTATCTTTGATGGGTCTACCCTAATACACCCAATGTGCCTCTTGTCTTTCAAGGAGAATGAGACCTAAGGTCGAGCTAAGATGGCCCTTATTATCCAGAGTTGGGGAAAGTGATATCAGTGTTTTATTTTGATCAAGAGCAAGATTCAATGAGTGGTGATCTCCCTCCAATATTTGTTGAGTTTTCCAAAGTGTTTCCTTCTGACTTATCTAGTTTTCCACCAGCAAGGGAGGTTTATTTTTCAATTTACTTAATGTCTGGTACTCAACCAGTTTCAATTCTCTCTTACCGCATAACTTTAGCTGAACTGAAAGAGTTGAAGTCTCAGTTGAATGTTTTTCATGAGGATATGCTTCACTCTTGTGTTCTCAACTTTGGTGGTGATTTAGATGACCATTTGGGACAACTTGAGTTTCATATAATAGTTACCAGTCCATGATCATAATGGCTCCTTTTGAGTCATTGTATGGTAATCCTTGTAAATCACTGTTGTGTTGGTCGGAGATTACTGAAAGTTCCTTAGTTGGACTCAGTTTGGTCCAAGTGAAGATAGATAAGATTCAGTTGGTTCATCATAGAATTTTAATGAAACAAAGCTGATACAAGTCTTATGTCGATCCACACCTTAGTCCTTTGGAATATTCAGTTGGTGACCAGTTATTCTTGAAGCTTTCACCCCAGTTGGGTCATCAATGACTTGAGAGGTAAGGGAAGATTACTCCTCATTTTGTGGAACCTTTTGAGGTTGTTGATCAGGTGGGGAAAGTTGCATATAATTTGGAACTACCACCACAGATGACATAGATACATAATGTGTTTTATGTATCTCAACTTGAATGTTTTTATCTGACCCATATCATGTTCTAAGTTGGCGTGATCTTGAAGTGGAACCTAGTTTATTTGTGACTGGACGGCCAGTCAGGGTTGTTGATTCTGAGACCATGGTACTTCATGGGAGGATGATATATCTGGTCCATGTGTTATGGCATGATGGTTCTATATCTCATGAGACGTGGGAGAGGGAGGCACTGATGCAAAAGTAGTGGCCTTGTATTTTTGACATGGAGGCTTCTTTGTAGGCTTTATGGGGATAGAAATTTCCTATGGTGGAGAGGTTGTAACATCCCATTACTATTTCAAGTATTCATAAACCCTATTGTGTTAAAATATTAATATCCTAGTGGAAAAATTGATTTATCATAAATTTTTCAATAAATATGTTAAGGGTCATAAATTCCGGTTAACATCTTGGAATCTTCAATTAAATATTTTTTGAGTTCGACACTATGTTATTATGATGTTCCGTGGCCCTCAAAGCCTCGACAAAGACTGAATAAAAATATTAATTATTTTATATTAAGCGCGCACTTTTTATTCAAAATAATTGAATAACTTCAAAGTAGTGAATTGTATGAGAATTTGAGACCACTTTTATGTCTAAAATATATTTTGTACCCTATGAGGGGTATAAAATTCGAAGGCATCGGGCATTTGGATGCCTTGTGTAACGCCGTGACCCCAGAAGCTCAGAGACGGTGCATTATTTTTATATATTTTCATGATTACAAGGAATCAAATATCAAAGGACCGATCAGTTTAGTATTCTTGAAGAACTATATACATACATGGAACCCATTTTACATTTTGAAATGAAACAAAATATGATATATAACAAAAGCTAATAAACTGCATCCTTGAAAACTCAATAAATGATCTCTTCTTCTTAACCTAAGGAAGGAAAAAAATGAAAGGGGTGATCTCAAACTCTCAGTAAGGATAAGAAATGTAGTGGAAGATATCATTACATAAACATTAGGCATGGTGAATAATTGAAAACACATGCCTTTACAAATAATAAACTTGAACACATTATGGCAGGAATATGAGCTGAGTAAATAATTCCATAATAAAACATAACCATGGGTATTATACTAGTCAAATAACTACAAGAACCATTAATACTATTTTCATAATGAGGGAATGCATAATGTGATACATCATCACTATACCATCAAGGCCTCATGCCAAGACCATAAATAATCATTTTATCAAGGCCTTGTGCCAAGACCATAGTTTGTCTCATGAGACCTACCGATGCACTGAGGGGCTATAGAGGGCCCCACCTGATACTTACTAATTATAATGCATTCCTTATATGAATCGGGATAAACATAAACAACATACACAATCATATTGATACTAACATATTAAATGTAAATAACTTTCCCTAAACATTAAGCATAAACACTAACCATTCAGAGTAAATTGGTGAATGGTTTTAAGATAGCACAACCATAGTCAAACTAATCATAAACCATTCAAATAAATATGGTATATGATATTATAATATATAAACCACAATTAAGTACAATATTCAACAAAGTATGTTGACATAGATGGAGATACTTTTAAATGAGACCATTGAAAAATCCTTGAGGAAATAATCCTTAAACATTCCAAAGGGTCGCATACCACCTTGAAACACTCAAATAATAATCCCTTAGAATATCATGAGAATAATTATACTCTTTATATTATATAAAAAAGGTAATTACATACACCACAAGAAATAAATAAGTGGTGAACAAGGCATATATCTCATAAAAGTTAATGTGAGATGAGAAAAATACTTTTTACTTTTGAAAGAAGCGTTCTTTTGGAAAATAATTTATATTTTCCATGAAATAAGATTGTAAACATGAATATTATAGAAAATAAAAGGATAGGAAATTGAAATTATATTTTATTCATAAATTATTTCCCACTGAAGTTAAATAATGTAAAAATAGTTCTTAAGATTCTTTAGAAATAAATCATTTTAGAGCATTTTAAGGAAAGTTTTAAAGAGAATTTTAAACAGGAAATGCATGTCTATTTTCTTAAATAAATAAATGTTCCAAGATCATTTTTCATGATAAAATTAGTTTTTTTATAAAAATAATGGTGGATTAAAATAGGTTTTGGTGTACACTTGAAAACGGGTAAGAATTCGAAAAGATCCCTTGAATCGGGTTTGTATTTCAGAAATAATTTTGAAAGTTCCTTTTAAAATGTGTAACTACCCATAAAATAAGGAAGGATTATGGTTGTTAAACATATATAGAACAATCTAACAGAATTTATGATGAGTAAATAATAATATAAAATAATTTCATTGAGGTAATTAGACAATAAAAGTAACCCAAATAAAAATGGAGGTTCGGGTAGAAATGCCCTTATAACTTTGTAATCAATCAATTTTTATGCCTCAAAATTAATAATATTAAAATGATACATTTAATACCATGAAAATAAATATATTAATGATATTTTAAATAAATGGTAAGTATACATACATCATAAACAAGTATTGTTAGTGAATACATAAAATCTCACAAAAATGAAAGTGAGATGAAGAAACCCTTACCTTAAGTTCGAATGTGTTCCGCTCTTGAACTTAAGGTCCTAGAATATGAAATTAGGCTTATTAATAACTTATTTAAGAACCTATTAGACATTTATTTACTTTATCATAATTCTATTTAGTTCATTTATGTTCTTATATATAAGTTATTATATTTAATTCTGTCGTTCTGGAGTGTTCGTTTTCTTTATTTTCATAATCGGTTCACTTGTTCTTAATTAATAGAGTTCATGTGAAATGGATGTAAATATCCAGAATTGAAATTACATATTATTTATGAAAATAAAGAAGTTTTAATGGTCATTTATATCATTTTTTTACATGGAAATAGGATGAATCATTAGATGAAATATTTATGACATTCACTTAGATTATTTTGGTGTTATTTTGATTAATAGGAACTAGTTTGGTCATACAATTTAATAATATGTATGTATATTGGTTCCTGAATATTAATTAGGTTATAATACATATATTATAGTCTGTTTCAACCATAAAAATGTTTTAATTACCATTAATTAAGGATAAATTGAATAATGAAATTTTTTCATCCACGAAGGTTATAAATTGGAACCTCATGGACGTTGATTTCGTTTATAAAATAAAATAGAGAGAAAGAGAGAGTAATAATATTTTTGATGGTTCTTCCATTAAAATGATATAATTCTAGTATATAGATAATACTGGATCTATCATGGTCATTTGGACAGTGGGGGTGAGGAGAGGATAAAAAAATAAGATAAATTGAAATGAAACTAAATGAAAAAGAAAGGTGTTTTTCCTCTTGAAATAACCTCCTTGAGAACCTCTTTAAGGGAAGGGATTTTGGTATTTTAGAAAGACCAAGAGATTATTGGATGTTTTAAGTTAATAATAAAGGGTATTTGGGCGGAAATTTAAGGTGCTTCAAGGCTTAGAGGAGTGAAGAGAAAAGGGAGTGAGGGGGGGTTATAGTGGAGGAGAGGAGGGCTTTCATATTTTTTTAATCATTAGTTTATTAATTTTCCTCAAGACCAGAAATATTGATGATACCATGACCAATAATAGTAATAAATACATTTTAGTTTTAACCAAGTGGTCTTACATCACTTATTATGTCATAAATATTGTATTTAACTCATAATTTGTATATACGGTATTTTACCGTATTTCACTATTCATCAAAAATTCGAGTATTTCAAAAAAAATACTAAAAATTCACCCTAACAATTTTTCAACATGTAGAAACAAAAAATTAATTCCATTTTTCAAAAATAATTTCCTAAATATGATTAATTTAATATTTAATTAAAATCATAATTTATTCTAAAAAATAGTTTTAAAACATTTATTTACTTATTCCAGAACATAGGTATATCGTACTTCCACTTGAATATTATTTATATATTATCATAGGTAATGTTACTTTTTATTAGGGTATATCACTATTCATAAGGGTATGTTACTATTCATAATTGTAGGTTACTATTCACCAAAAATTATGTTTTTTATCGGACTCCAAATAACTTACTGATCGCAACCATGTATGTCGGATTTTAGAAATTCACATCACAGAAGTGACAAACTTATATTTAATTGGCTATGTTATAACAAAGTGGTGTTTATAGAGGCTCAGTGATCCATGCATTCTATAATAAATATATTTTTAAATTCTTTTGGTGTTACACCTTTCTCGTGAGATAAAGTTATCAAATAATATTTAATATATTATTTTATTAAAAATAATTAAATATCTCCAAAATGGTGAGTCGTATGATAATTCTGAAACCACCAATGGATGCAGAATGAGGGGTTTACCTTAGGCGAGGTATAACATTTTTAGGTGTTGGATGTTTGAACGCCTCACTTGCAAAAATAAACATTTTTATTTTAATTAATTAATTGTTCTAATTTTTTGTTAATAAATAATTAATATCTCTCAAGTGGTTCATTGTTTGAGAAATTAGAGACCACCATTGTGTCCGAAATAGAGTGTTTACCCTAGAAAGGGTATAACTTTTATTCGCAATAGACCTTTAGTAACTTTGCTCATTAAATTATTCTATTTAATATTAATATTAATTAATTAATTAATTTTTAAAACCACAAATATTGTTCATCTTCTATTTCAACGGGTTTCCACCATTAATTCACCATGTTGAATCCCAAAACCCCCAAACCGAACCGTTTTAGCCTGTTTAAAATTTGCGAAGCCTTAATGGGGTAAAATTAAAGCGTCTGTAATTAAGTTTCAGTTGAAACGCTTGATAAAATGGGAGATTGAGATTTGGGATTTGGATATGGGTATGAATATGTGTATGGGGTTCTACATATCCAAAAGACACTTTTTTAACCATGGATCGATCCCATTAAGCCTAAGTAACCCTAAAACCTTCTTCGGCACGATCGATCAACTCTCCACTGACCCGTATTATGGATCAGTCTGCCCCTATTTTGGTTCCTGCACAACTTTGATATCTGGGTTATTTTTTTGTATTTTATTTAATTTACTTATTTTCTTACATTATTCTACCTAAATTCAGGAAAAGGGGTTAAATAACAAAAAAAAGAAGAAGTTTGATCTTGAAAGAAAAAAATAAAAAACCAAAAAAAATATCAAACGATAAAATTATTTGGATTATCAAAAATAATTTTAAAATAAATTATCAAAGGATATATATATATATATATATATTAAAATTGTACAATTAGGGACAAATTATTAAAATTATCAAATGTTAATTTCATGAATTATCAAAGGTTAGATTGTTGCAATTGCCAGTCAATAATTATCTTTCTTTGTCAAAGAATAATTGCATGAAATTATCGAAGATAATTTTTCCAAACTTATTAAATGAGAAAATTACACGTATTATTGAAAATAATTATCAAAAAATATTAAAGAATAATTATAATATTATTATTGCATGACAAATATTATTGAAAATTATCATAGGATAATTATGTATATTTTCACAAAATAATTATTATAGTTATAAAACAATAATTTTGAGATTACAAGGACAAGTATATATGGATAATCATGAGCGCATGTGTTGGATTAATGATAAATTATAACACTACCACAAAATATACTTTTATCAATGCTAAAAATTTCTTTATCATTTTTAAAAAAGCACTAATAATAGAGACTCTATTAAAAAGGGTCCCCTTTATCGGTGCTATTTGAAGCGCTAATAAAGGCTTCCCTGCCTAGGTGTGCTATTTATATAACAGTACACCCATCAACCTACAAAAAATAAACAACACCCAAATAGCATACCCAAATAACCAAACCAACAAAAATAATCTCCACAAACCAGTAAAAACCTGCTAAAAAATAACCACCCATAGTATACACAAAAGAACCACATACATGATGAAAATGATGAAAAAACAAGTAGCGCACACAAAGGTTTGAAAAAAAATACAATATAAATTTAATTTACATCATTAATACAAAAATATTCACTCATGGTATATACCAAAAAACACTTATATATACATTTTGAACAATGTTTTATAAAATTACTTTTAAAATTATCCAACAATCAGTTAAAAACAATAATGTTTTCTCTTTTAACATCTTTGGTCCCCTCTAAAAAATGTCCTTTGACGGTAATAGTCCTTGAACAAATCATCCCAACTCAAGAAAAAGGTTCCACCTATATAAGAAAAAAATATTACATTAGTAATACTATAAAGAAATAAATTTAACATTAATATGAAGAATACATTAAAAATGTTAATTTTTAATGAAAATGACACATTTGGAGTTATACTAGTCACCCCATGTGTCGTATTGAGGTTGGGTTGATTCCTACATGTCACAAATAAATAATAGATCATTTTCCTTAATTATCAAGACAATCTAAATGTGTTTTATCAGTTTTTAGTATGTCAGTTGTGTTTTTTTACTAAAATGTCATTTCAAACTAAAAACACGGAATTTGAGTCATATCGGTCGCATCATGTGTCAGTTTGATGGGAGACTACTTCATACACATTACAAAGGACTTGCGAATTACTATTCTTAATTTTTAAGACAATCAAAGTGTGTTTGTTTGGTTTTCAGTGAGTGACACATTTTGAGCTATAATGTCAATTTTAAATTGATAGTAAACACTTTTAGTCATACCGGTCACACCATTCATTGGATTGAGGTGGGGTTGATTCCTATACATCACAACTGACTTGTAGATCATTTTCTTAAATTATCAAAGCAATATGAATGATTTTCCACAGTTTTTAGTATGTCAGCTGTGTTTTCTTACTTGAATTAATGTCAATTTTAAATAAGAAGACACATTTGGAGTCATACCGGTGACAACATGTGTCATATTGATATGTGGTTAATTCCTAAATGTCAAAAATTGACTGATAGATCATTTTTCTAAAGTATCAAAACAATTGGAATGCATTTCCTTGGTTTTTAGTATGCCAGTTGTGTTTTTTTACTAAAATGTTATTTCAAACTGAAAACATGCAATTTGAGTCATATCGGTCGCATCGTGCATCGATTTGACATGATACTGCTTTATACATGTCAAAAAGAACTAATGAATTTATGTTCTTAATTTTAAAGATAATAAGAGTTCATTTGCTTAGTTTTTAGTGAGGGACACGTTTTGAGCTAAAATGTCAATTTTAAGCTGATAGCGAACACTTTTAGTCATACCAGTCACACCGTTCATTGGATTGAGGTGGGGTTGATTCCTATACATCACAACTGACTCATGGATCATTTTCATAATGTATCAAAACAATATTAATGTGTTTGATCAGTTTTCAGTATGTCAGTTGTGTTTTTTTACTAGAATTAATGTCAATTTTAAATAAGAAGACATGTTTGGAGTCATACCGTTGACACCGTGCATCATATTGAGGTTTGGTTGATTCCTACACGTCACAAATGACTGATAGATCATTTTCCGAAAGTATCAAAACAATTTTAATGCATTTCCTCAGTTTTTAGTATGTTGGTTGTGTTTTTTTACTAAAATGTCATTTAAAACTGAAAACATGTAATTTGAGTCATATCGGTCGCATCATGCGTCAGTTTGATGTGACACTACTTCATACATGTCACAAATAACTGAAACTCACTATCCTTAATTTTGAGGAAAATCAGAGTGCGTCTGGTTCGTTTTCAGTGAGTGATACGTTTTGAGCTAAAATGTCAATTTTAAACTGATAGCGGACACTTTTAGTCATACTAGTCACACCGTCTATTAGATTGAGGTGGGGTTGATACCTACATATCACAACTAACTCATGGATTTTTGTCTAAAAGTATCAAAATAATTTGAATGTGTTTTCTCATTCTTCAGTATGTTGGTTGTGTTTTTTTACTTGAATTAATGTCAACTTTAAATAAGAAGACACATTTGGAGTCATACCAGTGAAATCGTGCGTCAGATTGAGGTTTGGTTGATGCTTAAATGTTAAAAATGACTGATATATCGTTTTCTTAAAGTATCAAAACAATCAGAATGCATTTCCTCAGTTTTTAGTATGTTAGTTGTGCTTTTTTACTAAAATGTCATTTCAAACCGAAAAACATGTAATTTGATTCATACCAGTCGCATCGTGTGTTGGTTTGAAATGAGACTGTTTTTTACACGTCAAAAAGGAGTTACAAATCTTTGTCATTAATTTGGAATAAAATTAGAGAGTGTTACCTTGGTTTTTAATGAGTGACATGTTTTGAGCTAAAATGTCAATTTTAAACTCATAACGGACACTTTTAGTCATACTAATCACACGGTGCATCGTATTGAGGTGATGTTGATTCCTACATGTCAAAAATGACTTATGTATTGTTTTCCTAAAGTATCAAAGCAATCGGAATGTGTTTACTTGGTTTTTAGTATGTCAGTTGTGTTTTTTTACTTGAATTAATGTCAATTTTATATAACAAGACACATTTGGAGTCATACCTGTCAGATCGTGCTTTGGATTGAGATTTGGTTGATTCCTACACATCACAGATGACTGATATATTGTTTTACTAAAGTGTCAAACCAATAAGAATGCATTTCCTTAGTTTTCAGTATTCCAGTTTTGTTTTTTTACTTGAATTAATGTCAATTTTAAATAAAGACATGTTTGGAGTCATATTGGTGACATTGTGCATCAGATTGAGGTGAGATTGATTCCTACACATCACAAATAACTCATGTATCACTTTCCTAAATTATCATAACAAATTTTAAGTACATTTTTCTGCCTAAAAATCAATGCACCCTTCTATTTGAAACCTAAAAAAGAGACCTGACCTGCTCAATACGCTCAATCTACCCAGTTTAGAATGATTATGGAAAAATATTTGATCCCTATATGGTTTACATATAATAACATCCTCCTTCTATATCATAACTTTATTCGACATATTAAAGAACCAACTGTCATATATTTAGGACCTCCGAATGAATATATGATCATTGGTTCTTCATTGGCTCAACTAAAGGGGGGAACTGCCAATATTGTCGATTAAATTGATGTTTTTTGGAGAAAAAACCTTCTCTTTGTTGAAAATGAGAAGAGTGGAGTAATATCCTGTGCCTTTTATATCTCAAGATGTCATAAAAAACTCAAGGGATGGGGAAACCCCTTTTGTATACTTGTTATCTTTTGTGTCATATCAACAACACACATACCCTGTAAATGAGGACCACCAATTTCTTTTCAAAACCAACCAACATGAAATTCATTTAGTATGAAAACAAGGACCACTAATGACCATGATTTTTAGTGGGGAATTTAGCTCGTAAAAATCAAAACATTACCATCAAACAAATAGAAATATAAGTCAGACCAGATTATTAAAGTCAAAATTATTTTAGAAGTTTAGCATCTTCATTCTATTTTTGTACATTCTTTCATCAGGTATGTTGCCCATTAGTTTCTAAGAATATCTATATCATCTTGTGAATATGACTATTTTTAGTAGTCATGGTAGTACTAAAAAAAATATAAATACACAAAGGATTAATAAATATTTAAAATTAAATAAAAATTATCCTCGAAAATACCTCTTTAGGGATGCTAGTTTGTTTATGGAATATGATCTCTCTCATAAATTTACAAACATAATAACCACAGTCTTTTCCATTTGTTTGATTCAAACACTACAGAAATATTGATAAAAATAAGTAATTTTTTTATATGTGTTTTTATAGTGAATTCTTATTATATATACCATGATACTTATCCAGTCATAGTACTTGTGAGGTTTCTTGTCCTTTTCCCCAGGCCTCATTCCATGATGTAGATGATATTCATGCACCACCCTATCATAATAGAATCCTTATTAAAAGACAATATAAATTATATAACTGGATGTTTAGTTCTAAAATGTTGGATGTAGTGTATTACAAATTGACAAAATCCATCATGTGTAGTTGGTTTGTTGGATATCCATGCATTGAATCTAGAAAATAAATCTTTAGAGTATCCAAATTGATCGAAATGAGCATCCAATGATGCCTAAAAACACAAAAAGAAATAAGTAATTAAATAAATTAAAATATATTTTATGTGATTAAATTGTAGAGTTTTACCCCTACATCGTTGGTATTTAGAAGAGTATATCATCCAAAAAATTTCTGTTAAATTATTTGAGAAGGGCTTCCACTATTTTACCCTCTTTCTTTGAAGTTATGACTTTTTGTTCTGAAGAGGTGGTGTGAGGACTAATGAGTGAAAATTTATATTCATGGGAAAATCCCTTCAATAGTTTTTCATATATACACCTAGGAAAAATATGAAGTGTTTTTAGTCATAATTAACACAGTATATCACCTTTTGGAAAATAAAATCATGAAAACATACCTCATGTATACATTTATAACCAGTCCCCCTAACCATTCATAGTTGAGGATTTCAGTTTCACTATCAACACTAATGAAGTTTGGATCTTCCCCTCCATACATATTTTCTTTAAAATAAATTATGTGAGTACCACCATATTTCAACTTCGTATCCACATAAGCCTTCAATGATAACGAATGTGGATATAGAACGGGGGTTTAAGGTGCTTTAAGTAGATCATTTTGATCAGTTGGTTGATCCTTGAGATGGTTTTGAACCAGTCTTTCATTTCACCCCTTCCCTTTTTCCATCTACAATAACATGCATCGGTATAGAACTTTTTTTATTAAATGTTTAAGGTTTAACTTGAAAATTAAATTGGAAATGAATACCTCCTTTTCGACATTTTTTTTACAAGATGTGACATTCATGCGATGAATGTTCCAAGATCTTATTCGACCGTATGAATATCTGCATCATCAATTGGAACAAGTAGCTCGGCACTCATATCCAGGGCTACAGTAAGTGAAACTATAACATGACCTGTCAGAAGTGTTCTATTGTGTATCATGTCATTCTAGATATTGAACATTGTAGACCTCACTACAAGGTGATGGGTAGGTGTTGATGGATATAAATCACAGTCATTTTAACCCTACAGAATATCAATATAGGAAATTTATTAGTGTCTAGTGTCTATCTGATTCATATTTCACAGAAACAATTATTATAAAATTGACTACCTCAGTTAAGAATTTTTTTAGGGGAATGGATTGCCTCAAAACTGGAGGGGTGTGGGGTGGTATCTTCATATGTGGGTTGTTCTTGAGTTTTTTCTTTCTTTCCCTCCCCCCATCAAACTTTCTATCATCTCTATTTGACATTGGAATTATTCTTCAAGTATATCTAATATTTATCTCATATTTTTCATTTCTTCATGTTGATTCTCCTATTTTTTTCTCAAAATATGTTCGGGGTGTCACTCCAAAACCCGCACCTCTGACGAGGCCATACTTTTCTGACTGCTTCAAGTCCACTGAAAGTATGTTTGCATCTGGTGTGGGTGTTGTTATTTCTTGTAACTATGTCAGATAGAAAATATAGAAAAATAATTAATCATTGTTATGTAATAGTGATTTAAAGCAAAGAAAATTTTTATTATGTCATACTTACACATGTTTCCCAAACTTTTTTGTGTGTTTTCATCTATTAGTTTCCAATCTTTAGTTACACGTGCCTCCTTCCATAGCACAATGCATGGGATGGAAGTGGCTTTGGATTTGGACTATTTAAGCTGCATATAAAGAAAATAACATAGTTATTGTGTTATTTTATTTCACGTAAAAGTATTATGGTAGATTTAAAATATGTACCAATTTTTTTTCAAGTGATGCATACCCCATCCTTGCTTTATGGTAGGGGTACGCTCATTTTGATGCTCGTTGTTTATTTTCTGAACTCAGTTATTGTTTCATAAATAAAACACCATCAATCAAAGTAATGAATAAACATAGCATCAAAAAACATATTACCAGACACAATGTACCTGAAAAGACTGCTTCTCATGATGACCAGTAAATGCATCCCACAATGCTTGGGTTATCAGGTGTGCATAAATAAAATGTGGGTGAGGTTTTATTTTCCATTCAGAATCTTTAGAATGATATTTCATTAAAATTGTGTGAAAACCCCTGTGAATCGTTCCAGTAACCCTTAAGATGTAGTCTTTGAGTTAGTCATATACTATAATAGCACTCTACAAGAGATGATTAAGTATAATTCAATGTTTCATTATTTAATTTTTAGTAAATTAAAAAAATAATATCATAATGTTACCATAATATCTCCCCACATCGGTGTCTTAATATCAGCCACAACATGGTTCCATGAAGTTACATCAATAGCCATGTGTTTTTGAGTGACGATTCCAATGTAACTACTGAACATGGCCTTGTTGGGGTTAACGTGTTATCCCCTCTTATTCCATAAAATCTTGTATTTGATTCCTTTCTATATAGCCTTAATGATTTTTTCTAATACAATAAAACGATGGTGATCCTATTTTTTTGTGCCATCGGTGTTTCATCGACTTTAATTTCCTCAGATCCACCATCATCAATGTGTTTCTCCAGATCAGAAGGGCCAACATCAGCATGTGCATATGGTGGTTGTACCTCTTCACTAGGAGCATCAACAGGTTGAGAAGCTTGTTGTTTCTCTACACTACTAACAATAGTAGGTTGAGAGACCTATTGTTCCTAGGAATTAAGAGAATCATCATGTACAGTTGTCATTATCAGTAGAAGTGGTTTAACATTTAATTTAGATAACATAAAATCAGTAGCAAACATATATTAATATAAGGAAACAGGTTAAGAAACTTGTTGTTCGCGTGCACTGCAAGCAGTAGCAGGTTGAGAAACCTATTGTGCCTGGGGATTGAGAGCATCATTAGGAGAAGAAGTCATTATCTGCAAAAGTGGTTTAAAATTTAATTTAGATAACATAAAATCATCAGTTAATAGATATTAACATAAAGTAACATGATGTATATTATAAAAAATATAACCTGATTATTGACTTTGTTTTTTTAAAGGTTGAAGGGATTTTACCCCTCTATCGATTATCCAAATCCCTTCATTTTGGTCTCCTCTGACATACAAAAAGTCATCTACACTGGGACTTCTTTGAAATTACTGCATCATCCCAATGAAAGGGTCAGCCTCCATTGAGTTTTCATCTGACTCTTTAGTGGTTTTGGTCGATAACAGAACAATTGACTATTTTTGGCTTGCGGTATCTGGAACATAAAATACTTTTACTGCATGTGATACCATTATAAATGGTTCATCTTTGTACCCTTCCTTACTGAAATCAAATTTCACAAATCCCAAATCATCTATTTTAACTAAACTTCTATTATCAACCAGCTTGCATTGAAAAATCGTCACTCAGAATGTCGTATAATCCAACTCCCATATTTTTTTTGATGATGCGAAAGTATGACATATTCATGTAAATTGGATTTCTGTCCTTAGAACCAGAAACATGCATCACTTCAGCCAAATGTGTAACTCCACTATTCTATCTGGTATTGTCTTCATCATGTTCATTAGTATAGAATGTATAACCATTAATTAAATAAGAATTTTAAGATAATACGTACACACTTGGTCCTCTAGCTTGCCACCGAATTCGTTCTAAAATTGAGTCTTGATTTTCATTTGAATCCTTAAAATTATGGTCCTAAAACCATCCTATAAAATGTTGATTATGTTTATTTTGTAATGACCCAGACTTTTATTAATGAAAATTCCTCTTGATCTATTTAAATATATTATTATGTAAAATGGTTATATAAAACATATACACTTCCTTGGTTTTATGTTTTTTTATTTTAAAATACTTTTAATAATTGTTACTATTGCTAATATGGTCGTTGAACAGTGATCACATGATTAGTATAAATATAGGGCTTTAACAAATCAAATTTACTCAGACAAAGGAAGTGATTGCCACAACCAGTATAATTCCTCCATACGAATCCCATTTTTTAGAGCTTGGGAAAGAGGTAGTATCACTGGAAATTTCTCTTAACCAATCCCAATCTAAGCTTCAATGTGTTAATCTTGAATGGAACTACCTATGGTAGAAGTGGAAGTTAATAAAGATTACCACCCAAGAAATGTTATCTGAGCCTCCCCAAGAGTCTATCATCGTCGCACATATTACCCTTAGATCTTATGCAGGTGTTATAAGAGGCTATGTAACAAGACCCTAGCACTATGATTAGGTGCTTTAGTTTTATATAAAGAATATACATTCATTTTATTATTATTACTTTGTAAATAGTTTTTAAATCACAAATAGTATTTTTAGTTAATATTCAATTAAGAAATCTATTTTGATGAATTAATGTATTTTTGAATTAAATAATATTTTAATAGAATGTTATTACTAAATTAATTTTTATTAAATATAAATGATCATATAATTTTTATGAATACAATTGTAATTTTTATTAAGCTTTGAAAGCTGTTTTTGTCAAAACCCATGAATTTTAGATAAATGTTGGTTTTTATTTTAAAAGTAAAAATTCACATATTTAGAAAATTATTTAGATAAAATTAATATTATTTTTCTAATCAGGATATCTAAATTATCCAATGGTTAATTTTTTATAACTTTCTGAGACAATCAAATTTTTGGGTAAAAATTAAATATTGTTTAAATACATAATGTGTTTTATGACATAATAATAACCCAATAGTGATGTAATAAAATACTATAAATGGGATGTTATTCCAACATATGTTTTACCTTTAAAATAATGTGATTTTAATTTTTTTTATTAATTTTACAAAGATTTAGTGGACCCTCCAAGACTTATAAAACATTTTAACATTTTAAAATGATTTCCTTGAGAGTGTGACTCACCTCCACATAAACAAGCCTAATATTTTAATAAGTTCGGAAATTTTACTTATAACATAATTTTTTCCAATATAATTTGGAAAAAACCATGGGCAAAATCCATGGTATGGTTTGTGGTTTTGGTTAGTTTAATTTGTAGTGCCCAAAACATAAATAATAAAGAATTCCCTCCCTTTTCTTATATAAATCCACCCAATCTTCGACTTATCTTCACTAAAATCCTTTTTATCTTAACCAAACCCTACCCTATTCTCCCTATAATCCTACCAAGGTTCCCCAAGCTCCCAATAATCCTCTATCAATCCTCTCCCAAGCCTTTGGGATCACACTCCCAAGTAAAGAATTTCTTCCTTTCTCATTTTTATCCAAATTTCATTATGTTGTTATACCATTTTTTCAATTAAAAATGTTGGGGTATGATTTTGAACCTCCCCCATATTTACATCCTTATTTTTTAAATTATTATATACCTCTTTCTCTCTCATTAATGCCTCCCATGTACACCTGTTACCATGCCAAAATTCTGTAAGGAATTTCTCTCTTCTCATTTATATTCAAGAAATTATTTTATATTATGCATATAAATTACATTAAGTATGTTGGGAAATGAATCTATATGACCCCCTTATTTTACATTTCATGTACATATGATGAGATACTCATTTCTCCCTCATCAACCATTTTTATGAATTCTTATGTCACACCATTATGCTGCCGAAATTGCACAGTGATTCTCCAAACCAAAATCATTGTGTAGTGAATACAATGCTCATTTCTCTATCAAGGTTATTCACCTTTATGCATATTTAAATATTGATTAAAGTGTTTCATGTATTAATTCCACATTACTTTATCATGGAATAAATTATGATGTTTAATTAATCCATGTTATATGATCCATGTGGCACACTTATACATGAAATGAAATAATTAAGAAGGGTGTTCCCTGATAGTGCTCCAATGAATTGGGTAAAGATTAGTATCATGATACATCAAGTGAAATGAGGGTTTACTCATACTAATTCAAGTTAAATGAGGGTTTAATCATTCTAATTCAAGTTCAATGAGTTTTTTCTCATGCTCCATGTGTAGTGAGCCTTGGCTCATGTTAATATCATGTTAAATGTTGTTTCCACATTTCCATATTATGATAATCATGTTATATCATGTCTTTAGGTTCATGTTTCTCTTATTATCCATTGATATGTGTTTCTGACACTTTCTCCAGGGCGCACGCATTCGTCTGTGGAGGATGCACAACTGTTATCCCGCATTCCCGCTTTCTAAAGGCGGGTAGCATCCATTCCTTGTTCTGGGACATTTGCTCCTTGATCAAAATAGGATGATGGGATGTCAGTTCTTCCTTTCGTGGATTCCTCCTCAGAACTCTTCACCTAATATGGGTATCCCTTATAGATTAATTCATGGTTCGTGAATCTCGTTCCCAGTGCCATATCTTCATGGACACTGGTTAATTACACTACTTCTATCAGGACATTCCATGGGGTCTTGACATGGTAGCAACCTTAGGTCAGAGTAGACAGAAAAATTAGGCTTGTCGTGGAATCTCTGGATGCGTAGACATTGGGGAACCTATATTCTTCCTCATAAGAGGGCATCTCAAGGGTGCAGAACCAAAGTCATCCCATTTCAAATGTGGGGAATCATATGTCATGGGCATGTATCTGAGGTTTTCCTCAGCTTCCCATGTTTAACATAGGGTATGCCGCATGTTTAACGTCTTGCAGAGACGGTATGAGAGTGATCAGAACATCCCATAGAGATGGATCGGATTGGTACATCCCAAGGAGGGAACACCTGGAATATGGATGGATCAGAACACCCAATGAGGATGGATCCGAGGTGGTGTGCCCCATGGAGGGAAGATGTCACACCGTAATGGATGATCTGAACACCACTGAGGACGGATCAGGTAGAGTGCACCCCAGGATGGGGGACACCATGGTTTACCATTGGCTGGGATTGAACCTCAGGGAGGTTTTCTACGTACCATGTGTAGACGAAAGGGATCAAACCCCACGTAGTTCGAAGGGGTGATGATTAGGGGTGTACACAAAGGACAACGACCCGGAGACATGCTAGGGCTTACGTGTGAGTTGTGGCCCAGGTAATACTAGGAGCAGTGAGGAGGTGGATGGCATGATCCCACTGGGATGTGGCAGCTTGGGTGAAATTCAATATGGATAATGGAGAGTTGAATGGAGTGGAGGGGGAATGATATGGGACCGTCGTGAAGATGACAGTAGTGTTTTTCTTGATCCTCGAAGAGACTTCCTACATATCCCTGTGGTAGGGAATCAATGTCCGCGTAGTTCGGTGGGACGATGAGACACCTGAGAAGGTGGACCATGAGAATGGACGTATGGATGAGACCCGTAGGAAGTAGAACCTTTGAGTTGGGGCATGATATTACCGGAACACATGGGATCGAGGGATAGATCAGGATGAGACATGGGTGTTGGGCTTGAACCTCATGGAGGCTTCCTACGTATCCCTGTGGTAGGGAATCAAAGTCTGCGTAGTTCAGGATGGGGTGGGAATCGACGTGAAGGATGGCTGGGACCAATGGTTGTTGGGATTGAACCTCGTGGAGGCATCCTATGTACCCTGCCTTGGAAAGGATCAAAGACCACGTAGTTCAGGTGGTTGGGAACTGACGTGAAGGTGGACCTGGGGTCCGATGGGTGGTGGGATTGAACCTCGGGGATGCTCCCTACGTACCCTACCTTAGCAAGGATCAAAGACCACATAATTCAGGTGGTTGGGGCTTAAACTCTAGGATGCCCAGGTGCTGCTATGGAGCGGTAATGGTGAATGGGGCTTACGCAAGGAAGATGCTCGGGTGCCGCTGTGGAGTAGCAATGATGGTTGGGGATTACGTAAGGAAGCTGCTCGGGTGCCGCTATAGAGAGGCAATGGTGAATGGGGCTTACGCATGGAAGTTGTCCGGGTGTTACTATGGAGCGGCAATGATGGATGGGGCTTATGCAAGGAAGCTGCCCGGGTGCCTCTATGGAGTGGCAATAATGGATGGGGATTATGCAAGGAAGTTTCCCCGGTACCCCTATAGAGTGGCAATGGTGAATGGGGCTTATGAAAGGAAGTTGCCCGGGTGCCGCTATGGAGTGGAAATGGTGGACGGGGCTTACGCGAGGAAGCTACCCGGGTGCCGCTCTGGAGTGGCAATGGTGTATGGGGCTTATGCGAGGAAGCTGCCCGGGTGCCGCTATGGAGCGGTAATGGTAGATGGGTATTACGCAAGGAATCTGCCCGGGTGCCGCTATGAAGCGGCAATGATGGACGAGGCGTACGCGAGGAAGCTGTCTGGGTGCTACTATGGAGCAGCAATGGTGTATGGGGCTTACTCGAGGAAGTTGCCCGGGTGTCACTATGGAGCGGCAATGGTGGATGGGGCTTACGCAAGGAAGCTGCCCGGGTGCCGCTATGGAGCAGCAATAATGGATGGGGATTACGCAAGGAAGCTTCTCATGTTGTCTTCCTCATGTCTGACCATGAGGACATCCCAACCCACTAGTGGGTTAAGGCCTTCACCTATGCACTGGTGCACAAGAAGGATAATACCAACGACATTGGAATCAGTCCGAACAAAGGGGAATGGAAAGTGTGAATCACATGCACAACATTCGGAACGCGGTGAGGGTGGCGTGACGATGGAGGATAACTATTGACTGTGTTCGAAACACAGCATCCATATCACTTTAGCCTTAAATAGGTACAAACAAATGAGGGTCGACTGCTGACTGTGTTCAAAACACAGGACCTAACTCAAAGTGTTTTCAAAATTCTTATGGGGCGTTGGCCCAAGATGGTAGGTGAGCCGAGGCGGCATGGGACCAGGCCATTAGGGGGTCCCTTTAGACATATAAGTGGATAAAGATCCGAATGAAGGACATGCAAAGAGTGAGGTGGAGTGATGGAATGTTTGAAAAATTCCAATGCTCTTGAAATTGTGCCACTGAAATCATGGCATGAGGCATCTTATGCTTTTCACATAAGGCATCTCTTATTTGGAACAAGAGGCATCCTATTATTGGATGATAGGGAGTACTACAGTTTATAATTATGTAGAGAGGATTGTTGGCATCTTATGCTTGGAGCATAAGGCATCTCTCATTTAGATCAAGAGGCATCCTATGTTTGGAACATAGAGAGTACTATAGTTTAGAGGCTTGTAGATAGGACTATTTGCATCTCATGCTTGGAGCATAAGGCATCTCTTGTTAGAAGTAAGCAGCATCCTATTTTTGGAACATTGGGATTACTATCGTTTAAAGTTATGTAGATAGGACTATTGGCATCTCATGCTTGGAGCATAAGGCATCTTTTGTTAGAAGCAAGAGGCATCCTATGTTTGAAACATAGGGATTACTACAGTTTAAAGTCATGTAGATAGGACTATTGGCATCTCATGCCTGGAGCATGAGGCATCTCTCTTTTAGAGAAAGAGGCATCCTATATTTGGAACATAGGGAGTACTACTATTTAGAGTCTTGTAGATAGGACTATTGGCATCTTATGCTTCGAGCATAAGGCATCTCTTGATTGGGGCAAGAGGCATCCTATCATTTAATGATAGGGAAAGCTACAGTTTATAGTTATGTAGAGAGAACTATTGGCATCTCATGTATGGAGCATAAGTCATCTCTTGTTAGGAGCAAGAGGCTTCCTATATTTGTTATATAGGGTGTACTATAGTTTAGAGTCTTGTAGATCAGACTATTGGCGTATTATGATTGGAACATAAGGCATATCTCATTTAGAGAAAGAGGCATCCTATATTTTGAACATAGAGAATACTACATTTTAGAGTCTTGTAGATAGGAATGTTAGGCATAAGGTACCTAGTAATGGATGATGTTGGGACTTACACAAGGGTGGCCCTTTCTAGTTCAATCTGGAACAGAATCCAAGTGATAGGGTTTAGAAGAGTTTCCTGAGGAATGGTTCAACTCAAGGTACTTGGGGAATTGATGATGAGGATCTCAACTGACGACATGGGAATGGAACCAAGAGGAATATTTCAACTCAAGGTGTTTCATGGTGTGCGGAAGAGTCTCTCAAATCATGGTATTCCACAGGTGGAAGGTGGGTGCGCATAAGGGCGCAATGGAAAATCCCGACATCCCGGCCTGAAAATTTCACGGTGCAACTCTCCATTTTTCCTGGGGGGGTCAGTGGTGGTAGCGAAAGGATAGGCCCGGAGGGCCGGGACCGCATCTCGGCACTGAACCTGAGCGGGGGTGCGGGGGCGCAGCCCCCGTGGTATGGACCTGCGGGTGCAAAGGTAGAAGCCTTGCAAAGGACAGGTCTTCACGAAGTAGCTTCGCAGAGTAAAGGGGCTCGTGGAGCATGGGGTCTCACAAAGCATGGACTCGCAAAGCATGGACTCACGGAGCAGCATCGTGAAGCATGGACTCGCGGAGCAGCATCATGGAGCAGGGTCTCGAGGAGCATGGACTCACAGAGCAGCAATGCGAAGGAAGCTACTCATGGAGCATGGTCTTGCAGAGCAGCATCATGAAGGACGCTACTCGCGGAGCATGGGCTCATGGAGCAGCTTCACGAAGGAAGCTGCTCACGGAGCATCAGCTTGCGGAGCCGCTTCACGAAGGAAAGAGAAGCTCTGTGAACCAGGATATCGGCCACCCAAGGGGCGGAGTGGTCGTCTGGTGAAAAGGGGTGAGCTGGGTATTTATAGTAAAGGGGCGTCGCGAAGCAGAGCTCGCTCGGCATGAAGATGGATCTTGCTCCGCGGTGGTTCACGAACGTCAGAGGGATTCGCGGAGCAATCCCGCCTCCTTTCTTTACGGCGGGTCGCAAATGTCAAAGGGATTCGCAGAGCATTACCGAATCCTTGCTTCGTGGTGGGTCATGAACTTCAGAGGGCTTTCCAGAGCGTTACCACCTCATTGCTTCACGGTGGTGCTCTGTGATTGCGGAGGGGGCTTCGCGAATGGGCTTCACGAACCAGTTTTCCAGCCCAACTTCAAATGTCCATAACTCCTAATCCGTAACTCCGTTCAGGTCCTATGAACTACCAAATCAAAGATTTTGAAACGGTCTACGATCTCAGATCATGTATTGAAGAATTTGTAAAATTTTGGGGATGTGTTTTCCGGTTCCAACAATATGACTATTTCCTGACATGTACTGCATTCTTCATGTTATTCCTTGTTTACTCCCTTACTGGGCTTTACAGATCACCCTTTTTTTATGCATGTCCTCAGGTTATCTCATGAAATGATAAGTATGAAAGAATATGTGTGGACATGTAAAATAATTTTTCAATAAAGATTTGAATTTCATGTTTTAAGTTGTTGTGTAATGTTCTTAAGCCCCAAAGACACTAGACCTCTCGATCTTCTATTTTGTATCAAGTGAATATTTTATGTAATAAATTATGTTTAAGTATGAAATAAAGAGCGGGGTTGTTATAGTTGGAATCAGAGGATATTTTTAGTTATTTTTGGGATTAGGATTAGAAAACCCTAGTGAAAGCCTTAGAGATAAGACGGAGTATAATAAAAACATCCCTAAATTTTGGTGAGTATTGAGTAAGTGGTTTATAAAGAAAATAAATCCCTTTCTGGATACGAGTGGGTAGAGGAAGCTCTGGAACAGATGTATCTAGGGAAAAACCCAAAAACACTGCTTTGAGCTAGACTTGAATAGGAACTGGTGCATGAAAATGGGTCTTGCTGTACTCTTGGTTATGACACTCCTATGGGATATGCTTTGGTAAATTCATAATCTTAGTATGAAACATTATTAAGGGAATTAAAAAAATGCTCCTAAGAATATATTTTGGGAAGTAGATCATGGATAATATAATAAGTTAAGGAAATAAATGTAATTTATAAGTTATCCCTTTTTTTCATTGGATTCCCCTTTATGTGTTACCCCTAGATTTCCTTTTATTCCAGCCAATGGCCGGTAATAGGAGGACTCAGGCTAACAATCGATGTGAAGATCAATGTGATGACTGTTCTAATGAGATTCTCAATCTGATGGGAGTAGGAATCGTAAAATTTGTCAATATACTCTCTCAGTAAACTCAATTTTTTTAATAGAAACATGGTTCAAGTGGAACGTTCAACACCCCCCCCCCCCCCAATAAAGAACAATACACAATTGAGAACTTCATGAGACAAAGGCCTCCTACTTTTAATGGAACATATGATCCCTCAATCACCAAAAAATGGATCAACTCCATTGAAAAGATCTTCTTCATACTTCAATGTTTCGAACAAGAGAAGGTTATTATGGATGCTTATCATATGGAGGGTGAATCTGATCAATGGGGGACATTGATCAAAAATATGAATCATGAGGAAGAGATTGAGGTGTTGGAATGGAAGGATTTCCAGAAAATGTTTTTTGATAAATATTTTATGTGCACCCTCTGACTTAAGATGGAAATGGACTTCCTTTCCCTCAATCAAAAAACGATGAATCCGTCAGATCATATGAGGCAAACTTAACAAGACTTACACAGTATGCCTTCAAATTTGTCTTTAACCCTGAATTTAATGTTGACCGCCTCTTTGGTGGGATAAAACCAAGCCTATGGAAAATCCATAGAGATCTATGACTTTGAGATCTATAAGAAAATTGTCTGATGTGCCCTCAAATTCTAAATAGAGATCGGAGAATATCAGGGGTATCATGTGGATAAGAAGCGTAAGGTGGACTTTAATTCTGGTGATCTGATGGATAAATAGAATGTGATAAGAAAATACAGCACCCCACTTGCCAAAGGTGAGGAAAGAAGCACCCTGTAAATTGCCTGAATGGGACGAGGAAATTCTTTAGGTGTGGAAGAGAAGGGAACCTAGCCATTAACTACTGACAAGAAAAACCCACAGCTACAACAGAGGATAGGAACGCTCTATTTGACCCTCAATTCCTGGTTCATTGCTTCAACTACAATGAACTAGGGAACTTTTCAAACCAGTTCCCTAAGCCAAGGGTTTTTTAAGGCAACCAACAACCTCCAAGGAATAAAGGGTGAGTTTTTTCCATCACTACTGCCAAAGTGAACCCCGAAAACAAAGTGGTGACAGGTACGCTAGTTATTCATTCAAAAATAGTGAACATGCTTTTTTATTATAGTTCTACACATTCTTTTATATCCTAAAAGTTTAGTAGAACAATCCTAACACCACCACAAATCATGGAAGTAAAGATGTCAGTGAGAACAGAAAATGGGGTAATCATTGCATCCTATGAATATAACTCCTCCCCTATCATAATTTAGGGATTGAAATTCCCAGTGAACCTCGTCATACTCCCTCTGGTGGAATTTAATTCAATTCTTGGCATGGATTGGATTTCCCTATATAGATCCAACATAAATTTCCATGAGAGGGAAATCGCTCTCCATATGGAGAATCGACCACTGATTCTGTACAAGTGAAAGGAGGATGATGAATATTCTTTATCACCATCATCTCAAGCATGGATATTACTATCCTATGAGCATGTGTATCTTCCTCAGATAATTGAGTCTAAGGAATAACCCATCCTTGAAGACATTCCTATTGTTAGGGAATTCACCGAAGTGTTTCCTGAGGAATTTCTTGGTCTTCCTCCTAGAAGAGATATTGAATTTTCAATTGATATTATACCTGGGGAGTTTCTAATATCCAAGACTCTGTATATAATGGTTTTTGTGGAGCTTTAGGTGCTGAATAAACAACTATAGGATAATCTAGATAAAGGGTTTATACGCCAAAGTGCTTCACCATGGGGTGCACCAGTCCTCTTCATCAAGAAGAAGTATGGTTCATTGTTCCTTTTCATTGATTATCGTGAGATCAATAAAATCATGATAAAGAACAAGTATCCTATTCCATGAATTAATGACCTGTTTGATTAGCTATGTGGAGCAAAATACTTCTCGAAGGTGGATTTGTGGTCAGGATATTACCAAGTAAGGTTAAAGAAGGAGGATATCCCCAAGACTGCTTTTCATATAAGGTATGGGCACTATGAATTAATAGTAATGACTTTCGGACTCACTAATGTTCCAGAAATCTTTATGGACTTGATGAATAGAGTCTTTAGAGATTACCTAGACAAATTTGTGGTAGTATTTATAGATGATATTTTAATATACTCCAAAATCAAGGAGAAGCATGAGGAGAATCTAAGAACTATACTATAGACCTTGAGAAAGGATAATCTCTATGTAAAGTACATCAAGTGTGAGTTATAGTTGAATGAGGTCACATTATTGGGTCATATCATCACAAGCAATGGGATATCTATGGATCCCTCCAAGATAGATGTAATTGAGGGATGGCTGAGGCCAACATCAGTAATGGATATCTGTAGATTTCTGGGGTTAGCTGAATATTATCGTCGATTTGGGAGAAATTTATCATGATTGTACAACCCTCTTACCAATCTAACTCAGAAGGGAGTAAATTTTTTTTGGAGTGATGAATGCAAAGATAGATTCAAGGAGTCAAAAGGAGGATTATCACTGCACCTTTGCTCACACTACCCACAAGTGGAGAACTTTTGTGGTATTCAGTAATGCTTCGAGGAAGGGAATGGTCTGTGTGTTGATGCAAGATGACAAATTCATTGCCTATACTTCAAGGAAATTTAAAGTTAATGAGAAAAACTATCCAAAACATAAACTATAGTTGGCTTCAGTAATCTTAACTTTGAAAATTTTGTGGCATTACCTCTTTAGGGAGAAGTGTGAAATATATATGGATCACAAAATCCTCAAGTATATATTCAAACAGAAAGAGTTGAACATGCGCTAACGAATATGGTTAGAGCTAATCAAAGACTATGACTACTCAACCCATTACCACCCTAGGAAAGCAAACAAGGTGGTGGATTCTCTAAGTAGAAAGGACCCAGCGATTCTACTGTTGATGAGAATTGAAAAGGATCCAATCTTTTTAGATTTGATGAAGATGGACATGGGAATCATAAATAAGGGAACATCATCAATCCTTTCACAAAATATTTCTCAACCGTCTCTTTTGGAATGGTTAAGGGATGCTCAAAAGGATGATGTGGGAATTTAAAATAAAGTGTAATCTATCAGAAAAGGTAAATCCTCAGGGTTCAATGTTAATGAATAAGGAATTTTAATATTTGGGAAAAGACTATGTGTTCCATCAAATATGGAGTTAAAGAATGAACTTTTGGATGATGCACATAGTTCGAATTTCTCCATTCACCCAGGAAACACAAAGATGTAATGAGATATCCAAGATCATTATTAGTGGGATAACATGAGGAAGGAAATCGTTGAGTATACATCAAAGTGCCTGGTATATCAGCAAGTGAAGGCTGAGAGGCATAAGTCTAAGGGAATGATGAAACCATTACCCATACCATCATGGAAATGGGAGAACATCACCATGGACTTTGTCACTGGACTTCCAAAGACATCTGAAGTAAACAATGCTATATGGGTTGTTGTGGATCATCTTATGAAGACTGCACACAATTGGCACAGATATATATCATATAAGTGGTAAGTCTGCATGAAGTAACACTATTTATTGTATCCGATTGAGATCCAAGATTCATATCTAAGTTTTGGAAGAGCCTTCAACATGCTCTGAATACTGAGCTGAACTAAAATATAGCTTATCATCCTCAAAATTATGGCCAATCTAATCATACTATTCAAACACTTTAGGACATGTTGAGAGCATGATCAATGGACTTCAAAGGAGGATGGAATCAACATCTTCCTTTGGTTGAGTTATCTTACAATAAAAGTTTCCACTCAAATATCCAAATTTCTTCTTATGAAGCCCTTTATGGGAAGAGGTGCAGAACATCGGTATGTTGGGATGAAGTTGGGGAGTGAAAACTCCTAGGTCTAGAAATGGTTGAAGAAATGGTGGAGAAGGTTAAGACCATCCAGCAGCACATTAAAGCTGCTCAAAGTCAACAAAATAGTTATGCTGATAATTGTCGATGAGGCCTAGAGTTTGATGTTGAAGAAATGGCATTCCCGTACATAACACTGTGGAAGAGAATTATGAGATTTTGGAATAAGGGAAAGCTTATTCCAAGGTATATTGACCCTTTTGAGATCCTTGATCTCATTGGAGCAGTGGCCTATCGACTATAACTCTCACCTAACCTATCTCAATTACAGGATGTATTCCATGTATCACTCTTGAGGAAGTACATACCTGACCCATCACATGTACTCAATCCAAAGGTGGTACCTTTGGAGAATGACCTCTCCTATGAAGAGAAGCTAGTTAAGATCTTAGATTGTAGAGAAAAAATTTTAATAAATAAGACAATTCCCCTTATCATGGTGTTGTGGTGAAACCACAAGTTTGAAGAAGAAATGTGGGAATCAGAGGAAGTGATGAAGCATGGTTACCCTCATCTATTTTATTGTGGGAAAAGAAAATTTCGAGGGTGAAATTTATTAAGGGGGAAGATTGTAATGACCCAAAATTTTATTAAAGAAAATTTCTCTTGATATATTTAAATGTCTTATTATATAAAATGGTTATATAAAAAATATGCACTTACCTGGTTTTATGTTTTTGGATTTTAAAATACCATTAGGAATTGTTATCATTGCTAATATATCTATTTAATAGTGATAACATGATTAGTATAAATATAGGGCTTTAACAAATCCAATATACTCAAACAAAGGAAGTGATGGCCTCATCCAGTAGAATTGCTCCATATGAAGCCCATTTGTCAGAGCTCGAAAAGGAGGTAGTTTCACTGGGATTTTCTCTTGACCAATCCCAAGCCGAGCTTCAACATGTTAATCTTTAATGGAACTACTTATGGGAGAACTGGAAGTTAATAGATATTACCACCCAAGTGATGTTATCTGAGCCTCCCCAAGATTCTATCACCATCGCACACCTTACCATTAGGTCTTATGTAGGTGTTATAAGGGGTCATGTAACAAGACCCTAGCACTATGATTATGTGATTTAGTTTTTTATAAAGAGTATACATTCATTTTATTATTGTTACTTTGTAAATAGTTTTTAAAGCATAAATAGTATTTTTAGTTAATATTCAATTAAGAATTATATTTTTATGAATTAATAGTTTTTTAATTAAATAATATTTTAATAAAATATTATTACTAAATTACTTCTTATTAAATATAAATGATCATATAATTTTTATGAATACAATTGTAATTTTTATTAAGGTTTGAAAGTTGTTTTTGTCAAAACCCATGAATTTTTTATAAATATCAGTTTTTATTTTAAAATTAAAAATTCAAATATTTAGAAAATTATTTAGATAAAATGAATATCATTTTTGGAATCGGGATTTGGAAATTATCCAACGGTGAATTTTTCATAATTTTCTGAGACAATCAAATTTTTGGGTAAAAATTAATTACAGTTTAAATATATAATGTGTTTTATGACATCATAATGACTATATAGTGATGTAATAAAATAATATAAATGTTATTTTCGGCCAATATATAGTTGACCTTTAAAATAATGTGATTTTACTTTTTTTTATTTATTTTACAAAGCTTTAGTGGACCCTCCAAGACTTATAAAACATTTTAATATTTTAAAATGATTTCTTTGAGAGTGTGACTCAACTCCACATAAGCAAGCCTAATATTTTAATAAGTTCAAACATTTTACTTATAAAATAATTTTTTATACTCCACTTTGAAAAAAACCATGGGCAGAACCATGGTATGGTTTGTGGTTTTTATTAGTTTAATGTATAGTGTCCAAAACCTAAATAATAAAGAATTCCTTGCCTTTTCCTATATAAACCCACCAAAGCTCCCACTTATCTTCACTCAAAACCTTTGGATCTCGACCAAACCCTAAACTAATCTCCCTAGAATCCTCTCAAGGTGACTCAAGCTCTGAAGAATCCTCTCCTAAGCCTTTGGGATCACACATCCAAGTAAGGGATTTCTTCCTTTCTCATTTTTGTCCAAATTTCATTATGTTGTTATACCATTTTGTTTTCAATTAAAAATGTTGGGGTATGATTTCGAACCAAACCTATATTTCACTCCTTATGTTTAAATTATGATAGACCTATTTCTATCTCATTATTGCCTTCGATGTACACCTTTTACCATGCCGAAATTTCGTAAGGAAGTTCTCTCTTCTCATTTACATTCAAGAAATTCTTTTATATTATGCATCTAAATTCCATTACGTATGTTGGGAAATGAATATATATGACTTAATTACTGTCAATTTCATGTACATATGGTGATATATCCATTTCTCTATCATCAACCATTTTTATTAATTATTATGTCACGCCATTATGATGTCGAAATTGCACCACAATTCTCCAAGCCAATGTCATTGTGTAGTGAATGTCATGCCCATTTCTCTATCAAGGGTACTCACCTTTATGCACATTTACTTATTGATTAAAGAGTTTTATGTATGAATTACACATTATTTTATCATGGAATTAATGATGATTTTTAAATAATCCATGTTATATGATCCATGTGACACACTTATGCATGAAATGAAATGATTAAGAAGGGTGTGCCTTGATAGCGCTCCAATGCATTGGGTAAAGATTAGTATCATGATACGTCAAGTGAAATGAGGGTTTAATCATCTAATTCAAGTGAAATGAGGGTTTACTTGTGCTAATTCAAGTTTAATGAGGGTTTACTCATGCTTCATGTGCAATGAGCCTTGGATCATGTTAAATCTTGTTGCCACATTTCCATGTTATGATAATCATGCTATATCATGCCTTTATGTTCATGTTTCTCTTATAATCCATTTATATGACTATTTCCTAACATATATTGTATTCTTCATTTTATTCCTTGTTTACTCCTTTACTGGGCTTTACATCTCACCCTTTTTTATGCATATCCTCAGGTTATCCCATGAAATGCTAAGTGAGAAGAAATATTTGTGGTGATGTAAAATAATTTTTCATTAAAGATGTGTATTTAATGTTTTAAGTTGTTAATTAATGTTCCTAAGCCCCAAATACACTTGACCTCTCAATCTTCTATGTTGTATCAAGTGATGATTTTATGTAATAAATTATGTTTAAGTATGAAATGAAGAGCAGGGTTGTTATATATTTGATATCTATTTTTCATCCCTTGATGGATTTAAATGCCTAATAATTTCTTTGTGGGTTTCAACATATAGGTCAATGTATAAACTATTATGAAAAATTTAAAGGTGGTTTTTCTTCTGATTTGTAATATTGATTGTCACAACCTCCTTTCTAGAAATTTTTTCACCCGCAAGTCGCCCAGTGTAACGATATTTCATTAGGCCAATGCTTTGAACATCAGACATGTATTCAGTATAGAATTCAATGGCTTCCTCAATAATATATCACTCCTAAATACAACCCTCCGGCTGACTTTGATTTTTGAAATTCCCTTTCAAAGTCTTTATATACCATTAAATGGGGTACATCCATCTATAGTGCATAGGACCACATAATCAAATCTCTCTCACCAAGTGAACCATCAAATGAACCATTATATCAATGAATGTCGGTGGGAAAAACATTTCCAATTCACATAATATGATGAAAAATTCTGTTTCTATAATCAGAAATTTCATCGGGTCTATAACTTTGATATATATAGCTTTGAAGAAGAAACATAGCTTCATTAATGTATGATGGTCATTCTTGGGAAAAATGCAACGTAAAGCTATAGGAATTAGATCCTGTATCAAAATAAGGCAGTCATGAAATTTCAGACCTTTTATCTTTAAATCGTGCATTGACACGATGTTATCGATATTTTATAAACACCCCTCTGAAAACTTTATGTCATTAAATAAGTTCAAAACTGATATATCTTTTGGTTGGAAAGAGTGTAAGCAGCAGGAGGTAGAAATATTTGTTTTTCACCCTTCACTGGTGCCAAGTATTATCATATTCCCATGTCAACCAGGTCCAACCTAGACTTAATTCCATCCTTTGTTTTATTGGGTTTATTTAGAAACATGACAATGACACTATCACATACATTTTTTTCAACATTCATAACATCAATAAAATGCCTAATGTACAGACAATTCCAGCATGGTAATTCAAAAAAACTAATTTCTTTTTCCAACTAATTTTCATAATGTTTTTTGAAAATGGTTTACCATAAGCTGTGTCCACATATTTAACTTTCTAAAACAATTTATCACCTATTAATGGAGACAACTTTTTACATTCTTCTGAACTTCCATCGAATGATTTCATCCAAAATCGGTACTTATGTCATCGGGGTAGAAATCTGTGATGTCCTAGGAACACAGTTTTCGATGAATGTTTCAACCTAATTGATTATATACCTTGTTCGCAGACGGGACACCCAAGAGTTACTTTAATGATATATCCTTACAAATTTTCATAAGCATGAAATTCATTTATCATCTTGTACAACATGGCTCTCAACGTGAAATCTTTATTTTTGTAATCAACATACATCTTAACACCTGAATCCCACAATAATTTCAAATCCTCGATCAATGAATCCAAATAAACATAAATATCATTACTTAGTTGTTTTGTTCCTGATATAAGCATAAATAACAAGATGTGTTTTCATTTTATACATAACCATAGTGGAAAGTTATAATTTAACAACATAATCAGCCATGTACTATGAGTGTTGATTTGAAAACCAAAAGGATTCACTCTATCTGTAGATAACGCACGATGAAGGTTTCTCATCTCATTTCCAAAGTCAGGATACTCATGATCAATTCTCTTCCACTAAGAAGAGTATGTTAGGTGTCATAGTTTTCCATCTTTATTTATTCTATCTGTGTGCCACGTCAATTTCCTTGCAGTCTCCTCACTTCCATATAGGCATCTCAACCGTGGAATGATTGGAAAGTACCATGAAACTTTAGTAGGAATGGATTTATCTTTCTTGTATCAAGAAGCACCGCAATTTGGGCATTCTCTAAGTGAGTTTTGGTCCTTGTGAAACAGTATATAGTCATTCGGGTAGGCGTGTATTCTTTCAGAGATCATACCCATTGAGCGTAGCATTTTTTCTGCATCGTATGTTCATCTTGGGAACTCATTATCTTATGGGATCATGTCATTCAAGAGAGAAAGTAATTTCGTAAAACTGGTATCACTCCATTCGTTGCTTGCTTTCAAATTATATAGCTTTAGTATGGATTATAATGTTGTATATTTAGTGAAACCATCATACAATGGCATCTTTTCACAACTCCTTAACTGTTCAAACAATTTTGGGAAATCATGAATTTCATCTTCAACTATCATTGTCAATTCCTTCATATGATCCTCGTCATCATTCACATATGTAATCACATCCTCGATGCGGTCTTATTTATTGTCCAAACTTGTAATCATGTCAAATAATCCATAAAATGTAGTGTTATCCCAGTCACTAACTACATTTACTTTTCCCTATGTTTATTCCAACATTTATAACTTTGATCTATTCCATGACAGATCAAGTGGTATTCCAACTCCTCTAGACTAACTTGTCTTGAATAACAATAGATTAAACTCAAACAAAGGATTTTAGAAGGATCATATGTGTGATATTTTGAAAACTTGATGAACTCTTTCACTCCATATTCATACTCTTTTGTCAGATTATTGACATATAACCATTATTTATTCATATCCATCCTATTTTATTCAGTGATATTAATATTTAACAAAATAAATACACAAAAAAATGATATAAAAATTAACCAAGGCTAAAATAACACACTCTTTTTAAAAATATTTACAAAATAACAAAGAGCTAATTTAGACAAACCATTTACACAATTTAAATTCCATTAAAAAACTATTTATAAAAACACACTCTTTTAAAATAACAGTTAAAATCCCATTAAAAATCACAATTGAAATCCCATTAAAAAATCAACCATTTACACATATTACTCTTTAAAATAACACAGTCTTTTTAAAATAAACCAATTAGTTCCAAACATCCTCTCTCAAAACCCCAATTCCTTTTTTAATCCATTTTAAAACTATTTAAAACCAAAAAAGGGTATTTTGAACACATTTAATTTTTTAAGAAACATTTAAAAAAACTTTAATCGTTTTAAAAGAGCCACTTAGGAATTTTCACAAAGACATAAATCCCAAGAGAGACACTTTATACATTATGTTAAACTATACAAACTTCAGTCATAACTTCACAACTGTTAGGTCCACTAGCCTAGATACCCTGAGAGGGGGGTGAATCAGGGTATGACAAATTAAAACAACTTCCCCTTTTGATCTTGTTTTGCTATTAAAAAAATCATATTCTCTCCCCTTCCTGATGCAGAGTATGAATAAACCTTAAAGCATGCACAGGACACAACGATTTTTACTTGGTTCACCCTCATTGGGCTATGTCCAAAGAGCATACACCAGCAGTGTGCCGATGTACCAATTCCACTATAAGTGAACGGTTGTTTACAAGTTCAAAGCAGACTCATTGTCCCTCCTATTTTACAACCACTCATAATTTGAGAACTCACTACTCTCTCAACTGAAGTGAGCTCACTGCTTCTTCAGAAGATCCACTCATAGTTTATAGACCTGTAAAGCTCTTTATTACCACTAATGAATGCATAATCAACTATGTGTAGATGCTCTATTGATGTCCAAATTTCATCCACTAATGAATACCCCTTTTCCCCTTAACAATGAGAAACAACCTTTGGGAAGTACCTTCGTAAAGCACCCTACTTCGCGAATCTCCCAATTTCGCAAAGCTCAAACAAGACTTCGCGAAGTCCCTACCTTTTCGCGAAGCTCAATCCTTCGCAAAGATTAGGACATCGCGGATCTCAATTCATCGCAGAGTGACTTCCCTCACGAAGCTCACAGAGCCAATGCAGAGCACACAACTTTTGCGGGGCTAGAATAGCCGCCGCGAAGCCCTTCTTTCGCGAAGCACCATGTCTTCGCGAACCACCTTCGTGAGACGAGAGCAAAATATTTTCTTCGAAAACTCTCTTCTTCTCTCAAGGGGGTCGAGGCCTATTTATAGGTGATTCCACCGACCCTCGAACCTTCCACCCTAAATCAATGCCATGTCAGCTCAAATCACAAAGCTCCGAAGTTCTCGCTGAAATTCTCTCAAAATCGCGAAGCACCGTGGAAATTTTCTGATTGAAGAGCTCGTCGTAATCATAGAGAATCCCGTCAATTCCTTCGTGCCTTCGTTGTAAATCTCCACTCACAATGCCCTGGGTCACTGCAATTCTTTTCAACTATGCCATTCGAGAAGCTTGTCGTAATCATGAAGAATCACCGTCAACATTCTTTTGGTCTTCATGAAATCCAATACATGAAGCCTATCTTCGCGAAACTCATGCCTTTTCCATATTTTGATGAGATCTTCAAGGAAATCCATATTTCGCAATGCTCCCCAAACTCCAAATTTTAGACCCCAAAAATTTGGCAAACACTATAAAATGGCACCACCTTGTATCTGTTCTTTTATACTGCCTCCAGATCGTCCATTCATTTATCATGGTTCTTTGTCAACATGGATTTTCAACAACATCTCTGAAACTTGAAAATTCACCATGGAAACCTGCTTTTTCAGCAAACACAATCAACCCAAAAATGTTTTAATGTTACCTTGAGGGATTTTTTCCCAACAATATCCCCCTTTAGGTTTGTTGTAAACTCTTCTCAGAATGATTTTCTTCATGTTGATACCTCAATGAGTCTCCTTCCATCATCAACCATCCTTCACCTCTTGCAATTCAAATAGCGACCAACGATTCACTCACCGCATACTCTAAGCCCACATGAGCAATGCTCAGAATGAGAAACAAGAGTAGTATGAAAATTTCATCAATGAATCACTTCATTTAAGACACCATCCATTGATACCAAATTGATACAAATTTCCAAATTGATACCAATTGTTGATCACTGGAACCCTTTTCACACTGTTCCAACATCACTTTTCTACTTTTATCACGATCCTTAGCTATCATGATATCTAATATTTGAGAGATCACTTCTATCATTTTCAGATTTACAAATCTCCCCCTATATTATTTCTCCCCTTATCTCACTGCTCCACCAGCTTATCCCTATATCATTCATGATTTATAAAATATCCACATTGTCTCCCTCTTGAACAAGCACTGTTTTCTCCCCCTTTGTCAATGAACCCAAAGGGTACTTCTCTATGGTTGTAACATGGTAAAAACACATATTAGTACATTAGGGAAAAACACTTCATACCTTGGGGAGAGGGGTTCCACATCCACACTTTTTCAAGTGTGGGAAGTCGACTGAACTCCCAGAGCCAGTTGATGCCTTTCAAATGCTTCCTTGGGTAAGGCCTTCGTTATAATGTATACAATCTATAGTTCTGTAGGCACATACTCCAACTTCATGATTCCCTGCTCAACCTTCTCCTTGATAAAATGATACTTTATCTCAATGTGCTTTGTCCTTGAGTTATGGACTGGATTTTTGTTGAGATTGATAGCACTTGAGTTATCGCACTGGATTCTGATCGGAGACATCACTTCAACTCCCATATCATCAAGTTGCTACTTCATCCACAATAACTATGTGCATTCTTGAGTGGTATCAATATACTTAGCCTCTGTGGTGCTTAATAAAATTCAATCTTGATTCTTGCTTAGCCAAGCAATACATAGTCCACCAAGAGAGAATGCACCTCCTGACATTGATTTCCTATCATCTGTTGAACCATCCCAATCTGCATTAGTATATCCTAATAACTCTATCTGAGATTTTCCATTATACATCAAGCCGAAGTCCACCATGCCCTTGATATACCGAAGTATTCTTTTCACTGCAAGCATGTGGCTTTCCTTGGGATTGCTTTGATATTGTGCTGCTTGGCAGGTGGCGAAAACAATATCAGGTATCATCATTGTCAGGTACAGTAAACTCCCAATAATCTGCCTATATTCTGTGATATTAACTTCTTTTCCATTATCATATTTCAATATTTTCATCCAGGTAGCAACCGAAGTCTTCATCTCCTTGTAATTTTCCATTAAAAATCTTTTCAAAACCTACTTGGCATATTTGGATTGAGAAACGAATGTTCCATTCCTTTCTTGTGTCACCTGTAGACCAAGGAAAAATGTTAGCTCTCCAATCATTGACATTTCGAACTCACTTTTCATGAATTCAAAAAACTATCTGCACTGAGCTTCATCTGATCCACCAAATAATATTTCATCGACATAAACCAGGACCATCATCCTTTGATTACTATTGTTATTGAAATAGAGATTGTAATCAACTCCCCCACATTGAAAACCAAGCTTCTTCAAGTACGGATCAAGCCTTGATTACCATGCTCTTGGTGCTTATTTCAGTCCATACAATTCCTTCTTCAGTCTGCAAACCTTGTTCTCATCCTCATGAATGAGAAATCCATCTATCTACTCAATATACACTTCTTCCTCCAAAACCCCATTCAAAAATGCAGATTTGACGTCCATCTAGAAAATTTTGAACTTTCGTTGCACTACAATGGCTAGAAATAATCTGATTGTCTCTAGTATTCACAACCGGTGAAAATGTCTCATCAATATCTATTCCCTCTATCTGGGAGTATTTTTTTCACACCAATCATGCTTTGTTCTGAATCACTATGTCATCTTCATTCATCTTGTTGTGATAGACCCATTTAGTCCCAATGACATTATTATATGCGGGCCATGAAACAATCTCCCATATCTGATTCTTCTCAATCTGATCAAGCTCTTTATTCATTGTCTGAACCCAGTTTTAATCTTTAGCTGCATCAGCGAAGCATTTTGGCTCAACTTGAGATAGGAAAGATGTCTTCTGTAGTGATTTCATTCTTCTTGTCAGAACTGGATCTGACTGATCACCAATGATATTCTACCTATCAATTTCAGCTCGACTCCTTGGATTTTGTGCAGATACGGATTTTACTTCCTCATGCTCATCATCAGTATCTTCTTCTGAATCAACATAATCCACTTTTTATCCCCCTGCGTTTCTTTATTCCTCATCACTCTCATCAGTAAATTGTTCACTGTGCTGTTGAATGATCTCCTCATTCTCCACTACAGTGACATCATTTCTCTTAACTACTTTTCCCAGTCTTTTTTTAGAGCATTTATATGCCTTACTTTTTCCTGAGTATCCAAGGAATATCCCTTCATCTCCTCATGACTCATATTTTCTATGTTTTTCCTTGTTGAGGATAAAGTACTTACTTCCAAATATCTTAAAGTATTTCATTGTTGGATTCTTTCCATACCACATCTCATATGGAGTCTTTCCTTCCTTCAGACACAACAGAGCCCTGTTAGAAATGTAGATCGATGTCAAAACTACTTCCTTCCAAAATTTCTATGTTAGGTCTTTTTCAATGAGAATCATTATGGACATGTTATTGATGATCCAATTTCTCTTTTCAACCACTCCATTTTGTTGGGGAATTCTTACTGAGGAAACTTGATGCCTTTTCCCATGTTTCTCAAGATATCCTTTCACATGACTGTTTGTGAATTCCATACCATTTTTAGTACGAAGCTTCAAAATTTTCTGTCCAAGCATCCTTTCACACTCCCTCCAGTACTGTTTTAAGTAGTTGAACACATCTAACTTATGGGAAATAACAAATACCCATGCCATTCGGTTATATTCATCAATGAAAAGAACATAGTACCTTTTTCATTCAATTTCTCTTGGTGTGATAGGACCACAAACATCAGCATGCACCAATTCGAGAAATCTTGTTAACTTTTTTCCTTTTCCTTATATGTCTTTTTGATGATCTTCCCTTATTAGCATGCATCACATGTGTGAGTAAGATCATGTGATAGATTATGGAGTTCTCTTTCGACATCACACTTTACCAGATCTTCCAGGGATGGTTGGTATAGATGACCAAGTCGTTTATTCCACAACTTGTTTTCTTCCTCTCTAGATAGAAAGAACATATCTTCTTATCCACTTACCAGGTAGAGATTTAACTTAATTATTTTTCCCTATAGAACCACTACCCCATCTCTTCCTTTTTATGATACACATCTTCTTAGTAAAACTTATATAATTTTCTGAGTCACATAGTTGACTGAAACTGATCAAATTGTGACTGAGGCCTTCTACTACTAAGACATCAGCACGTCTCATCTCTTTGCCCCCAAACTTGGCCTTTCCTGAGCCAATAATCTTCAGGCCTTCATCATTTCCAAACTTTACAACTCCTTCTTTGTCATATTTTTTGCCAATAACAAGATCCTTATTACCTATCATGTGAGATGTGCAACCATTATCAAGGATCCACACACTAGAGCGATTTGATGCTTTAAGGGAAATTTTTTCCACCACTACCTTCTCATCCTTTTTATTCTTGGTCCATATTTTTTCTTTCACACTTGTCATGGATTGAGACTTCTGGTCTTTCTCAGAGTATGATGGACCAGCTTCATCTTGCAAAGATTTAAATCTATTTTGCATTTTCAACTCACCTATTGGTTCATTGATCTACTGCTTGTGAACATTTTGATTCTCCTTTGGTACATTTCTTTGTATGGTCGAAGTATAGTACCTAGCCATGTGTCCAAATCCTCCACACCAAAAACAGTGCCCTTTGAAATATGTTTTGAAGAACTGTTCTCCGTTTGGATGCCACCTCTGTTCTTTTTCCCTTCGATATCTCTTGGCTATGGAACACACATACTATGAATATCCCATCTTTACACAACAATAACACCTGATAAAAGGTGAATTCCTTCATGTCACTTCTACACTTCTAGTTTCCCCTCGGGATCTCTGAATATTCTGATTCTGCTTTTTTCCCAAATCAACCTTCAATCTCGGAACGGGTGTTTGCGGTCTGACTTCAGTTTTCATAGCTTTTTGTTTCTGATAAAGCCCTGAATTATCCTTAACATATGAGCTCGATTGCTGCTTCTTTTCTACTGAACTACTAGGATCCTATTTCATATTTTCAATCTTTGGAATGACCTTCCTTCCCAAGAGCATTTTGGGGATCAAAGGTTTTTTCTGGTCTTTAACTTTTCTCCACATACCGAAAACTTACCCTTCAAGCTCTTTGATACACTTGATGTGGTCTTTCACTTTGATATTCAAGTCATTGATATCCTTCTTCTGTTCTACAATCCTGAGTTTGTACTCACTAACTGATTCAAAATTATCAGGTACTGATGACTTGAGTTTCTCAATTTCTTCTATTAACTCAGACTTTTCTTCTTCTTGTTGCTGCATGTACAGTTTGGCATCATGAACCACTTTGTTGTCTTTCTTCGTTTTGGATCTCCAAACATCTATCTCTTCAAGAGTAGATTCTAATTCAGCTTCCATGTCAACTCTTCCCTCAACTCCTTCTTCTTCTTCAGCTTTGGTTTCATCCTTCTGAGAACTATCGAAAACTTCCACCATAGCATTTTCTCCATGATCTCTACAGTTATCTATCTCTTTAACCTCCTCAACCTTAGACTCATCTGAACTATCACATTATTTTGAAATAAGGTTCTTCTTCTTAAATAAATTTCTCTTGAACTGTTTCTTTCCTTTCCCATAGGTTGAAGACTTTTTCTTTGGAATTTTGATTTCATCGGCATCATCATCCTCTTGGAACTTTTTGGGGCACCTTGCCGCAAGATGTCCAACCTTTCCACATTGAAAATAATCAAGTGGAAGTTTCCCTTTAAAATTTTCTTTTACTCTTTGAAGATTTGAGTAGAGGAATGACATCACCTCATCTATCTCTTCTTCTTCTTGAGAATCTTCAATGGTGAGCTTATTCATGGCTTTGAATGCCACCTCTTTGGATTTCCCCTTTTCCACATCATCGTTATCATTATTTCTCATTTCATATACAACAAGGGTGTTGTGCAGGTTATCCAATCTCATCTCTTTCAGGTCTTTATCTTCCAATACTAAAACATTTGGATTGAACCGAGGTGGAAGTTTCCTCAAGATACGCTTCACAATATTTATGTCTTCAATAAATTCTCCAAGACCTCGCATGTCCTCCACTACAACATTTACCCTGTCAAAGAATGCATCAACAGATTCATTCGGGTTCATTATCACATCTTCATACTTGTTCCACAACACTTGCAGCTTCACTTCTCTGACCTTTGTATCTCCTTCATATATATTTAATAACTTTTCCCACATGGCATGTGAGGTTTTTCATGACATCACCTTTGTATAGATAGCATTGGATAGGGCTCCCCCTAAAGCATTGATTCCCTTTGCGTCAGCATCCAATTCTCTTCGCTCAGCTTCTGATAATGCACCATTATTAATATTAGTTGTGATACCATGCATTTCTGCTATAAACACATCCATTCCCAAAGATCATAAGTAGTGTTGCATCTGATTCTTCTATAGCTCAAAATTGTTCCCATCAAATATCATAATCCCTTTATAATTGATGACCTCCATTTGAGAGAGAAATTGATATCAACCTTTTCCTCTAATACCAATTGTTAGGTCCACTAGGCTAGATACCCTGAGAGGGGGGTGAATTAGGGTATTACAGATTAAAACAACTTCCCCTTTTGATCTTATTTTGTTGTTAGATAAAACCCTCATCTCTCTCCTTGTCGATGCAGAGTATGAATAAACCTTAAAGCATGCATAGGGCAGAGTGATTTTTACTTGGTTCACCCTCACTAGGATACGTCCAAGGAGCATACACCACTAGTGTGCAGATGTACTAATTACACTATAAGCATGATGTTGTTTACAAGTTCTAAGCGGACTTACTATCCCTCCTGGTTTACAACCACTCACAATTTGAGAACTCACTGCTCTCTCAACTAAAGTGAGCTCACTGCTTCTTCAGAAGATCCACTCACAGTTTATGGACCTTTAGGTCTCTTTATTACCACTAATTAAAGCATCCTCCACTGTGTGTAGATTCTCTATTGATGTCCAAATTTCATCCACTAATGAATACCCCATTTCCACTAAACACTGAGCAACAACCTTTGAGAAGTACCTTCGCAAAGCACCCTACTTCATGAAGCTCCCAATTTTTCAAATCTCAAATAAGCCTTCACGAAGTCCCTACCTTTTCATGAAGCTCAAGACTTCACCAAGCTTAGGTCGTCGTGCATCTCAAGTCGTCACAAAGCGACTTCCCTCGTGAAGCTCCCTGAGCCAACACGGAGCACACGACTTTTGCGGGGCTAAAATATCCGCTGCAAAGATCTTCTTTCGCGAATCATGCTATCTTCGCGAACCACCTTCGCAAGATGAGAGTAAAAGATTTTCATCTAAAACTCTCTTATTCTCTTGAGGGGGTCGAGGCCTATTTTTAGTAGATTCCACCAACCCTCGAACCTTCCACGTGAAGTCAACGCCACGTCATCTCAAATCGCAAATCTCTGAAGTTACTGCCGAAATTCTCTAAAAATCACAAAGCACCATGACAATTTTCTGATCGTGGATCTCATCGTAATCACAGAGCATCCTGTCAATTCCTTTGCGCCTTCTCCGTGAAGCTCCACTCGCAATGCCCTTCACCGCCGCAATGCTCTTCAACTCTGCCATTCGCGAAGCTTGTCGTAATTGCAAAGAATCACCGTCAACATTCTTCTGATCTTCGTGAAATCCAATCCATGAATCCTTTATTCACGAAACTCATTACTTTACCATATTTTGATGAGATATTCAAGGAAATCCATATTTAACGATGCTCACCAAACTCCAAATTTTGGACCCCAAAAATTTGAAAAACACTGGAAAATGGCACCACCTTGTATCTGTTCTTTTATAGCACCTCCATATCGTTCATTCCTTTGTCATGGTTCTTTGTCAACATGGATTGTCAACAACATCTCTAGAACTTGACAATTCACCATGGAAACCTGCTTTGTCCGCAAACACAATCATCCCAAAAATGATGCAATGTTACCTTGAGGGATTTTTTCCCAACAACAACTATAATTGATACATTATGTTATATCCCCCTTTATTGGGTTCCCTCCCCATGCTTAACACTCTCACAAGTTTCCTCTATAAAGTTTTAACCCTCACTTATACTAACACGACACATGATGTTCCCAATTCACGGTGGCATAATTTTTCCACTCTCCTTTATTCTACTAGAATCTAAATTCCCTTGGCCTTACCCCCTCAAGTAACTATACATACCAGTAAATCAAGTCATTATTTTAGTTTCTTTCCCTAACCAACCTCCCAATTTTTTGGGATTACACTATTGGCCAATATTTCATTCCAACCCAACACATTTGATCCTTTTTTGTGCTCTTTTACAACATATGTAAAGTTCATATACTACCTATTTCCCACACCGATCATGGATAATGTGGGCTTAAATTTCATTAGTGGATTATTTCCCAAAATAATTGAGGCATTCCAAATTTATGAGAGGGTTTCTTCTACAAATCCTTATAATCCATATGTAGACCCTAGGTACCCTTAAAAAACTCTAATGAAACCTTTACACATCATTTTTTATTCATGGGTAACTCATATGAAGTATTTGTAATTAGAGTCTACCCTTATGTATTTCCTACCATATCCTTATACAGTGAATATAACCTTGGGTCACAAAATTGAAGGAAAGGGCGATCTAGGACATCACATCGTGAGAGCACCATCTCATGGTAAACCCTAGATGATAAAAAACAATGAGTCATAAAACACTAAATAATATTAACAACCTCTATAAAAAAATCCTCATGTAAGAGGAACCAAAAAAACAATGAGTAATACATAAAATAAAATTTACCTCAAAGCCTCAAGACATTCCAACTCAACAAGCACAGATTCCAAAATAAACAACCACCCCAGACCATTTTCGGTAATTCAACTCAAGGGATTCTAGAAAATAACCTAACCACTTAACAACCTTAGGAGGACCTTAATCACCATGTAAGGAAGGATGTAAATTTAAGAAACCCTAAATAAAAGGATGATATGGATTCACCACCCCATTTGATGTTTGGGTAAATCCCACAACCCAAATAGTTATACCTATTCATGAAAATAATTCGCCTTAGGGGATGTTTCTTTACATATTCTCTCGACCTTTCTAAGAGGAGAAAATACCAAATTGTAAATATGAATTTATCCCATTCATGTTTCACAAGATAAAACAAAGAATCTTAATGCACACCAAGTAAATAAATCAAATACACAAAATTTATTGAGCCCAAAACATACAAAAAAGTCTTTAAATATGTTCACTCTTCTTTAAACAACACCCCTTCTATAAAAGTTCCATGTTAATTATTTTTAAATACACACACTCTTTGAAAACAATCCAACCCCTTGTAAAAATGCTTCATTAAAATTTGAAAACTCGCAAAAATCAATTTCCGTTAGATTGCCACATTTAAAAGGAGTCTAAGGAATATTTTCACCCAAAGCACACGCTTGATTTGAAAATATTTCATTTTAATTCAAAATAAAAAACCCACTTTAACTTCTAATTAATTTAATAAATTTAAATCATTTCAAAAAAAAATCTATCAATTCTAATTTATTTTTAAATTTTCATAATGAAATCAAACACTTTTTATAAACTTTAATATAAACAAAATTTCTCTTACAAAGAAACCATTATGCCTAGTTTTAAAAACCAAGACACATTAAAAAAAATCTATTCAAAAAGAATTCCCAATTCAAAATGAAGAGTAATACTACCATTTCAAAACATTTTATGAACACCAAAATCAACATTTTCATCCAAAAAATAAAAATTTCTATAACATAAAACCAACTTTTCTAAACACAAGACCACACAACAAGGCCCGAATAATTAATTTAAACATCACCCAACAATGTAAAACCACCATAAAACTCTTTTAATCAACCACACACCAATGGTAGGAACCGTCAAGATTAATGAAAAATGCAAGGGATCCAGAACTAAAAAATCTAGGGGGAAGAATAATTGTGCATGGTTTGACCACATGGGTTATATAACCATGAACTAACCATGAAAAAATCATCACAATGGTTATAGAACCAACTATATGGGGTCTACATAGTTTTCTAGACCATGTGAGTTAACCCTGAAACTTGGGATCTTTTTTTATTTTCACCCCGAAAGATCAATGTGACCCCAAAATCATCTATACACTAAATATGGATCAAAATACCCCCATATCATATCACAAAACATTGAGAATAAATATGAAAAAAAAATCTAGAACAACCAAACCAAGATAACAACCAAACAACATCGACTATTATTATTTCAAGAAGAAGAAGAAGAAGAAATGAAGTTACTCTAGAAGGGAGAGTACCCTTACTAGCAACAGTGACGACGGAAGAGGCGGCGGAGTCAGCGACAGAGGTGGTGACGGAGGCGGCGGTGATAGCAGTAGTGGCGGCAAAGGAGGAGAAAGAGGTGGTAATGGTGGTAGAGGAGGAGTAAGAGGTGGAAATGGAGGTAGAGGAGTAGGAGGAATCATTTGCAATAGCGGCAACAGAGGAGGAGGAGGAGGAGTTCGCAAAGGAAGAGGAGGAGGAGGAGTCGATGGCCGCGGTGGTGGAGGAGGAGGAGGAGGAGGAAGCAGTAGAGAATGAGGAGGATCGGGCGGCATAGGGTTAGGCTTTTGCGATAGCTTGAGGGGTGTGGAAGGAAGGGGACGTAGTTATGGTTCATTTATAAAATCGGGGGAAATAATTATCAGCACTAGTAAAAAGCGCTGATAAATGTATGTTTTATCAGCAGTTTTTAATTAGCGCTGATAAAATATACCATTTATTCATAATTATAAAATTATAACCAATATATTTATTACATTCATAATTTTATAAATATATATAATTAATATATTTATTATAATTTAATAATTATTTAAATATATCTGTATTAATTATTTATTTATTTTTATAATTTCATGATATATTTAAATAAATATATATTTATGTTTAAATAATTATAAATTTATAATAAATATATTTATAATAAATATATTTATAATAAATATATTTATAATAATTTTATAATTTAAATTATAATTATATATATATATATATAAATACTACTAAAACTGTAATGAATTTATATATTAATTTTAATTTTAATTTCATAAGTATTTAAATATATATATATATATATACGTCTGTGTCTGTGTATATATTAATTAAAGACATATATTTATAAATAAATATATTCAAAAGGTATTCATAAATATATATTTATCATTTAAAAATATATTTCATAATTTTATAATTATTTAAACATATTTATATTTAATTATTTATTTATAATTATAATTATATATAATATATTTAAAAATTATATAATTATATATAACTAAATATTTATATTTTTAAATATAATAAATACATTTATTTTTTATTTAAATATATTTATCATGATTTTAAGTATTTATGAGAACATAAAGCTTCATATATATAGGAAATGAATGAATACACCAAGTATAGTACTATAATATATATGGCCAACATTAGGGTAAACAATGAACATATTCATGAGATGAACATGAGCGTCCATTACACATCAATTGACACATTCATTTGGAAACATAAATTTATTTAAATATATATATATATTTAATAAGTATTTATATATATATATATATATTAAAAAGTATTTATATATAATATTATAAACATATAGTATAATAAATATATAATAAATATATAACTAAAACTAATAAACATAATAAACATAAATAAAACATAAACATAATAAACATGCGTTTTTTATTTAATGTATACATATAAACATTATTTTTTAATATAATTAAAATATTTTTATATAAATTAATAATATTTTATATTAAAAACTTTTATCAACGCTATTATTAGCACTAATAAAGTCTCTTTTTTATCATCGCTTTTTGTTAGTGCTGATAAAGGGTAGATTTATCAACGCATTTTTCTAACACTGATAAAATCCCCCCTTTTATCAGCCCTTTCTAATTAGCGCTGATAAAACCCAAGCGCTTCCCTTTCCTGCATTTGTAGTAGTGTAAATTTTCCATGAAAGATAAATATTATCGCATGTGATAATTATCATCCCATGTGATAATATATATGTAATTTGAAACTTATCCTCCTAAGATAAATTATCATCGCATGTGATAATTTAAATGATAATCTAAAAATTATCAAAGGGAAAGAAAGTATCATCATTTGTGATATTTTATTTCTTTTTGAAATAAAATAGTTGGTTTTGGTTCTAGGAACCTTTAACGAACGTCGAGCATTGGTGTGTCAATGTTTACGATAATAAAACTATGAGGTGGTGTATTGAACCACACAGGGTGATTTATCATTGCCGCTAACATCGACGACCTTGAGGTATGTAGTTCTATCCTGATTAGCCAAATAGATTAACCTTGTATTGCTTGATTTATTTCAACTACTAATTTAATTTCAATTGTTCAAACTTCCTTTCAATTGATTTTATAAAACCCAATTCTAGTAAATTGAGAGATTTGGAAATAGTGTTGGAATGAAAAATGGGAAAACCCTCAATTCTATTGAATTGGGGTGTGTTTATGGAAATTTGTTAATTTAAATTGTGGATTTGATAGAAATTATTTCAATTAAATTGTTTAATTTAATTATAGAAATGAATTGTAAAATGATGTAATTAGTTTTGAATGGATTTCAAACTGATGAAAATGGATTAAAATGTTTTGATAGAAACCTAGTGGTTTTATCTTGTTAAAGAGACATGTTTTTTATTAAAACTGTTTTGGTTTTAAATGGAAAATTGGCATTGAAATTTAAGAATGAGAGTTAATTTTATTTTAAGCAGTCTTAAAATAAATTGTCCATCATTGGTTGTGTAAGAGAACATTCAAGCCTTAGGTTGTTTGTGAGTTATTTGGACATTCTCTACGCTATTACAACGTTCTAAAATATACATGTAGCAGGTCACGTTCCTTAGGTGATGGTGACGAGTCCTCTCTAACCAGTTTCCAGAGGACGTGTGTGTATACATATTGTTGTGATCATTTAGAGAGTGTGGAGTCCTATAGCCGAAAATACTATCGTAACTATTTGGCAGATGATCATGTTGCTCGCTTGTTATTTATATTTTAAATATAAATGTATGTTAATGCTTTTGAACAACTTTACATGACTTCTGAATTTACATAAACTGTTTTATTTAAGACATTTTTTTAGAAATATTCCATCATTTGTAAAGAATTTGCTTAAAGTGTTTTTTTTTTTCAATCATTTGAACTGTATGGAAAGATTTGTTTAATAATGATTAAAAATTGCAAACCTGATTATCTTTAAAAATTGAAATCATTCCTTTGGTTAATCAATTTTTGGCATCTATTATAGAAAATGTGGTGAGACCCTACTGGGCTTTTTAGCTCACACCCTACTTTTGCCTTCGGGTGTTTGTAAACTTTCTCCTTCCATGTCCGATCAAGGGGAAAGGATCTCTTAGAGGTAGATCAAGGTATTTAGCATTGGGCTTGGTGAGTTGGGTTCCTCGGGACCTTAGGTTGTTTTCCCTATTTTGGTACTTGGGTTGTAGTATTTTGGGCTTGTTGTGCCTTGTTGTATTTGGGTACATTACTCCTAGTGGAGTTTTCTTTTGTTATGCATACTACCTTTTCTCTTCTATTTCTACTTTGTTGGTGTAAAATCGCTCCCACTTGCATTTCGTATGATGCCACGTGCTAGTCTCCAACCTGTGGGTATCGGGAATTCCCTTCGGGCTATGTCAGGGTCCGCTCAGTTATCAGTTATCCATCTCATTCAACTCATTCTCAACCATTAATTCCAAAACCATGCCAACAAATTGCGTCAAACCATTACAATTAAACAAAACTTTTATTGAGACACTTTTCCAACCAATTTTCATGCATTAAAACTAAACAACCATTTTAAAATCATCATTTTAAAATCATGAAACAAATTGAACTTCCCACCAAAAGAACCAATTTACCTAATTCCACAAACCATCACTAAAGTGGGTTTCCAAAAATATTGCACAAAAATTTCACAATTAAATTCAAGAAATTAAATAAATTTGAAATCATGCCTTCAAGTTCTAATTAGAGGAGTCGAGAGTGAATCCACCTACCTCACAAATTCTTCAATAAACCGGGTTGAAATGCCAAAAAATTGCCTTAGATCTTGTTCCCTATCAACAACACAATCATATCTCAACATGATTGTCATCTTCCAACATAGATATTTCCTAAACAGATTATATCTATGAATCCAAGAGAGGGAAGAAGATGAAATCTAAGGAAAATAACCAAGAACGGGCACTTGCCAAGGAATTTCACCCGCCAATGCACAAAAAATCACCAATGGATTACTCCTTGATCAAGGGGAAGTGTATCCACAACCTTTGGGAGGATATGAAAATGTGTTAGGGTCGGACTAATGTAAAAACAAGTGGTTAAGAGGATAAACTAGATTAGATCCATAAAATGTGAATCTCATTTTTAATGTTGTACGGTTTAGGTACATGGTTAGGGAAAACGTGCGTAAACTATGCACCAGTGACTAACTACAAACACCCTTTACATAGCTGGCTCACATGGTTAGAAAAATCATGCACCAACCGTTCTCATACCCTCTATTCCACTTTTCATGGTGTAAGAACCCAGATCTTCTTTTCAGGTATGTTTTTCTTTTCTAATTGTTTTTGAGAAAAAGATGAGTTTCTGGAAATTTTAGGAGTACAGGCCATGTACTTTTAAGTACACACCATGTACCTAGTTTCCACTAGTGACCATGTGTTGGTCATGTAATGGCCGAGCACATGGCTGTGTGTGGTGACCTGGAGACCGCCTAAAGCAGAGGCTGGAAAAGTCAAGTACACGTCGTGTACTTTTTTTTCATTAAACGGACCAGGGTCGCGTCTAATTAACAGAACGTTCTTCTTCTTCACACGTCTCTTTTGAGAGCATATGTATGGCCACAGATTTTCTTTGAGCCCCCAACTTGATATTCGTTCTCTGAATCAAACTCTGTCGGTTGTGTTGGAATCGCATCGGCGAGTTCTTCCTTCTTCTAAAACCTCATCTCTTGATTTCTCCTCTTTCACGAGATATCCTCAGTTGAATTTTTTTAGCATTTTTGTAGATCTACGATGTTCTAGGGTGATTCAAGGCCTAAGTTTTAGATATATCGAACTCACGATGCCAAGGTAGGTGGTTTGTGCCTTTCCGTAGATAGTATTTGAATTTTATGCACAAAAGTGCCCAATACCCAAGAACAAGGTATTGCGTGTTTATGGTTTTCAGCCCAGTTTTTTCTTCTATTCCTTGTTTGTTGGGATATTGGTTGTTTTTTTATGAATAGGGTTAATTTTTCAATGCTATGGAGGCTTTTCCCATGTTTTCTTGTTTTGACCGTTGGGTCCAGCTTGTTTGTTTGGCTGCTTTGCTTCCCATGCCGAGTATTGTTTGAATGGAGTGATTATTATCTGAAATGCTATAATATGTTGTAGATTGTTTATCCAAGTAGTTCTTGAGGTTTACTTTGGCCGCCATGTATCGTTTGTGCATGACTGACTTACACAGGGCCGTGAAAACCTGGTGTAGTAGACCATAGGGAGAATGGATGTTGAGGGCTTCCCCAGAGTGTCTATTTTAATTATCATGTTGTGAGACCATAGGGGGTGGAATTTGTGCTCCCTAAGAGTATCTGTAGTTTCCTAGATATGGGAAATAGGGGGAATTGGAATTTTAGTTCTTCCTCAGAGTGTCTATTAGTTACCAATACGAGACCACCGGGGGAATTGACGGTGAGTGCTTCCTCAGAGTGTCTTTGCTAAAGCTGAACCAGAGGGGTTAGACTGTGTGTACTTCCCAGAGGGTTGCTTGCGTTGTTTGGTTGAACCAGAGGGGTTAGGCTGTGATTACTTCCTAGAGGGTTACTTGTTTGTGATTTGTCTCTTAACTAATATATGAAATTGAATACAACTGAACTATAGGATTATTTACTTTTCAGTACTTCCTTGTTTACTGCTTCTTTTTGCTTATTGCCTTCCATATATATTCACTGACTGTTAGGCACGGATCTTTGGGTGGTTGTCTACTGAGATTAGTCCCACACCCTATTTGGGTCATGCTTTTGGGCCCAAACAGATTATATTGTTGCAGGTATAGATAAGGGAAAGTGCCCTTATACTTCAGGTACATGATTGCTATGAAGCTGGGGAGCATGGGACCAAGCTGAGGCTTGCGATGTTGTGGATCTGTTTGATGCTTTTATTTTGTACTTTGGTTTAGTACTATATTATAGCATTGTGATTTGTTTGGCTGATTTCCTAGACATATGTATCATGCATCATTTATATATGTGAGCTCCAGCTGTTTATTACTTCTCCTGTTTACTTTTGGTATGGTATTATTACTGCTTCTGTTATTGCTATCTGTTTTACTTCTGTTGTGTTAGTCTACCAATGAGGGCATAGTTTCCCCACTATCACACCCAAGGCCCTCTCTGATAGTCGGAAGCCTCTGGCGTTCGAAGAAATGCGCTTTAGGCCATGTGACCAACCGGGTATGGGGCGTCTCTAGGCGGCTTCCGGAACCGATATGTTACAAAGTGGTATCATAGGAATTATTTTCTTATTGAATTACTGTTTGAAGCATATAGCCATATATAGGAAGGAATAGGTACTTGGTAATAAGTTGTGCCTGGGAGTAGCTAACCCGTGTACAGGGAAAATCCAATTTACCACATTATTGCAATTTTTCTTGTTTTTCAATTTTATAGTTGATTTGATTTCACCATTGGGTGATTCACATGTATTTTTCTATTATCGTTGATATTATTGAGGTTTTATTTTTGTTTCAACCTGATGAGATGAGGGTATGTCATCGCATGCATCATATAGGCACTTGCTAGAGATCATATGTCATGCATTCTTTCCATGCTATTTAGGATGCATTAGCGATTGCAAGTTGTTGTGATAGAGGTTGTGTTAGATATGCATGTTGTTGTGATAGATTCCTTGATAGAATACCTGATTTTTGATAGGGTATTGAATTGTGTAAGGTTTCATTTGAATGAATGCCAAACTTTGTCTCTTGAGGTGTTATGGGCCCTCATGGATTAGAATTTGGTGGATCATTACACTGTTATGCTTCAAAATGACATGTATAAGATGACAAGCTTTGATTCATAGGGAGTATGGGCCCTCACGGATCGGAATTTGGCACCTTAATGTTCGTTTCAATTTTTTCTGGGTTCTGAAGTAGTTTATGAGGCTTATTGTCCAAAAGAACCCAGAATACATAGTGTGTAATGATGAATACGCGCCATGTGTCCTTCTGTTTAGGAAGGAACTATTTTTCTTAAGTACATTTTGTGTACTGTCTGTACACACCATGTAGTCTCTAATAGTGTCACTGGCTGTGTGGGCAGAGACACAGGGTTGGGAAATCCTTGGAGGAACACATCGTGTACCAGTTGTACACACCGTGTTGTGTAAACCATGTTTCCACCCATGTGACTAATGACACAAATGGATAAAACTTAAGTTATAGACATCATTTCAATCTTCAACACGCCGTGTAGTGTAACCCATGTATCTGTTCATGTAGCGAACATGGTTTAGTGAAATATTTCTAGTACACATTGTGTCTAGAACAAACATGCCATGTAGATTCATCCATGTAACCGGTCGTGTAACTAACAACACGGGTTGGTGAAGTTCTTCTAGTACACGCCATGTCTGGAACTAACACGCCGTGTAGCATTGTTTTAGGAGAACTGTGTGTCCTAGTTGTGTAGAATAACTCGGGTAGGGGAAGAGGATTCAAGTACACGTCGTGTGTTAGAACAACACACTATGTGTATGGGGTGTTACACAACCTGGGTTGGCAGAAGTAAACGCCCATGTGGAGGCTTAAGGGAACACGCCATGTAGTGGATATACACATTGTATATACATTTTTTGAATAACTTGAATGCTTCCTTTCTTCTGTTCCCTTATTACACTTCTTAGTTTTAGTCCCTGTTAATTTTGATCTAAGTTGTGAACTTAACCTTGCAGAGTCATGCCACCAAGACGTCCCCCGGTTGTCCGCCAGTTGCAGGGCAGTGGTCAAACACTGGATATGGATGATCAGGGACTACCAGTAGATCCTCTAGTTGTGCTAATCTTGGAACCAGCCATCATTCCGAACACAGATGCTAACACATATTTCTGAGAGGGCTTTATGAGGTTCATGCATACATTCCAATGAGTACCGCATCCTTCCCCTTCAATGGCAGAGTTGACGTGGGTTTTCCAGTAGCAGCATCCTCCCACCTTCACAGGGGAAGGAGGACCTCAGGCTGTAGAGTCATGGTTGGAAGCCATGCTTTCTATATTCGAGCATCTGGAGATGCCTCCAGAGAGGAGGGTGAAGCTCGCTATGTATATGCTTCGATATTCCACCAAGAGATGGTGGTATGTGATCTCACAGGCAGGATGCCAGTAGGTTATGGCTTGGGATGAGTTTTAGTATGCCTTTTTTGTTACTTCTACCTAGAGACTTTGAGGGACGATCGAGCCCAAGAGTTCTTGAGTCTGGAGCAGGGTAATCTTTATGTTATGAAGTATTATTCTCACTTCACAAAGCTACAACGCTTCACGCCTATTCCAGGAGGTGATGAGTTATTTTTGGAAATGAAGTTTGAGGATGGTCTTAGGCACGACATATGATCTCAGGTGAACATCTTTAGGCTGACTTCCATCACTTATATAGTCAACCAGGTGCTAATCACGGAGCGCAATCTGAGGGATTTGGGAGTGGTGAGCCAGGGCGGTTCAACATCCAGAGTTGGTATCCCTCCTACTGAGAGCAGGAAGTGCCACAGGGAGTCTACGTGTGGAGATCGCAGTAGGCGAGAGACATCTTTTGGTAGTCAGGTGGTGTGCTATCAGTGCGAGAAGAGAGAGCATATGAGGCCACATTGCCCGAGAGACCCATTAGAGTTCCAATCTTGTGGAAAGATGGGTCACCTTCAGTGCTTCTATCATTTCTTCTCACCATAAGCTGGTGACAGAGATTCTTCTATGACTTCGCGTTTAGGAGTAGCACCACCAGTTTCTCATCATTCAGGGAACTGGAGTTCTTCTAGCCATTCAGGACAAGGTGGAGGTCGTGGTCATGGTAGCCAATCTCTAGTATTTCAATGACAACAGGGTGGATCAGCTCAGGGTGGTCAGGCAGGGTCACAGGGCCGCGGTGCAGGTCAGAATTTTGAATTGGAGCAGACCCAGTGGGAGTAGAATCCAGGACCCACTACAGTTCGAGGTGCGATCCTAGTCACCTCAGTTTTAGCTTCTGCTCTTTTCGATACAGGGGCTTCCCATAGCTTTATATTTGTTGCTGTTGTGGAGATCCTTGGGCTCTTTATCTTTTTTTCTACTGATATCTTGACGTTAGACACTCTGTTGGGGACAAGAATGGCTAGTGTACATCAGTACAAGAAGTTCCCTCTTGAGGTCGGTGGGTGCCACTTCTCATGGGACCTCTATTTCTTAGAGATGACAGGCTATGACGTTATTCCCAAAATGGACTGGTTAGTTCCCTTCCAAGCTGTTTTTGAGTGCTATTGCCGCAGGGTGAGTTTTACGTCACCAGAGGGCGGTATGTTTTTGTATAAGGGTGAGTGGGATGTCCAGGCGAGCAGAGCAGGACCCGAGCATTATGGTTTGGGAGGAGTTACAACTCAGATTTCTAGTCTATATCTGGATGACCAAGGAACTTCATAGATGGACTTTCCTCCAGTGGTGGATTGTTTCAAAGATGTCTTTCTAGAGGACTTTTCAGGTTTGCCTCCAGAGCGTGAGGTAGACTTTTCTATTAATTTTATATCAGGAGAGGCATTGGTGTACATTCCTCCTTATAAGATGGTTACACCTGAGTTGTATGAACTCAATAAGCAGTTGGAGGAGTTGCAGGAAAAGGGTTTCATCTGACCCAGTACTTCTCCTTAGGGTTCGCATGTCCTATTTGCGAAGAAGTTGGACGGTCCTCAAACTTTGTGTGGATTATCAGAAGTTGAACCAGTTGATGGTCAAGAAATGATATCCCTTGCCAAGTATTGATTATCTCTTTGATCAACTTCGAGGATCTCGGGTGTTCTTGAAGATTGACTTGAGGTCTGGTTACCATCAGTTGTGCATTAGACCATCAGATGTACCTCTTACAGCCTTTTGGAGCAGGTATGGTCTATAAGAGTATGTGGTTATATCATTCGGTCTCACGAATGCACCTGCAATTTTCATGGCACTGATGAAATGAGTGTTCCATCCATACTTAGATTCTTTCGTGGTAGTCTTCTTAGACGATATCTTGGTGTAATATCACACTCTACACGACCATGCTACACATCTTGAGATCGTTTTTGAGTATACTGAGAGAGCATCAGTTATATGCTAAGATCTCAAAATGCCACTTTTGGATGGACCAAATTCACTTCTTGTGTCACGTTATCTCAGAGTCAGGAGTATCAGTAGATCCAGAGAAAGTGAGAGCAGTAGTTTCCTAGGAGCAGATGAAGAATGTCTTTGAGTTACGGAGTTTTCTAGGGATGGCTGGTTACTACATGCATTTTATATAGGACTTTTCATGTTTAGCAGCGCCACTGACGGACCTGACTAAGAAGGGTGATAAGTACTTGTGGTCATATTCTTGTGAGTCAGCCTTTCAGGAGCTGAAATGTAAAGACTCGTAATTTCCATGTAGATTTTTTTTTATTATGTGGGAATTTTATGAGTCCGTGAAAATTGACGGGGCGTGATTCCGAGGCTCGGAGTACCCGGAAGTAATTTCTAAACTTTTTTTCAGGTACGTTCAATAAACATGCGAGCGGGTTTTTGTAACTTTTGAACCAGTGCTTGGAATTGAAATATGAGGACACCGTTGAACTCGCAGCGCCGGTATTCGCTAAAGGATACTTTCACCTCGATGACAGTTGGTCGAGGTTGAAAGTTAGTTTTTGTGTTTTTCGTGAAATAATAAAATAAAATAAAAATGTTTAACATTTTTATTTGTTGAAACCTCCCACATGGGTTATGGTGGTGGGGAACACTCGATCCTAAACCCCCCAATTTAAATTCCTAAAGGTGGGGACCACCCGAACCCTCATAATGGGAGAAACTCTTAAACTCCCTCTTTAATGTATAGAAGTCTCTTGAAATTCATCCACATTAATTATGCCAACACCTCTTGATTAATGGTGAAAATTCAAATTAAATTAATAAAACCTAATTTAATTTATATTGGTTATTCTTTTTTTGGGAGAAGTGTTGGAAAATCACTTGGAGAAACTTTTACCCTCTCCAACGAAGAACACCTCCCAACGAAGAACGACCACCAGAGATCGAAGAATGAGGAAACTAACCCCAAGCCGGATCGAAAGCACCTTGTGGAGGCAACCAACGTAGAACTTATTCGATGACAACGAACCGACGATCAAGGAAACATCAACATAACCGACTTCACCCCTTCCAACTTCAACGAGCAATCAAGATAGGGGTTTAATTCTATGTGATTAATATTTCCCATGTTCTTCCCTTCTAAACAAAGAACGCAGATCAACTCTCTTTAACTAGTTGATCCGCGAATGTTTTCTTTTTGCGGGTTTGGTAATAGTGATTGACGGAGGTTGTGGGGTTTGATGTTTTAAATATCTTCCATACACGTTATTGATTCAAAATTTGTGAACCACTTTCTACCACTCTAATGCGGAGAGTGTGGGCCAAACAAACATGGCCCGACCCCTCCGTATTTTCTGGTGATTATTTTTTGTGTTCTTCATGACGAAGGCGACGACGCAACCGCACCGCCTGATGGAAGAGAACCGCGACTTGTTGTCACAGCGGTGAAGGATGGACGGCCAGCCGAACCAGCCATCGGTGAATGCGCGGCGCGTGACCACACCGCGTGGTGAGGGAAGTTGGCCAACCGATCAGCCGTAGCCCTCGCGCGGCCTCGCGCCGCCCCGCGGTCGCGCGCCGCCCCACGGCCCCCACTCCGCCCCGCGGGCCGGGCACCGCCTAGCGTGGGCCGGGCCGGACCCGAACCGGGTTGGCCCAGGCCAGGTCGGACCGGACCCAGACCAGTTTCAACCCATACGCTCTTTTGGCCATAACTTTGGCACCGAGAATCCGTTTGATGAACCGTCTACAGCGCCAGAAACCTTGGAGCAAGAAGGTCCCTTTGGTATACTCCACTGATGATTTGGATAAAGTTGAGGAATGGTCGGGTTGGATCGAGCACGAATCCAACCAGGCCCTCAGGACTAAAAGGATAATAACTCACAGACCGAGCGTCCGTTTAACGAACCGTCTATTGCGTTGAGACACCTATGACGTGGCGGACCTTTGAGATACTTATTCGTGAGACTTTGTGGTAGTTGGAGTATCGACCAGTGCTTGAGGAGCGGACCCTCCTGGAGACAAGCGAGCTTAGTGCGGGAACCCTGTAGCTGGCTGTGGAGATGTACTAGGATCATGTGTGGGTATGAAAACGTACTAGAGATGTACTAGGATCCTGTGTGGGTCTGACGATGTACTGGAGATGTACTAGGATCCTATGTGGGTCTGACGATGTACTAGAGATGTACTAGGATTCTGTGTGGGTATGAAGACGTACTGGAGATGTACTAGGATCCTGTGTGGGTCTGACGACATACTGGAGATGTACTAGGATCCTGTGTGGGTCTGACGACGTACTGGAGATATACTAGGATCCTGTGTGGGTCTGACGATGTACTGGAGATGTACTAGGATCCTGTGTGGGTCTGACGACATACTGGAGATGCACTAGGATCCTGTGGGGGTCTAACAGCGTACTGCAGATGTACTAGGATCCTGTGTGGGTCTGACGACGTACTGGAGATGTATTAGGATCCTATGTGGTTTTGACGATGTACTGGATATGTACTAGGATCCTGTGTGGGTGTGACGACGTACTAGAGATGTACTAAGATCCTGTGTGGGTCTGACGACGTACCGATGATGTACTAAGATCATGTGTGGGTCTGACGATGTACTACGATCCTTTGTAGGTACGGTGATGATTTAGGATCCTTCGTGGGTCTGCCTCTTAACAGAGTAAGATGAATTAGTAGTTACATCTAATAATCTCTACTACTGTACCTAAGTTATACCTGGTGTGAGATGAGTATGTACCTTGTGGTACCTACCTTCATGGTAATCCTTCCTTTGTGGAACAGTTGAGCTTGGATCTTTTGAGTTGGAACCTGTGTTCCTTCATGATTGAGACGGGTATACTTGATAACTTAGGTATATGTATGGGCATATACCTAAGTAGGGTTGTCAGTTGATTTCATGATTTTTGGTTTATCCTTTGTGGACTTTGTGAGACCTTTAGGGTCTCAGGGTCCCTACTAAGTATCTTTATACTCACCCCTGCATGGGCTATGCTCGCACCTTGTTGTGTTTGGTGCAGACGATGGACATCGCTGATCAAGGCTGAGGGTACCAGGTTTAGACGGTGCCCAGAGGTAGACCATACGGCATGTCGAAACGCAGAGGGGATGGGCGGATGTGGAGTGCTGAGGAGGTGATATGTACCTACCCTTTAGGTAGGAATCCCGGAGGACGACCTAGTAACTGTCTTTATTTTTCTTCAGTTGTATTTTATTTCAGTTGTACTTGTACCTTTACAGTTGGGCTTGTATCCTGGCCCCTTTTACTTTTAGCACTCTTTTTTCTATACAGTTGACTTGTGTTCATATCTTGTTGTGTGATTAGTAGTGTGTGTTTACAGGTTATAAAGGCAAATGTCTTCCCAGTTTTAGGGAATATGTCATTCGGTGCTAGTCGCCATCCCCTGGCCTATGGAAGGCGGGCTTGGGGTAGTCACGGCACGGGCCCCGGGGGACAAGTCGTGATATGAAAAGTAAGTTGACTTCAGCACCAATACTAGTATTTCCAGATCCAATAAAGAGCTATATTTTGTACTGTGATGCATCAGGTATCAGGCTGAGAGCAGTGCTTATGCAGGGAGAAGGGATCGTTGCGTACGGGTCTCGGAAATTGAGGCCACATGAGAGGAACTACTCGACACATGATCTCGAGCTGGCTGCAGTTGTTCATGCTTTACATTGTTGGATACATTATCTTCTGGGAGAGCATTTTGTGGTTTTCATCGACCACAAAAGTCTCAAGTATATCTTCACTCGGCGTGACCTAAATTTGAGACAACGAAGTTGGGTTGAGTACATTAAGTCTTTTGACTTTGAGATTTCCTACACACCTGGGAAAGGCAACGATGTGCCTGATGCGTTGAGCAGGAGGACTCAGATACAGGGAGTTCAGGAGGCCAGCAGCGAGTGGCAGCTTATGGATCTGTTCTCTGAGATGCATTTGGAGGTGCACGACAGACAGGGGTAGACGTTTTTATCCTCTGTAGTTGTTACCTCTACTATTCTCGATCGAGTTCAAATGAGGAAGATATCAGATTCAGAAGGCTTAGTCCTATGGGGGAGTGTTTCATGATAGGACCCTATTCCTGGATGGACAGTAGGCGAGGATGAGATCTTGCATTTTCATGGACGTGTGTGGGTGCCGGCAGACATACGCAAGAAGATGATGCGAGACTTTCATTCCTCAGTTTGGGAAGTTCATCTTGGTGTCACCAAGATGTATCGTGATCTACATCGTCAGTATTGGTGGCCAGGTATGAAGAGAGATGTTGTTGGTTTCGTCATGAGGTGTTCCACCTGTCAGCAGGTGAAGGCGGAGCATCAGTGACCAGCAGGGCTTTTGTAGCAGTTACTCATTCCCGAGTGGAAGTGGAATGATGTTGTGATGGACTTTGTGATAGGTTTTCTGTGGTTGCCTCGAGGGAATGATGCAGTTTGGGTTTTTATTGACAAACTCACGAATGTTTCTCACTTATTGCCGATTAAGGATACCTTTAGTGTTGATGAGTTGAAAAGGTTGTACATCTGAGAGATTGTACGTTTACATGGAGTTCTGCAATCCATTGTTTCAGACAGGGACACCCGTTTTATGTCTCAGGTCTGGCATGGACTTCAGATGGTTTTGGGTACATAGGTACTTCTGAGTACAGCTTACCATCCCCAGACAGATGGTCAGCCCGAGTGTACGATTCAAGTGCTTAAGGACATGCTTTGGGCATGCATCCTGGATTTTGGAGGTTCGTGGGAGAATCACATACCTCTTGTGGAGTTTTCCTACAATAATAGTTTTCAAGAAACTATTCAGATGGAACATTATGAGACTTTGTATGGTAGGCTATACCGATCACCCTTATGATGGAAGGAGGCAAGAGAGACAGCAATGTTGGGACCTTGACTTGTCCAGGAGACCACAGAGCAGATAGAGTTGATTTGGAAGAGGATGGCTATGACATAGTCACGACAGAAGTCTTATGCTGATCGACAGAGAAGACCTCTGGAGTTTGAGGTTAGAGATCAGGTTTTCCTGCGTGTCACACCGAGGTTGGGGCATAGGAGGATAAGGAGACAGGGTAAGATTTCACCGAGATACGTCAGGCCGTTTGAGGTGTTGGGGAGAATCGGGCCGGTTTCCTATCGGTTGCAGTTACCTCAGAGGTATCGGGCTATGCACGACGTCTTTCACGTTTCTCAGCTTCGCCATTACTTCTCAGACATGTCTCATGTTTTCCAACCTGAGGAGGTTGAGCTCGAGGTGGACGCCTCATTCAAGGAACGTCCTATCCAGATTGTTGATCGAAGTACGAAGGTTCTATGTGGCCAGTCTATTCCTCTGGTATGAGTGTTATGGCAACACGGGCGAGTACAGGACAAGACTTGGGAGAGGGAGGTTGATGTACGATCGCAGTGGCCAGAGCTTTTTGAGGAATCTTCTTCTATGTCGCCTTGCTAGGGAAATTCAGGGATGGATTTCTGTAAGGGGGGAAGTTTGTAAGAACCCAGATCTTCTTTTCAGGTATGTTTTTCTTTTCTAGTTGTTTTTGAGAAAAAAAAGGAGTTTCTGGAAATTTCAGGAGTACAGGACATGTACTTTTAAGTACACGTCAGGTACCTGGTTGCCGCTGGTGACCGTGTACTGGCCGTGTAATGGTCGAGCACATGGTCGTGTGTGGTGACCTGAAGACCGCCTAAAGAGGAGGCTGGAAAAGGCAAATACACATCGTATACTTTTAAAGAACGCGTCTTATACTTTCTTTTTTTCATTAAACGGACCGGGGTCACGTCTAATTGACAGAACGTTCTTCTTCTTCACTTGTCTTGTCCGAGAGCATCCGTACAGCCTCGGATCTTCTCTGAGCCCCCGACTCACCGTCCATTCTCCAAATCGAACTTTGTCGGTTACGTTGGAATCGCATCGGTGAGTTCTTCCTTCTTCTATAACCTTATATTCTGATTTCTCCTCTTTCACTAGATATCCTCGATTGAATGTTTTAGCATTTTTGTAGATATACGGAATTCTAGGGTGATTCAAGGCCTGAGGTTCACGTATATCGATCTCACGATGCTGAGGTAGGTGGTTTGTGTCTTTCTGTATATAGTCTTTTAATTTTATGTGCAAAAGTACACAATACCCAAGAACGGGGTATTGCGTGTTTATGTTTTTTAGCCCTATTTTTTCTTCTATGCCTTGTTTGTTTGGATAGAGGTTGTTTGTTTATGAATAAGGTTAATTTTTTCATGCTATGGAGGTTTTTCCCATGTTTGCTTGTTTTGACTGTTGGGTCTAGCTTGCCTGTTAGGCTGCTTTGCTTCCCATGCCTAGTATTGTTAGGATGGATTGATTATTATCTGACATGTTATAATATGTTGTAGATTGTTTAGCCAAGTAGTTCTGGAGGTTTACTTTGGCTGCCATGTATTCTTTGTGCATGACTGACTTACACAGGGCCGTGAGAACCAGGTGTAGTAGACCATAAGGAGAATAGTCATTAAGGGCTTCTCCATAGTGTATGTTTTAATTATCACATTGTGAGACCATAGTGGGGATGGACTTTGTGCTCCCTCAGAGTTTATGTAGTTTCCTCGATACGGGCTACAAGGGGAATTAGACGTTGAGTGCTTCCTCAGAGTGCCTATTAGTTACCGATACTAGACCACATGGGGAATTGACAGTGAGTGCTTCCTCAGAGTGTCTTCGCTAAAGTTGAACCAGAGGGGTTAGACTGTGTGTACTTCCCAGAGGGTTGCTTATGTTGTTTGGTTGAACAAGAGGGCTTATGCTGTGAGTATTTCCCTAGGGTTACCTGTTTCTGATTAGTCACTTAACTAATATATGAAATTGAATGCAACTGAACTGTAGGATTGTTTACTTTTGAGTACTTCCTTGTTTACTGCTTCTTTTTACTTAATGTCTGCCATATATATTCACTGACTGTTAGGCATAGATCTTTGAGTGGTTGCCTACTGGGATTAGTCTCATGCCCTGTTTGGGTCATGCTTTTGGGCCCAAACAGATTATATTGTTGCAGTTATTGATAAGGGCAAGCAATCTTCTACTTCATGTACATGATTGTTGTGGAGCTGGAGAGCATGGGACCAAGCTGAGGCTTGCGATGCTATGGATCTATTTACCGCTTTTATTCTGTACTTTGGTTTAGTACTGTATTCTAGCATTGTGATTTTTTTGCTGCTTTCTTAGCCATATGTATCATGCATCATTTATATATGTGAGCTACAGCTGTTTATTACTTCCGCTGTTTACTTTTTGTATGGTATTATTATTTCTTCCGCTATTGCTATTTGTTTTACTTCTGCTGTGTTACTCTAACAATGAGGACATAATTTTCCCACTATCACACTCATGGCCCTCGCTGCTAGTCGGCAGCTTCTGACGTTCGGGGAAATGCGCTTGAGGTCACGTGACCTTCCAGGTACGGGGCGCCTTTGGGTGACTTCCTGAACTGGGACGTTACACACGGTTTCACTTAGGTGGTCGCACGGTTTGGCCAAACCATGTGTCAACCATGCACCTACCCAGTGAACCATGTTTTCCCTTTGCACGGTTTTCTGGAGGTGTTTCATGGTTTCTACTAACCATTCTCAAACCGTGAACCTCCAAAAAAACCCAAAAACTTGTCAGAACACCTCCAAACCTTCCAAAACATAATCCAATAACTTTACATGCTTAAAATACATAAATAAAGGGTTAATTACATGAAACTGGTGGTGCTACAAGCTGTATATACAACTCCTTTGACCTATAATATCTTGAATACTTCATTCTTCGTGGTATTTTAAGTTTCAATTTGAATTATTTCATCCAAGGGGATTTGACTTGGAAATTACCAAATGGTAAGAGTTATTGTGCAATCTCACTTTCTTTTGTGATTGTTAACTTTCTCTTGAAACAATCAATTTCTTGCATCCATTTTTCATTGGATATTAAATTTTACTTAAATATCCATATTCTTGTGTGATGGATATGATTATTGTTTGACCCGTATACTATTTTTTACATATTGTGTTTACATTGAATGTTATTTGATTAACAGGGGGAGTATTGATAAATGTGTATCCTTTACTAAATAGAGATATTTGATAAGACACGTTGTTTATGAGTTAAATCAATTATTCGATATATGAGGAATGCTTTGGACATGCAATACACGGGTTGGGGACCAGTTAACTTAAGCCCTTCGATGCATCGGTAATCTTATGAGACAAAATCAGTTGGGAAAACCCTTTGTGCTTATAACCAGTATGTTTTAAACTAACTTGTGAAAGGTCTTGATAGTAGTATGTTCTAAATCCTATTGTGAAAGGTCTTGATGGTAAAGGTATCATGTGTTTGGGAAACATGACATCTAATAGTTGAGCATTACATTCATTAAGAGTTCAGTTATTATTATCCAGAATATTTTCACTATGATATTATCTCTAGATGAATTTCATTTGCAGTTATTTGATTAAATGACATGTGTTTTCGGTTATTTACCTTATCATATTGATTTTTACCTTATTCAGTTATTTAAATGGCATGCGTGCTCAGTTATTTACCTTGTCATGTTGATTATGCTTATTGATTCATGATGACTTCCATTGCACTTAACCCTTACAAAGCATTTGAGCTCACCCTTATTTTGTTTCCTTTCTCCGGGACTCCATGAAGTTCACTATGATTGATATGAAGAGATATGCTAGATAGAATAAAGTTATTCTCAAAAAAAATTGGGGTAATTTGTGTATTCAAATGTAATGTAAGATTCAGGTATGTATCTAGTTTACCAAGACTATTAAACTATTCAGCCATTTGGGATATGGTTCATTGTATCTTATACCAATGTAATGGTGGAAGACATTGACTCTGAACCGGTGGGGTCGAGGTCGCTACAATTTTTCACTAAATATCTTATATATTAAATGTGATTACATGTTTAGTATTATATAAATCATATTTTATAAAATATATTATATTTTTATCAATATAAATATATTTATACATTAATATATGATTTTTAATAATATATATATATTTTAAAATTATACTTATACCAGTGCTGAAAACAAGCATTTTAGCTCTGATAAAAAACATACTTTTATGAGCTCTAAGAAAAACGCCGATAAAAACACCGTTTATCAAGGCTAAAAAAATGTTGATAAAGGGCTACTTTTATCGGTGTTTTTTAGTGCTAATAAACATACTTTGTTGGTATTGATAATGAGTAGTGTTGAATAAACTCAAATCTGTAGTAGTGGGCGCCTCAAACAACGAGGATGTTGAACAAGGTGTGGGGTTGGTTCGCAGGTGTGGGTCAGGACAGAGCTTCCTCTTGTGTGGTCTAAGGGTCATTTTGTGGGTGGAGTTGGTCGAGTGTGTCACTTGTGCGGGTTGTGGGGGAGTAGGGGCGGGTTTGGGCCAGGTGGGGGCTGGTCCATGAATCTCAAACTAGAGTGGGCATGGGTTGGTTTATTGTCCCTTAAAAATATTTTAAGAGGCAGATTAATAATCCATCACATATATGTCTTTAATTTGGGACATAATATAATTTATCTTGCAACTGAGATGGATTCAATCTGCCCCAAATAATAAACAATCTGGGATGAAATATATTTAGTCCCAAATATCTTTTTTTTTTTTTGCATATTTATTCATGATAGATTATATCTCTTTCAGATACATTTTTTTTCACAAAATTTATTTGGTATGGATTATATTGAAGAAGATGGACACACACAGACACACACATATATATATATATTTAAATAGCTTAAATAGAATAGAAATATCATTCTAATTATTTTATATCCCATTCTCAAATCTTTTCCTAAAATCATTGTCATATTGTTATTGAATCAATTAATATGGGTCCTCAAAATCTGAACTCGTAACAAACTAATTAATTATCGTGATTTAGAAATTCAGCCTACCTGTATATACTTGGCTGCCGTTATCCAAAACCTTTTGACTTTTTCCGCGTTCGTCCACTCGCTGAGCGAATGACGGCACGTGATGCGCGTGATCCGGATTAATGAATTTCCATTATATTTTGTGGCGCCTAGATAATTGTATCCAGATTTAGCTAAAGTGGGAAAGGGAAGGAGAGTGCTTTCATATTCGTTCTCTTTCGGAAAAAGGCAAAATGAACTGCAGTTTTCTTCATGTTAAACAGTTGACAGCATTGCTTTGTTTTATTCGCATCAATAATTTTTGTACACATGTTGATATTTTCCTGTTTCATCCATCATATAATACTTTTAGATCCATTGTTTTTACATATTTTATATTAGGATTAGTAGTTTTTTCTGAGCGAATATATTGAAAATAATCTAAATTAAATTGAACATTGTGGTGTTTTCTCTTCATATATCCTCCATCTTGTCCCCACATCAATTTCATCTCTCGGGTTGATGTTGTCATCTTCTTTCTCATCTCTAGTCGATCTCATCTTTTAAGATCGATCAAGACACGTTCATTTGATCAAAAGCCACCTCTAGTGGATCACACCTTATCTCTAGTCGTCTCGTTGTCGCCTCTAGTTGTGTTGTGTTGCTATATTATGAGATTTTTCCTAAGGTTGTAATACTTGTCTTCATAATATGTCAAGGCACTAGCATATTGTGCTAAGGTTATACTATTGGTTGACCTACATTAAAAATAAACACTTGTCATAATACTCGAAGGACGTGTCTTATTCATTCCAAGTAAAAAAAAATTGAATGGATTATCTAGAGTGAATTTCATTTCCATCCAAATGGATTAATCATAAAATATATTTCAGAATGAATTTTTGGGATTGATTTTAAATTCATCACAGATAAGTCGGCGTGCATGCTCACCAATCATTATTAATGTCACAATCAACTTGTATATCTGATAGCTTCAAATTCATCAATGTCAATTCATCTTATATAAGCTTTTTTTTGGAATGGATTATAAATTTATTGCACATAAAATGATCATGCGTACTTATTTGGAACAAATTTAAAATTCATCCAATAAATAAAAAATGTATAATTATATATTATAAATAAAAAAGGAATATATAAATCTCTCTCTCTCTAGGTGTGGGGGGGGGGCACAGTCACACACATACGCACACATCACTAAATAAAAAATAATAATTTATCAACGGTTTAACCACTACATATTCGGATACCATGAATCATTTCATTGGATTTTTTAAAATCAATTTTTGATGATTTTTAAGTATTTAGTGGCCATTTATATTTAGTTTTTTAAAATTTTTTAAAATTGAAAAAAATAACCTTTGACGACTGTTTATTGACATAGGCTTGTCATGAACCATTCAAAATAGTATTTCCAATTCTCTAAGAATGCATTATAAGTGCAAATGAGAGACTTCTATCAAAGTGGATCTGTGACTTCTATTGGGTCACTGGTACGTCTAATTTTGAGTTTTATTTACCTTTTGGTTCATTCTTGGGTTCCCGAGTGATGGGGGTTGAAAAAGAGATTTTTTGGAAGACAAACCAAAGCGCATGATTAGCGCATGGTTTGTCTAACCGTGCGGCTAATCATTAAAGTGTACCGCAGAAGGTGACAATGGGGTTTTGCATGGTTTGAACACAGTTTTTCAAACCATGCGACACCTTGAAGTAACTGTGCTGCCCATTTTGGTGGGACAGTAGCACCAGCACGGTTGGCGTACTGTTTCTCTAACCGTACGATCTGTCCAGGCCACTTAAAATTTGGTATATCGCCTTTTTGCCCCCAATCGATTTTATAACCCTTTAACCCGCATTTTCCTTCTCCAATCACATGTATATCCTCTCCTTGGCCTTAAAGCTTCCCCTCTGGTGGTGGATTTCCCTTGGATCCGAGGTGTAATTAGGCTTGAGGTAAATCATTTTCTTTGAGTTTTCTTCTTCCTTTCCCCCTTCTCAAGGTTGTTCTTCCATTCCCATGGAAGTGTGTAACCCTAAGTGATGGGGGTAGACGAACCTAGGGTTTTAATGGGGGAATTTAGGTTGGTTTCTTGTGGCTTATGTGCGTGAGGACTACTTCTACCTCTTTCGAGTGGTTATTGCCGGAGGCGATGACTTCAGGACCGAATCCAAGGCAGGTTTCTCTATTTAAGGGTGTTTGCCATGGATCACCTTTAAATTCCTAATCTCCTTTGTTTTGTGTTGTTTAAATTGATGTTGAAATGATTTATGATTGATATGTATTCCTTGTTTGATGTGATAATTGATTTGTTTAGCAATTTGGGCGTTTAAAGAAGGTTTTCCAAGTGGGTGTGGCTTATATGCACACAAGTCTTTGATGAAATGGATCAAAGAGGGTTTTGTAGTTTTAAATGGATTTCTAAAATGGTTTTACCTTGGGAATGGTTGTTTTGATACAATGGGCATGTTTGTTTATGAAATTGTCATGTGAAATGGATTTTCATGGATTAGCACTTGATTGCGATTATGTTGGCATGGAGTGACACATTGGTTAACTGGGGTGTGAGCGAGGGGTTGTCTGAGGGACCGTGGGGGATTTTGCAAAGGAAGATTGTGAGAGATTCCATTTTGGTTTCCAAGGGATCATGATAGCCTTTGGATAGGAAGACTGTGAGAGCTTCCATTTGGTTGTCGAGAGACCATGAGAGCTCTTGGAGTTGGGCCCAGGGAAAACTGTGAGAGCTTCCATTGTTTCTTAGTTGTCTAGCATAATTTATTTAGACTCACTCACATTAGACCCTCAGGGTTATATCCCTAGGTGCACTTACTCATTCTGGGTTGGTTTGTATGCTTTATGAAATTTATTAGTTCCATGTTAGATGTGATGATTTATGTTATGCCAATTTTTGTTTATTGGTTACATGATGATGATGATGATGATGTTATGCTTGCCCTTCACTAGTGTAGAAAACGTTTTTTACGGCGGTTATTTTTTATTTTTTATGTCGGCTTTTGGCCGACGTTATTATAGGAGATGTTATAAACATTGTTTTTATGTCGGTTATTTTACAACCGACGTAAAAAACACAAATCTGAAGCGTTTTTCACGTCGGTTGATAAAAACCCAACATGGAAAACGCTTCAGAGTCGTGGTTTATTATGTCGGTTATTTAAAAAATGACGTGTTCTATACCCTTTCACGTCGGTTATTATATAACTGATGTCATAAATCACTCCTCCGAAGCGTTTATCACGCCGGTTATTTTTATAATCGACGTGATAAACCTGTCTGCCAAGCGGTTTCCAACGTCGGTTATATAATAAACGACATGAAAACATATATACTATGTTAGTTATTTTATAACCGACGTAAAAAACTATTCATTTCTATTTATTACGTCGGTTATTTCATAACCGACGTAAAAACCATTTCCCATGAATTTATTACGTCGGTTTCCAAATAACTGACGTTAAAACTAATCCCAATGCATTTTTTACGTTGGTTATTTCATAATCGACGTAAAAAACAATTTTTTTAAAATAAAACCGATCAACCACAACTATGCCCTGCCAAAATACCTGAAACAGACCAAAAATTTACCAAAAACAGACTAGAACCCCCCCCACTGGACAACCCCCAACACCGATCAACCACTACAATGCCCTACCAAAAGACCTGAAACATACCAAAAACAGACCAAAACCCGACCAAAAACAGACCAGAACCCCCCACCCCACTGTACAGCCCCCACCACACCCCTGGACGCCCACCCCACTGGACACCCCCAGACCAAAAACAGACCAAAACCCGACTAGAACCCCCCCACCCCACTGGACAGCCCCCACCACACCCCTGGACACCCCCACACCTCTGGACTGCCCCCACCCCCTGGACAGCCCCCCACCCTCCTAGACACCCCCACCCCCTAGACAACACTCCCACACCCCTGGACAGCCCTCCCACACCCCGAGAAACCCACCCCCACCCCACTGGACAACACTCCCCTGGACAGCCCTCCCACACCCCTAGAACCCCCACCCCACTGGACTGCCCCCCACACCCCTGGACATCCCCCCACTCGCCTGGACATCCCTCCCACCCTCCTGGACACCCTCCCACCCCACTAGACAACCCCCACCACACCCCTGTACACCCCCACCTCATTGGACACCCCCAGACAAAAAACAGACAAAAAACAGACAAAAAACAGACCAAAACTCGACCAAAACCAGACCAGAACCCCCCACCCCATTGGATAGCCCCCAACACACCCCTGAACCCCCCCCACGCCTGGACTGCCCCCGCCCCCTGGACAACCCCCACACCCCTGGACATCCCCCACCCTCCTGGACACCCCCACCCCCTGGACAACACTCCCACACCCCTGGACTACCCTCCCACACCCCTAGAAACCCCCACCCTCCTAGAAACCCCCACCCCACTGGACAATACTCCCCTGGAAAGCCCTCCCACACCCCTAGAAACCCCCACCCCACTGGACTTCCCCCCACACCCCTGGACACCCCATGGACATCCCCCACTCACCTGGACATCCCTCCCACCCTCCTGGACACCCTCCCACCCTCCCACTCCACTAGACAGCCCCCACCACACCCCTGGACATCCCCCCACCTCACTGGACACCCCCAGACAAAAAACAAACCAAAACCAGACCAGAACCCCCCCACCCCACTGGAGAGCCCCCACCACACCCCTGGACACCCCCACACCCCTAGAATTCCTCCCACCCCCGGGACATCCCCCCACACCCCTGGACAACCCCCACCCTCCTGGACACCCCCACCCCCTGGACAGCACTCCCACAACCCTCGACATCCCTCCCACACCCCTAGAACCCCCACCCCACTGGAATGCCCCTTCACACCTATGGAAATCCCCCCACTCACCTAGACATCCCTCCCACCCTCCTGGACACCCTCCCACCCCACTGGACAGCTCCCACCACACCCCTGGACACCCCCACCTCACTGGACACCCCGAGACCAAAAACAGACAAAAAAAAAAAACCAAAACCAGACCAAAACCCCCCCAACCCACTGGAAAACCCCCCCACCCCTGGACACCCCCCACCCCTGGAATTCCCCCCACCCCCTGGACAACCCTTGGACAACTGGTGTTGGGAGAGGAGGCGCCACCATCCCTCGGGGGGCTGAACACCGCTGGAAGGTACTCATCACTCTCACATGCAAAGCCTGATCTCTCAAAATGTTTCACCAATGCTTTCTTCCCCTGTAAACATCATTCATTATATCACTTTGATTCCAGTATAACCAGGGGGAAATGCCGTCATGTGTGACTAAAATACCTGGATCTTGGCGGTGGCAATATCCCGGATCTTGCGGGACTGGAAATGATGCTCCCAAGGCTGCCCATGAGAAGCCTAAAATGACGTTAACAAAAAGCCTGGTGGTGGGAAGAGGGCGCCCATTTAGTTGGTGGAGAGGGATGCAGAGAAGACGATTGCGATGATCCAAAATATACCCAAAAAGTACACGTAAGTGACAATTTAGTTTCCTAAATTAGATGTTTGAACAAACAACCCTATATTTGTTTAAGAATCTAATTTGGGAAACTAAACAGTCACTTACGTGTACTTTTTGGGTATATTTAGGATCATCGCAGTCATCTTCTCCGCGTCCCTCTCCACCAACTGAACCAACACCCTCTTCCCACCACCGGGATTTTTGTTAACGTCGTTTCAGGCGTCTCATGGGCAGCCTTGGAAGCATCATTTCTAGTCTCGCAAGATCCGGGAGATTGCTACCGCCAAGATCCAGGTATTTTAGTCACACATGATGGTGTTTCCCCTAGTTATACTGGCATCAAAGTGATAGAATAAATGTTTTTTACAGGGGAAGAAAGCATTGGTGAAACATTTTGAGAGCTCAATCTTCGCATGTGAGAGTGATGAGTACCTTCCAGCGGCGTTCAGCCCCCCAAGGGATGGCGGCACCTCCTCTCCCACCCCCTGGACTGCCCCCCCATCCCCATGGACACCCTGGACACCCCCACTCCACTGGACAGCCCTCCCACACCCCTAGAAACCCCCCTCACCCCACAAGACACCCCCACACCCCTGGACACCCCCTGGACAACCCCCCACTCCCCTGAAAAGCCCTCCCACCTTCCTAGAAACGATCCCACCCCCCTGGACTACCCCACCACTCTCATGGACACCCAGGACACCCCCACCCCACCGGACAACCCTCCCACACCCCTGGATACCCCCACCCCACTGGACACCCCCCCACACCCTTGGAACCCCTCCCCCAGGACTAGAATCCATAAAAAAAACCATCATAAGTGGACCAAAACAAGAAGTAGAGAAAAATTAAACATTCACATATATAAAATTAAAAACTTAAAATGTCAACTTAAAATAAAACTAAATCCAACCTAAACGACTACCAAATACACAATTACAATGACAATATTCAAAATTACATTTTACACTACAAACAACTAAAATTCAATCAAACCTATAAAATAATTTGACTATTCCACTTGTAAGTGTTTGACCTCTTGAGCACTATAGGGTTGAGGGTCATTAAATAGCTACAAATTAAAAGGATAGTAGTTAATGTGTATAATGAATAAATAAAATGAAATATTATGGAAAAGTTTAAAAGGAAATCTTACCAGGTCAAAGTTCACAACTGTTCCAGTTGTTATTATTTCATACATAAATCTTAACATATAATATCCGCATTCGATGATGCCTTGTTGTTCATGAAAATTCTATTTGAATGAGTATAAATTCAATATATTATTTTTATGTAATAAATAAAAAATTACAAATTATAAATGGATATTTTACCTTTACATTTACATATTTGATATTTACACTCCTTTTCTTTGTGTTTTTTCGAAAGTAGACCCATCCCCTGTTAGAAAATAATAAAAATGGGAGAAATTTAAAATTCATTATAATATATAAAACTATTGAGAAATTGAAACTTACTTTTCCAAAATTTTCTTAAAACTTTTCCACACCTCGCCATGGACAGAGCATATCCAATAAAGTGTTTTCTCCCTTGAAAAAAAACACCTAACATCCAATGATCACTGATAAAAGAAAATTTAAGGTTATTGGTTTTTTATGTTAAAAGATAATGAACTCTTTGAGAGAGATGTGTTTCATACCTCTCACAAAAAGGCATTATCCAACATTGTGTGACTATATTCTGTTCAAATCTTTCAGCAATATAAAGCATTCTTTGTTCCTCATCCAATGCACGTGCTTCAGGGGAAATCAAATGCAGGTCCATGAATCCATATACATCTGTTCGCTCATTCTTCTCACAAATTTTATAAAGACACCTAATACAAAACAGACATAAGTATACCTTTTTAATAAATATAATGCAGGGAAAAGGTGTTAAGACTTACATGGGAAAAATTTACACCACGTTGATGCCCAACTTATCTCCAGTAACAAGCTCCATGATATCAGTTTTCACAATCCCCATAGTTATTGCACGTCCACAAACATGAGATTCCATTGGAAACTCATAATGATCCACCAATAAATTTGAATATCTTGATAATCAGTCAAGACTACTAGAATATGTATCTGATGTCATAGCCATTTGTCTTTGTTGCTGTCTATACAATATTTCTTTACCTTTGAAGTATTCCTGTAAAAATAAATAGAAAAATATATTAGTTTTCAAATGATAAAACAACTTTAATAAAAAAATAAAATAAAAGATATAACATACATACCTCTATAGTAATGAGTCGCAGAAGTCTAGATGACCAAATTAAAAAATGGCCGATACTAGGTCCAACTGTCGTCACCTCATCTGTAGGTAATGGTACTCGAGATGATCTATCTATAATATCATGTACAGTGACCCTATGACTCTCTACCTCTAATTGTTGATGATGAACTGTATCTCCTATACAATATACCATCCCATATGCAACTATATGATGTTGAGGATCATCAACATACAACTCACAATAAGTAGGAAGCTACGGTGGAGGAGTAGGATAAAAAATGGGGTTCGCAGGATGAGGTGGGGGAGTGGGAGCTACTAGCGGAGGTGGAGGATTAATAATGGGGTCTGTAGGGGGAGGTGGAGGAGTGAGAGCTGCAGTATGAAATTGTCTTTGCATGTCTGCAAACATAGACTGTACTGACGCTCTAATCTTTTCCTCCATCGTCGCATTAATATTATGAACTTCAGCCTCCAAGGATTCTATTTTTTTATAAACACCCTTAACATAAGAAGTTGAAGAATGTGGAAACACTTTTCTTACCGATACACCTACCAGATATCCTCATACACGACCAGGATGTTCGGGCTTTCCCAATGCTGCAGATAAAATATCTTACCTCCTAGAAGCTGTAAATACCCTCTGTGATCTCTTCTCCTTAATAGAATCCTGTATTAATTAATTGAAAATTTCTGTAATGATTGAAATTATATGAAGAAAATAGTTAACTTAAATAAATAAAATAGATATCTTACAATCCTCTCAGCTACGATTCTTGAATATTTTGAAAGATTTTTCCCTTTTCTGCCCATCCAAGCTCTCTTCCATTTTTCATGTCTAGATGGAGGGGCCACCTCTCCAGATCTTGAAGACTCAGCTCTTAGTTTTTGTAATTTTTCTGCCACAATTTGTTCTTCCAATAATGTATACCCTCTACGAGATAAACTATGAGGGTATACATTTTTAGATTGGATCTCTTGATGATATTTCCTTGTTTTCTATAAATTAAGAATAAGAAATCATTAAAAAAACATTAATAAGATCATTTATATAAGAAAGATTATAAAAGTTTACATTGCCCTTACCAAAAATGAATATTTTCTTCTACTTTCAAAAAACTATCTCCATGTGTCTTCATCTATGAAAGGATATATACGACATGGATTGTCATGACTCCTATGACCAAAAATGAAATCAGATGAGAGGGTTGATTTGAAATCCCTCCATCTCCTGGAATCCATCGATAAGCATTTCTTCCTGACTCCTCCAGTGTCAAGAATATCAAATATCATCTGATAAAGAAGTGGTTAAACATATTATATATACTAGAAACATTTAAAGAATAGGCAAACAATAGCAAAAGATCTTACCAAAATCATCTCCCACAACTGAGAGATTATCGCTTTGTCCACACTTCTCCAGTCATCATACAAAATGCTTACTTTTCTCTTACCCTAAGTTGATACAAAACTCTTAAAATCTTTTGCATTTGGACCTCTAAAAATATCATCCTCATCAAACTCAACGAGTATCCTCTGATCCTGCGTACGGGCAAGTGATAATTTTGGTAAATGTGTGCACCCACGTTTACCAACTCTTGAACTCTTTGTCGTAATGGGAGAACATGAAGAAGATTGGGGAACATCAAGAGGATCATGTGAATATTCCTCCCCAGAGGTATGACCAATATGCTCATCGCTCATCTCCAGAATCATGTGGTTGATCAACTGATTGATCAGTCATTATCCTTCAAATAAAAAAAACAAACATTAGTTCACAAATATACAAATTCAAATATTACAATACTAATGTAAATAGAAAATAGAAAATTGTACTAAGTTACGTAATAGTAAACATGGTTAATATGGTAAGCATGTTAAAAAATAGTAAAGATGGTAAAGATGGTAAACATGGTAAACATGATAAACCTGGTAAACATGGTAAACATGGTTAATAAAGAAAAAACTTACAATATCTAACATTTTATAAAAATAATAAATGTAAACAAGAAATAAACAAATGTTACCTGTAATTGTAGGAATGTACAAATGGATTGTTTTCCCAAATTCCTTCGTCGTGATCATTTCTTATGGCACAAACCATGTCTTCAAAATGCTCATCATTATGTTCTGTTAATATTTCCATGAAAGTAGGGATCTCATATAAATTATCATCTTCATCAAGTTCATCCTCACCAACATATTGTTTTTTCCCTTGTAAAACAACAGATCACTTCATATATGATTGATCTACCACATAGAAAATTTGTTTTGCATGTGTTTCCATTATAAAAGAATTAGCTGTGTCTTCCAATATATTCAGATTAACAACTGTCATTCCAAATTCATCGTGTTTGAAACTGTTGTTACCGATAAACCATTTACAGTTAAAAACCGGAACTTTAATTTTAAAGTAATAAACCTCCCATATTTCTTCAATCACTCCATAATATGCACTTGATGCAGAAATTGAGTTTTTGTCTTTATCACTCGAAAAATGCATTGCTTCTGCAAACACCAATACACCACTACTCTGAACTGCACTTCTGTTGTCCTAATATTTTGTATGAAATGTATATCCATCAATGTCATAACTGGACCATGTTATCACATTTAAACATGGACCACCCACTACCCATTTTAATGTCTCTGATACATCTGATCTACCAATCAAGGTATTTTTAAACCATGACAAAAATGTTTTGTTGTGCTCATTCAAAATCCACATTTCTTTCTTCTTTGGATGACATTGTTTCAACACATTAATATGCAATGTGATATACAGTTGAGAATCAGCTATGTTATTCAATATGTATAATTCTATCTTCTTTATCTGTTCAACTGACAACGATTTGACTTTCAAGCCACGAATCCCCTTTCCCTCATTATTAACTCGTTCATGGTGAGATGGAGTCAAACCTATGTTCTGAACCGCAGCCAAGTTGCTCGTACAAAACTCTGTAACCTCCTCAGAAATATACTTTTCTATAATGGAGGCTTTAGGTCGATATGGATTCTTAACATACCCCTTCAATATTTTCATATACCTTTCAAAAGGATACATCCAACAAAGATATACTGGTCCACAAAGCTTTATTTCTCAAACCAAATGAATAATTAAATGCACCATTATATCAAAAAAAGTTAGAGGAAAATACATTTCCAATTGAAAAATTATACAAATTGCATCATTTTCTAAAATGTTCAAAGCATTCTCATCAATCACCTTATTAAAAATTGAATTGAAAAAATAACACAACTTCATTATAGTCTTTCTAACATGAATGGGCAATATTACACGTAATGCAACTGGTAGAAGTTGTTGCATTATGACGTGATAATCATGAGATTTCGTACCTATCAACTTCAAGTCCTTCAATGAGACAATTTTTTTTACATTTGATGAATAACCTCGAGGCACTTTGATATCATGAAGACACTAACAAAAGCTAATTTTCTCCCTCTTGGATAATATACGACAAGCCGGGGGAAGAAATGTTCGTCTTCCATTAGGAGTGGGAGCTAACTCCAAACGTATTCCCATTGATAATAAGTCTAATCTTGCATTAAACCCATATTTTGTCTTTCCTTTAATATCTAACAATGTTCCAATCAAACTATCATGAATATTCTTCTCCACATACATGACATCAATATTATGTTTAACTTCATGATATCTCCAATATGGTAGCTTAAAAAATATTGACCTTTTCTTCCAAATATGTCTATCATTACCAGATTTCTATGTCTTTCCCAATGTCACATCAAGGTTTTTCACCCTCTCAAAATACATATCATGGGATAAAGGTTTTGGAGCAATATCAAATTCTTGTGAGCCATTGAATTCCTTTTTTAGTCTTCTATAAGAGTGATCCATAGGCAAAAACTTTCAATGACCCATGTACACTGTTTTCCTCCAATGATGCAATTGACAATATGAAGTATGTTGTTCGCAAATTGGACATGCTTTATGCCCTTTAACATTGTATCTAGACAAATTTCCATATGTTGGGAAGTCATTTATAGTGAACATAAGCACTGAATGTAGTTGAAAATATTCCATTTTATAAGAATCATACACCCTAATACCATCCTCCCATAAAAGTTTCAAATCATCAATCAATGGTGACAAGAAAACATCAATATCATTGTCGGGTTGCTTCGGACCAGAGATCATTATACTCAACATGACATATTTTCACTTCATACAAACTTCAGGAGAGAGGTTGTAAATTACCAATAAAACAGGCCATGAACTATGTGTGCTACTGAGGGTTCAGTATGGATTCATTCCATCTGTACACAACCCTAGTATGAGATTTCTAATTTCATTTCCAAATGTTGGATACTACTCATCAATTTTCTTCCATTGTGGACAATCAGCTGGATGACATATTTTTCCATCACATATCCGCTCATCAGCATTCCATATTAACCTTTTTTCATCATGTGAATTAGCAAATAAACGTTTGAAATGATGAATTATAGGAAGATACCAAAATACCTTGGAAGGGATCTTTGTAATCTCTACATCAGCTTGTGATTTTTCTTTCACCTTATACCGTGATGTCCCACATTTAGGACACTCTGATAGAAATTCACATTCCTTCCTATATATCATACAGTCATTTGGACAGACATGTATTTTATTGTATCCCAATCCCACCAGGAATAATATTTTCTTGGCCTTATAATGTGAATATGGAAGATCGTTATCTTTTGGTAGAATGTCTTTCATCAATTTTAGCAGCTCTGTAAAACTTCTATCACTCCATCCATGTTTCGCCTTAAGGTTAATCAATCTTAACACCACCGACAAAACCGTAAAATCTGTACAACCAGGATACAATGGTTTTTCAGCATCACCATATAAACGCACAACTGTCAGTTCTATATCAATTTGTTCTGCTACAATATCACGAATCATTTCTTCAATTATATAGGAGTTACCATCTTGCGAATCATCATCATCAGTAGATCTGACATTCCGTCCAGTTTCACCATGCCAAATCCAAGGGCTGTAACTCAGATTAAAACCATGACAAATTAGATGATCTTTTATCTCTCTACTTTTCAACTTCTTCATATTAAAACATTTTAGGCATGGACAGAAAAAATGTCACTACTTGGAACATTTCGTTTAGAAAATTCCAAAAAGGCATCAAAATCTTCCTCATTTTCATTACTCATTTTATGTTCCATAATCCAACTTCGACTCATTATTACCTATAACAAATATCAAAATTATACATCTTTTTAAGATAAGACAAATATATGTTTATATGAAAAATATCATAATTTGAATGTAATTTTTTTTTGAAATATAAAACAAATCTATGCGTATTTAAAAAAATATGCTTGAAAATGATTTTAAAAAGAAAATATAATTAGATATAACAGTTTTAAATTCATCTTGGACCCTTTATTCTTAAGGTTCACAAAGAATACATCCTGGTGCAACTGGATACCACATTCACCCTTCCGTAAAAAATAAATATGAAGTATAAATATTAAAATATGTATACATTAACTACTAAAAATTACACAGATACTAACGATTTGAAACCTCTGGACAGCCCCCCACCCCTCTGGATAGCCCCCCACCCCTGGACCCCACCCCACCCCCTTGGACACCACCCCCATCACCTGGACACCCCTACCCCCTTGGAAACACCCCCACCCCCTTGGAAACCACTCCCACCCCCTTAGACACCACCCCACCCCCTTGGACACCCCCTGGACACCACCACCCCCTTGGATATCCCCCCACACCTCTGGACAACCCCCACCCCTGGGTAGCCCCCCACCCCTCTAGACAACTCCCACCCCCTTGGACACCCCACCCCTCCTGGACACAACCCCCACCCCTACCCCCTTGGAAACCCCCACTGGACAACCCCACCCCCTAGACACCCCCACCCCCTTGGACACCACCCCACCCCCTTAGACACACCCTAGAAACCACCACCCCCTTGGATAGATCCCCACCCCTGGTCACCACCCCCACCCCCTTGGATACCCCCTGGACACCACCACCCCCTTGGAGAACCCCCCACCCATCTGGAAAGCCCCCACACCTGGACAACCCCACCCCTCTAGACAGCCCCCACCCCTTGGACAAACCCCACCCCTCCTGGACACCACCCCCACCCCTACCCCCTTTGACACCCCCCTAAACACCCCCAACCCCCTGGACAGCCCCCCCGGACAACCCCCAAACCCTCTAGATAGGCCCCCACTCCCTTAGACAACCCACACCCCCTTCGACACCCTCACCCCCTTTGACCCCACCACACAACCCTGGACTGCCCCCACATCCATGGACACCCTGAACACCCCCAACCCTCTAGATATCCCCCCAAACCCTCTGGATAGCCCCCACCCCCTGAATAGCCCCCACCCCTCTAAACAAACCCCACCCCCTGAACACCCCTACCCCCTTGGACACCACCCCCACCCCCTGGACACTCCTATCCCCTGGAAAAACCCCTCACCCCCTGGACACCCCCAACCCCCTTGGACATCCCTCGCACCCCCTAGATACCACCCCACCCCCTTTGACATCCCCACACCCCCTTTGACACCCCAACCCCCTTGGATATCCCCCACACCCCCTGGACACCACCTCCACACCCTACCCCCTTGGACACCCCCTGTACACCCCCTGGACACCCCCAACCCTCTGGACAACCCCCCGTACAACCCCCCAAATCCTCTGGATAGTCCCCACCCCCTTAGACAACCCCCACCCCCTTGGGACAACCCCCACCCCCTTGGACCCCCCCCCCCCACACCCCTAGACTGCCCCCCACCTCCATGGACACCCTGGACACCCCCAACCCTCTGGACAGCCCTGCGAACCCTCTGGACAACCCCCACCCCTTTGGACAACCCCCACCCCCTGGACAGCCCCCACCCCTCTAGACAGCCCCCACCCCCTGGACACCCCCACCCCCTTGGATAGCCCACTCACCTCTCGAGACACCACCCCCACCCCCTAGACACCCCTATCCCCTTGGACAACCCCCTCATCCCCCTAACCCCTTGAAAAAAACCACCCTCACCCCCTTGGACACCCAAACCCCCTTGGACAGCCCCCACACCCCCTGGACACCACCCCCACCCCCTTTGACATCCCCCGCACCCCCTTGGACACCCCAACCCACTTGGTCACCCCCACACCCCCTGTACACTACCCCCACCCCCTTTGACACCCCATGGACACCCCCAACCCACTAGACAACCCACCCAACCCCCCTAGACACTCCCACCCACTTGCACAGCCCCCACCCCCTTGGAAACCCCTTGTATGCGCACACACACATGATTAACACACAAAAATCATAAACTTTCATGATATCACTTCCATAGGTTTATTTTACCAGAAAATAATTTAGTATGGTATAGATAAACACTATGAAACTTACCATGATAACAAGAATAAAGAAAAATAACATCTCAAAAAATTAGTTTAGGGAATCACGGAAAATAAAAACTAAAAAGGAGTCATGTGAGGCTTACTTGAGTGTTGTGAGTAGACCTGATAGATCCGATGATAATAAATATTTAGAGTGATGTTGGAAAAGCGAGGCTGGAGGGAACGACTTCAACGAATTGTTTCTAGGTTTTTCATGCGAGATAGACGAGTCGCAGGTCGCCCGATCGAAGAAAATAGAATGACTGAATACGAGGTGTGATAAATCATTTAAAAGATTTATCATGTCGGTTATTTAATAATTGACGTGGTAAACTATTTTTTTATTTTTTATAACTTCGGTTATTTAATAACCGACGTAGAAAACAATTTATCACATCATTTATAAAATAACCGACGTGATATATGTCGCTTTATACCGATGTGATAAATTGTTGAGATTATCTTTATCACGTCGGTTTTTTTATAACCGACGTGGTAAAGCGCCGAGCTATCCTTTATCACGTTGGTTATTTTATAACCGACGTGATAAAGCACGCCGGATTCAATTTTCACGTCGGTTATACAATAACCGACGTAAAAATTCTAATCTTCGTATATTTTACCTTAGTTATAAAATAACCGACGTGATATATCAATTATTAAAGATTTGCACGTCGGTTATATAGAACCGACGTGAAAAATGCCGGCGTGTTAAACGTTTTTTCCACTAGTGCTTGTTGTGTTGGGTATATTGAGCATGTCCTTCCTTATTTATTCATTTTATCCATTTTGATAAATGTTTTAGAAAACATGTTTTATTTGAAATGGAAAAACCAAAGGGTATTTCAATGGATTATTTGAAAATGAAATGTTTTCAAAGTGATTTAGTTTTTAAAAGTGTTTTCAAACTAGTATTTTAGTTTGCATGGATAACATATTTAAATAGATTCATGGTGGTATCCTTATAGGCTATGTGCCTCACACCCTACATATGCCTTTGGGGGTCTATAGACAATGTGTTTTAAGACACAGGTAATGAAGGGAACCATGTATTAGGGTGGCTTATCTTGATTTCCCCCGTATGGTGATTTGTGGAGGAGACATTGTCTTGTGTATTTGGATCAGGTGGATTTGTTTTGGGGTTTGGTATCAGTTGGAATGCATATTTATGCCCTGTTTGACATGGTCCCCATTCTTCTAAGTTTTGGGTTTTGAATTGAGATACCAAATGTGAATATACTGTTATGGAATGTTTTGTTTATGATGTAAATTATTGATTATAATATCTTCTTTTCTTTGTTGCGTACTCTGATGATATTGGCATCCCATCCCAGCTTATGGATGGGTCATGCTAGTTTACCATGGGAGAAACTGTTCCCAAGAGATTTATGGTTATGCCCGATGCTTGTCGCCAGCCCGTAGCGATTGGGAACACGCTTCGAGCCATGTGGAGGGCCAGATCGGGTGACAGACTGGGTCAAATTGGGTTGGTTTTTTTACAAAATGGTATCAGATCAGGTTGGATTTTATTTGGGATTCAGTGGTAGACTGGATCTAAGACCATCAGGGCTTAAATGGTAGGAATGAGGTAGTGTTTGGATCACTCTTCTTCATGTTGAACCTTGAGTTTCCATAGGCTGGATGAGATTGTTTTTATGTTTTGAGCCTGGATATGGGTCATTTTGAGGATTTTTTGATGTATATACCAGTTGGTATTGAGTTATGGGCCAAAAACATAGGTTTTTTTGTGTTTAGGGGTGAAACAAAGGGGGTCTGGAGGAGGCGCACGGTTAAGGCACATAGTTAGTAGTAACCATGCGCAAACTGTTTCACCCCCACAGCTAGTGTACAATTTTCCTAACCATGCGACCAAACCATGCATATTGGGAAATACATGTGATTTTGATGTTTTTCCTCATTTTTCATTTGGAATTTATCTTAATGCATGACCTGTTTGTTGATATCCTTGATAGAGGTTTCTTTTGGTTCTTTTAATGTGGATTGAGGATGAATTGTACTTGATGAAGCTTGTTTTTTGTGTCTTGTAGGTAATGCCTCTTAGGATAACCTTATATAGGTGTAGAGAGGGTGATGTAGAGAATACTCTATAGGTTAACCCACCTTTTGATCTAACTTTGGTGGAGTCAGTGATTTGTATGATCCAATCATTAGGTCAAGTGAGTGGTCGGGAGCTAACACAGTTAGTAGACCATGCTCAAAAGTTTATGAGACAGAATCCACTGGTGTTCTATGGAGATAAGGGAACCAATGATCCTGAGGAGTGTTTAGATCATATTGAGAGAATTTTTGAGTTTTTGAAGACCCTTGAGACCTTGAAAGTGGTATTTTCCATGTATGTGATGGAAGGAATGGGTAGGAAGTGGTGGGAGTCAATGATGCTTTTAGGAGAGAATGGGGATGCCACTTGGACCACCTTCAAGGAGACATTTAATAAGACATTCTACCTGGAGAACTTAAGGGTGGTGAAATCCCATGAGTTCCTGAATTTGGAGTGAGGGGATAATTCAGTGATGGGGTATGTCACCAAATTTACCGAGCTTGTGCATGTTTCTTCAGATCTCCACATGAACGATTATCTTAAGGCTCAACATTTTGAGAGGTCTTGAGGTCAGTGATCAGGTATATTCTTATTCTATTATGGTTACCAATTTATTCAGAGGTGGTGTTGGGACCACTTTGTTCATAAGGTAGTATTTTTTGTCAATAGTTGTCAATGAAGATAAAAATGAAGGAGATCAAGAAGTACTCCAATGAAATGGAGGAATGGAAATTCAGATGATTGTTGTACTGATCATAAGTTCAAAGAACATGTGTCAAAGGTGACACATTGTTTACAATAGTGAAGAATGGTGAGGTATAATCCATCTGAGGATGATTCAAGAAGAATGGGGATTTGATGAAGACCATGAGGAATGAAAATTCAGATGATTATTGTACTGATCATAAGTTCAAAGAACATGTATCAAAGGTGACACATTTTTTACAACAGTGAATAATGGTGAGGTATAATCCATATGAGGATGATTAAATAAGAATGGGGATTTGATGAAGACCATGAAATTATTCATGATTGCATGAGAACCATTAAAGAGACTTCTTGAAGAATAGAATCATATGATTTGCATGAAGTAGAGAATGACGATTGAAGAAGAAGAAGACAGTGTGGAAGGGATTGGAATTATGAGATGGTCATGCACTTCACATTGTCTCAAAATATGATGATGCTAAATCTGATCTATGAAAGGATGTATACCATGATCGTGAAGTTTGTGATAAAATAAGAAGAGTTGTTGAAGAATCCAAATCATAGAAAAGAAGCATGAAGGTTATGACTGAAGCATATATTGAAGGTGGCGCCGTTTTCCAGTGTTTGCCGAATTTCTGTACCTCAAAATTGAAAAATGGAGAAAAGTGTTTTTGGAAAAGGGACTTCTGCGCCGATTACTTGGAGGCTTGGAAACTTGCGCGCCATTTGTTTTTCAAGATCAGAACATGAAAATATGGAAAAGGGATAAGAGAACCCAAGTTTGGAAGTTGGTCGTGCAAGGGATTTGTGGGGGCAGAGACTTGCGCGCCAAAACTTGCATGCTGAGGGGAGACTTGAGCGCCGTCACCCAGGGTGTCCAAATGCCTATAAATATAGGTCGACCCCTCCTCATTCTAGAAGAGCTCAACACTTAGAGAAAATCAGATCTCCCGTCGTGCAGGTGTGGTGGTCGCACAAGTGGTGTGTGGTCGCGCAAGTATAAGTTGAGTGCCAGTCGTTTGTTGCGCGCCCAAGGTGGCTTGGATGAGAAAGGAATGAAGTCTCCCAAGTTTTGAGTTGAAGAAGGCCGTGTCGCGCAAGTGGTTTGGTGATACTTGTGCGCCAGATTTGGAAGTTGCGTGCCAGTTGTTAGTTGCGTTCCAAAATCAGTTTGGGCGTAAAAGGATGTCAGTCAATCAAGTTTGAAGTTGAAGATGTGAGTGTTGCTCAAGTGGTTGAGGTGAACTTGCATGTCGAGACTTACGCGCGGTCTTGAAACTTGCGTGCCGGGCTTGGAGAAGTGCGCTTGGTGTTGTTGAAGCACGCCAGTCTTTTTGGAGCTACACGAAAGCTGGAAGATTGGTCGATACCTTCGGTGTAAAGTGAGATTAGTCTAAGGGTGAGAGTTGGACTTCAACAGAGCATCTACATACAACAGAGGATTTATTCATTAGAGAAGATGAAGAGACCTTCACGTCTATAAACTGAGTGGGACTTCACCAAGGGCAGTGAGCCAGGGGGAGTCAATGGGAGTGACTTGAGGGATGCAATGAGCTATCCCCAAACTTTTGTAAAGGTAGTGAGCCTAGGATAGTGTAACTGTGCCCAAACCATTGTAATCCACAACTAGTGAATAATAGATGAATTTGGTACGACCGAAAACCTGTCGGTGTATGCTCCTTGGACGTAGCCCTTTGTGGCGAACCAAGTAAAAAGTGCTGTGTCATCTCTTTACATGTGAATCTTTTATTTATTCTCATATCTATCATATAGGTTAAACTAGTTTCTACCAACGTGGGAACAAGATCCGTCAGTTTAAAAGAAAAAGTTGACACCCTGATTCATCCCTCCCCTCTTAGGGTGTCCCAAGGTCCTACAGGTGGTTGATAATGCAACTATAGTAGAGGAAGATTTGACTGACAAGACATGTATCTATGGTTTTCTTTCTGTGGAAGGAAGCTAGAGTTCTTTGTCAGGACATAAGTGGAAGTGGGATGAGCCTCACTGGGGCAGTGTAAAGAGTTTTCTATAGTCATCAGGTTTAACTCCCATGGATTATTTGGGGAACAAGCCAATTATTTCTTACTAGTGTAGGAATGTGGGATACACTAGGCCTAATTTCCCAAAAAACTATGATGACGTGCCACCAGTGTGGATATATGGATCATCTCCAATGCTTTTTTCAGTTGGATTTGAAGGTGAGTGGTGTGAGATCTGCTTTTTCGAAGGGCTCTCAAGTGCAATCAGAGGCTTCCATGGGTGGAGGATCTCACCCTTGGGGAAAGGTGGATTATCACCAAGGGAAGAATACATAGGGAAGGTCTGATCCAAGGAGTCTCCATGCAGTAGAGGTTATTCTAGATGACTCAGATTCTAGGAAAACCACCATGAGAGGTACGATGTTTATTACATCTTCCATGGGATCATTTTTATTTGACACTATAAGATTCTATTCTTTCACTTTTTTGAAGCTGATTGATTCTATGATTATGTGGGATGAGTTTATTACATATGTTATGGATTTTCTAACCCTATTGGGTAGAAATAAAGAGCAATATTTTATGTTCCCTAAGTGTTGCGTCTTGGTAGCTGGCGTGGAAGTCGTTTGGGACTTACTTATTTTAGAATTGTACATTTTCAACCTTATTATCAGCATTGATTGGTTAATTAGATTCAATGAGTTAGTCAAATATTATTTTCTTAGGGTTCAGTTCCTTACTCTTGTCAGGAAGACTGATGAATTTTAGGGTGAGTGGGACTTGTGACCAGGAAAGGACTAGTTGCTTTAGAATTAGGGTTGATTTCATGCCAATTGTACAAGTCATTTCTAGATGTTGTAGAGTAGTGTTTAGTGGGTGAACTTTCAATGGTCATGGATAGGCACCCAGATGTGTTTCTAAAGGATTTTTTGGGATTAACTCTCTATCAAGAGGCCGAGTTTACTATCGATCTACTCTATAAGACAAGCTTGATATCCCTGCTGTCTTATCAAATGGATTTGTTCGATATAAAATATTTGAGGGTTCAACTAGAGGATTTTGAGGGAAAGGGTTTTATCTATCATAGTGTGGCACAGTGGGCTTCACCAGTGTTTTTTTTGTGAAGGAGGATGAAAGCATTCAAATTTTCATAAACTACCATAAGCTTAATCAGGTTTCTGTAAAGAATAAGTACCCATTTTCCTAAACTGGTGACCTCTTTGATCACCTCATGGGAGTTTGTTGGTTTTCTAAGATTGACTTAATACCCAGGTACCACCAACTAAGTTTCTAGGAAAAATATGTTCAAAATACCACATTTCAAAGTCAATATGGGAATTTTTAGTTTTTTTTATTCCATTTGAGCTTACTAATTCTTCCACAGTATTTATGGAATTAATGAACCATATCATTCACCATTTTTTGGACTCCTTTATTATCATGTTTGTGGACGATATGTTGGTAGATTCTAAGATGTAGGAGGATAATGCTAACCACCTAGAGGTTTTTTTGGGTGTTTTAGAAGGAATTTTATATATTACAAGCTATCCAAGTTCTATTTTTGGATTTAGGATGTAAATTTTTTATGCCACATGATTTCTAAGGTATGAGTTTCAATTGACCAAGATAAAATTCAAGAATTCATGTTTTGGGAGCATCCCAAGAATGTGGTCATGATTCGAAATTTTCTAGGCTTGGCTGGGTATTATAGACATTTCATTTGGGACTTCTCTAGGTCAGATTCTCCATTGATAGCCTTGACTTGTAAAGGGTTGAAGTTTGAGTGGGATGATAAGTGTCAAAGTTATTTTGAGTAGTTTCATGCACATTTCAAATACTCACCTTTCTTGATTCTTCCTAAGCCTGGGAGAGATTATAACATATTTTTTTCTTTCTTTTGTTGTGGTATTGGAGTGTGTTTTGATGTAGGATGATAATGTGGTGGCCTAAGGCTCACAAAATCTATTCCCACATGAGAAGAATCACCCCACTCATGACCTGGAACCGGTAGTCGTGATATATGTGCTGAAGACATGACAAAACTACCTCTTCAGGGAGTGTTTTATAGTTTATTCAGATAATAAGATCCTAAAGTACATATTCACCCACAGGGACCTAAACCTCAGATAGAGACATTGATTATAATACCTTCAGACTTTTGGTTTTGACATTTATTATACACCCAAGAAAGGGAATGTGTTCACTGATGCATTAAGTAGGATGCTTCTGGTGCAGGCCATTCAAAAATCAGTGTATGGGTGGGTGGGGTTTGATGAGTTTTTTTTATCCGAGACTGGTGATTAAGGAGGATGGAGAGTAGGTGTTCTTGGCCAAAGTTTAGGTTGAACCCCCTCTCATTGAGTGAGTTATGACTGCATAGGTATCCAACCTCGAGAACTAGTAGATTAACAACACCTTAAATGGTGAGAAGACCTCGGGTGGTTGGTCTCAGTCTCTCGATGGTTATCTTCTTTTTAAGTGACAATTGGTAGTCCCTTTTAGCCTAAGGTAGGAGGTGATGCATGAGGTGCATCATTCCGGTTGGGCTATTCACCCTTGGGAAATGTTTTGTTCCTTGAAATGTTGTTATTGGTGGCCTGGGATGAGACATAAGGTAGTATATATTTTTCCATATACTTGCCTTCTAGAGAATAAACACAGAACACTAGAGACTATCTGGGTTATTATAGCCACATCCGATTCTGGTATGGAAGTGGGATGAGATCTCTATGGATTTCATGATCTTTCAACCTTATACTTCAAGTGGGAAGGATTACATAAGGATATTGTTTATCATCTAAAAAAAACATCCCACTTTCTTCCCATTAGGGAGTCAACAAAGGTAAAGGACCTCATAAACCTTTATATTCAAGAGATTGTTTGAATTCATGGAGTTCCCTTAGTGGTAGTTTCAAAACATGATAACTGTTTCACTTCCCAATTCTGGAAGGGACTTTAGAATACTTTAGGAACCTATCTGAAGATGATCACCGTGTATCACCCACATATAGATGTCTAGTTTGAGTGGATTATCCAGACACTTTAGGAAATGTTATGAGTGTTTGCACTCGATTTTGGAGGTTCATGGGAAAGGTACCTTCTATTAACAGAATTATCTTATAATAATAGTTACAAGATGTCAATTAGGATGGCCCCATTTGAGGAATTATATGGATGGATGTGCCAATCCACGATGTATTGGGTTGAGGAGGGTGAGCATTCTTTGTTTAGTATGAACCTTGTCCAAGAGATGACCAAGATAGCGTGGCTGATTTATAAATGATTATTGATGGATTAGAGTCACCAGAATTTTTATGCCAACTATCATCATTGCCCGTTGGAGTTTCAGGCTGGTGATCAGGTTTTTATTTGGGTATCAGTTCAGCTAGGACACCATCGCTTGGGTAAGTAAGGGAAGTTGGTGCCATGCTATGTTGGACCTTTTCCAATTGTAGATAGTCTTGGGAAGGTAGCTTATCATTTAGATTTTCCACCACAACCAACCTCAATCCATGACACCTTCCATGTTTCCCAATTAATGAGATACCATCTGGACCCATCTCATGTGTTGGAGTGGGAAGATTTAGAGCAAGATCCTGATACAATCATTGTGGAGTAGCATGTTCATATCATGGACTCTCAGAATAAGGTGCTCCATGGTAAGTAAATCCCATTGGTTTGTCTATAATGCCAGTGTGGTAGCAATAGCCATGATACATGGGAGAAAGAAACTTTGGTGAGAGAGTGGTGGCCTCACTTGTTTTCTTCTACAGATGGTTGAGAAATTTCTGGGGGTATAAAGTGGCATGGTGGGGAGTTTATAACACCCTTCAGGTTACTAGTATGTCTAATTTCACATTTTATTTACCATTTGGTTATTTCTTGGGGTCCTGGGCATTGAGGGTCAAAAAATGGAATTTTTGGGAAGATAGTCCAAGGCACATAGTTAGCACATAGTTTATCTAACCACGTAGTTAATCATGTGAGGGTGATTTAGAGGGTGATAGTGGGGTTTTCCTAGCTTGATCACAATTTTTCAAACTATGTGAAACCTAAGAGTAATCATGAAACCCATTTTTGTGGGATAGTAGCAAATGAACATTTAGGGCATAGTTTGTCTAACCATGTGGAAAAACCATGAGGACTATCCAGGCACTTAAATTTTAGTATTTTAACTTTTTTTCTTTATCTATTTTATAACTCTTTGGCCCTCATTTTCTTTCCCCCATTGTGTTCAGCTACTCCTCCTTGGCCTCGATGCTTCCCCTATCCTTTGGTGGTGTATTTACCTTGTATTTGAGGTGGTTAGGCTTAAGGTAAGTCATTTTCTTTGAGTTTTATTCTTCTTTTCCCCCTTCTCAAGCTTTTTCTTCCATTCCCATAGAAATGTGTAGCCATAAGTGTTGGGGTGGCCAAACCTATGGGTTTAATGGTGTATTTGGGTTGGTTTATCATGGTTTAGGTGTGTAAGGACATCTTCTACCTCTTCCAGATGGTTATTTTCAGAGGCGATGAGTTCAAGACCGAATCTGAGGTATGTGTCTCTATTTAAGGGTGTTCTCCATGGCTTACCCTTAAATTTATAATTTTATTTGGTTTGTGTTGTTTAAATTTCCATTAAAACGATTTATGATTGATGTGTATTCCATGTTTGATGTGATTCATGGATTATTTTGTAAATTTGGGTGTTTAAAGAATGTTTTCTAGTGGGTGTGGATTATATGCACACCAAGTGTTTTATGAAATGGATCAAAGATATTTTTGTGGTTTTAAATGAATTTATAAAATAGTTTTACCTTTGGGAAATATTTTTTTGATACAATGGGAATGTTTGTTTATGAAATTGGATTATGAAATGGATTTTAATGGATTGACACTGATTGAGATTATGTTGGTATGAAGCAGAATATGGGTTAAACATGGTTTGAGAGAGGGGTTTTATGAGGGATCATGAGAGCCATTGGGGAGGATGATCAAGAGATATTTCATTTTGGTTTCCAAGGGGACATGAGAGGCTTTGGTAGGAAGTCTGTGAGAGCTTCTATTGTTTCTTAGTTAGTAAAAATACTTTATTTAGACTCACTCAAATTAGACCCTCAAGTTTAAAACCCCATGTGCACTTACTCATGTCGGGTTGGTTTGTATGATTTATGCATTTTATTAGTTCCACATTTAATGTAATGATTTATTTTATTCCCATTTTAATTTATTGATTACATGATGATGATGTAATGATTTCCCTGATTGTTTTAGGTATATTGAGAATGTTATGACTTGTTTATTCATTTGAGACATATTGAGAAGTGTTTTGGAAAACATGTTTTATTGTAATTGGAAAAATAAAAGGGTATTTCAATGGCTTATTTTAATATGATATGTTTTCAAAGTGATTTAGTTTGGAAAAGTTTTTTCAAACTTGTTTATTAGTTTTCATGGGTAAAAGTATTAAATATATTCATGGGGGTATCCTACTGGGCTATGTTCCTCACACCAAAGATATTCCTTTGGGAAAATGTAGGATTTTTTTTTCATGACACAAGTAAATTAAAGGGAACCTTGTACCAAGGTGGTTCGTCCGTATTTCCACCATCCAGTGTTTTTTGGAGGAGACTTGGTCTCATGGAGTTGGATCAGGTGGAGTCTTTTTAGGTTTTGGTATCAGTTGGGATGTATGTATATGACTTGTTTTTTATGGTTCCCATTCTTCTATGTTTTGGGTTTTTTACTTGAGAGAATAAGTTTAAATATTCTGTTATGGTATGTTTTGTTTATGATATACATTGTTTCTTATAATATCTTCTTGCCTTTGTTGTGTACTCTAATGATATTGGTGTATCTATCCCATCTTATGGATGGGTCATGCCAGTTTACTATGGGTGAAAATATTCCCAAGAGATTGTTGGTTATGATCGATTCTTATCACACGCTCTTTGTGATTAGGAATGTGCTTTGTTCCGTGTGGTAGGCTAGCTCAGGTGATAGGTTGGGTCGACCTGGGTTAGTTCGTTGCATGATCTCAACTCAGGGTATCTTATAATTAGAAAAAAATTTATTTTTATATTTTTAAATAATGAAAAAAAAGAAAATAGTGGGTAATGAAGGGGTGAATTATTGGAACCATAGATTGGGATATTGGATTTGTTGTCAATTAGGAGTTACTTCAATTGGAAGTTATTTAGAAATCTAGAAGTTATGTTGGAAGGAAGGAAGTGTTTTTGGGAGTATTCTATTCTGAGAAGGATTTTTCAAAATGGAAAACAGAATAACCTTCCTTGTATATGTAAGGAAATATCCTTGGTGCTCACTGAGGAAATGAAAAAGTCATGGTGAAGTTCTCTAAGTGTGTAAGATATTCAGGAGGAGGCAATGGTGACAATGTTTCAAAGATCCCTCTATACGTAATATATTTAAGTATATGTGTAATATATTTTCCTTCAAGGTCACTAAATTCCAGAAATGGAATGGTCTATGTAATATATTTGGATGATTCCAAAATGCAGCAAAGGAAAACCACTTATAGTGATATGTAATATCTTTATACTGCATAAGTAAGATAATCAAAAGACTTAGAATTTGTTATGTTATAGAGGTTAAATATATATGTAATATATATTAATGGATGAGTAAGATATTTTGGGAAGCATCTACAGTGAAATAATGGAATGAATCTCGTGGGATGAATAATATATTTGGTTGATATATAAAATTATTCAAAGTGATGAAATGTGATAAAGGTAGAAGGAATCCATGTATACCTAAGATCTTTCATTCTAGAGTTCTTGATAAAATGGAAAAGACATGAAGTGCGTAAGATTCTTCTCCTTATACATAATATATTTTAGATAATGTATAAGGTTTTTTTAGATGTGTAAGAAATTCCATGGAGAGATAGAATGATGAAAAGGGAAAAACCATATGCATTCAGTAAGGTTTTTAAGAAGTGTGCATAACGTTTTTTTGTGGAATGTATGATTTTTTCCATATGTACAGGAGATAGAAATGAGCATCTATGTCATGAATTGGAGTTTTTATTCCTTTCATATACATGCATGGAAGAATATATTTTATAGTAATGGGTTATGATATAGATTTTCTGTCATAATATGTGATTGATAACGTGGTTATATGTGGTTAAATAAATTTATGGATTTTGTGGAAGGATTGTGACTATCATATTTAAGGGTGACCACAATGATTATGAAGAGTTTAAAAAGGATAGTTTCTTGGTTATTATTTCACCGATTTTCCATATTCAAAAATATGGAATATATCACATTTAATTATTCTATAAAAATCATGGAATTAAGTGATAAATTTTGACTTGGATTAGAAGAAGGATTTTTTTTTGATTTTTGTGGATCTTTCCATATTTGAAATATGGTAAACTATATCATATGATAATTTGGTGAAAAAATAATATAAATTTAAAATGGGCGACTCTTGTAGAAAATATGAAAAATAAAATGCAGATTTCATTAAATATTGATAAGAGAATGAAGAAGCGACAGTGTAGAAAAAAATGCATCATGGATCACGTATAGAAGGAGAAATTGAAACTCAATAATAACACCCCAGTTTTCATGGTGTTTTTTTGGTAATATTTTTTTTTGTAATATATGTATTATGATTCTTATTGTAATACTTATCTCAAATTAGTGTATAAAGAGTCAAGATGAAGAAGTGATCCTAGGATTGACAGTGCATCCTTCCTAAATTAGTGTAACACTTATAGTGAATAGCGTTTCTCTTTAGAATGCTGACACACCCTTGACATATGATTCAGGGATTAAACCTTAGTAATGAAATAAATAAAAACACTATGTACCTTCATTTATTTTACTATACATGGACATTTCTTATATTATTGAGGATTAAAAGGTTTGACCATCTCTTGCTAACATGAGAGAAAGATTCGAATAAAGAAGAAGAATTATACACCCTAATTCACCCCCATCTTAGGGTGTGTTGGGATATGGTTTTAACAAGTAATATCAAAGAAATATGTTTTGGGTGTTGAATCTATTTTCTAGGGTTTATCTCTATAGAGAATACAGTAAGTACAAAAGTATTTCTTTTATTAAATTATTATTGTTACCAAATTTGGAAGAATAGAATGAGATATCAACTATGGTATCTTGGAATTAATTTATTCTCCATTTTTGTGCATGGTATAAATGTGAGTGATGAATTATAGTTTTCCATGACTAAAGTAGAGATAAATTTTCTCAATGCTAATGCTAAAGATCAAAATTCCATATATGAACTTTTATTTAATCATTTTTATATGAAAGGAATGAGTTGAACTAATTCCAATTCCATGTGGGGAAAATAGAAAATATATATGAAGGTGATAGAATATAAAAGGAGGCTAAGTTTCAATCCCCATAGAATAAATTTGATGATATAAAGATGTACCCCAATAAAAATATTGATGGTATTTGAACATAATTATAGAGTTTTTCGAGCTATTAGAGATCTTTGTAAATAAGTAAAAGATGTAGAGATTCTAAATATTATATTGAGAAGGATTCCAACTCTTTATAACATAAATGTATTTGATATTGAAGAAAATAACTTGGTATAAATGTATTTGGATGAATTATAATGTAGTTTGGTTGAACATGAGATGCAAGAAAAGATCGAAAGAACTTCCAATCACCCAAATAAAGGGATAAAATTAAAAACTATAAAGAATATTATCATTGTTCAAGGTGAAGATCTTGAAGAAGATGTAAGTAAATAATTAATTTCTCTTGATGCAAGAAAATCCATGATAGGAAAGGGCAGGATTGAAGGCTAGATAATCTTTTCATGTTTAAATATTTTAAATTTAGACACATTTTAGAAAGTTATACAGGGAATTTTGATGATGAAATTGATAAATAAGAAACTATATAGAATATGTGAAGTAAATTACCTCCTAAAATAGATATTAAGTTGGGATGTTCATATAGAAATAAGTTTCTAAGTAAGATCTTGGTGAAAAAAGAAGTAAATTATGATGAAGATATTTTAAATGAAGTTTAAAAATAATAATAGTCAGATATAGAATCCATAATAATTGATACTGTTGAAAAATAAACATCTAAAAAAGTGTAATTCAACCAGAAGGTGTATTTGATCTCAAAGTGGAACTTGAGGGGGCTCTTAATGAGCTTTATATTTAAAGTAATATTTTTAAATATTTGTGGATTGTTAAAATAAGATTCTAAATATATGAATGAGTTTGTATTTGAGATTGATTAGCTAGAAAAATAATTAATAGATCAATCAGTTAGATAAGAAGAATTCGGAGAATAAGCATATTTCATGCTAAAAATTGAAGAATAAGATAAGGTAATTAATGACCTTAATGATCAGTCAAAGGAGAAATTATAGTGTAATGAAGCTATAGAAGAATAAATGGTTACATTGATAAGTAAACATGAATATATAATAATGTAAAATGATCCAAATAATATACTAAAATTTGGAAAATTATCTAATGTGAAATTATGAAAAAGATCCAAACGAGGCCCAAAATGTGTTGGAAAACTTTTGAATGAACAAATACCAAGGTATATGGATAAAATTAGCATTGGTTATGATGCTAAGAAATCAAAAAATAGATCAGTGGAAGTCTAGAACAAAGGGAAGTATAATATTTTAGAAAATCCCTATTCATTAATGGTTAATAAAAAATAAAGGGGATATTAAAATGCTTGACACATTTGGTGGAGTGGAAGTGAAGATATTTCAATTAGTAAAGTACTATTTTTGTGGCTATCTTGAACACACCACGTCTTAATATAGAGAGGAAATGAGCTATTTAGAAAGAGGATCATGTGAGATCCAACAAAGAAGAATGATATCATATCTGAAATCTCAAGAAATAAATTCTTTTCTATAAATATTGATTTCATTTTTCTAATTTTGGTGAAAAATATTTTGATTGTAGGAAAAGAAGTAATCGAAATTTTCCCTATGAAATTCAAAGATGGTTGCATACAAAGTGACTCAATATGATTCATTTGAGAAAAAAATACTCCCCATTAGAAGAGGAAAATAATGTGATTACACTGCCTATGATGAAGAGAAATAGGTGAATTCATATTATGACTTAAAATCAATTTAGTATATCTTAGAATAATAATAAGAAGATTATGAAAGAAAACTAGTCTGGAATTATAATAAAAGATACAAATAATTATAGTACTTGGATCCTTGATAGTAGGTGTTCATCCCATATGACTAGAAATATGAACTTCTTATAAAATATAAAGGATAGAGTTGAACAAACCATCTATTTTGGAAATGATGAATCAGTGAAAATCATAGGAAGTGGGAAGGCCGAGTTTGATGAAAATGAAAGAATAGCACAAAAGTAATCTATGTGGATGGATTTTGATATAACCTCTTGAGCATGATCCAAAATTTTGACTCTGGGTTTGAGGCTACCTTTAATTGAAAAGGGTGATTGATCAAAGGCAAGTATGAGAGTTATCTCATGAAATAGGTTTTGGGATTTTTTAAATGGATGTAAAGATAATGTTTCTAAATGGTATTCTAATGGAAGAATTTTATATTGAATGACCTGTATATTTCCTAATAGATAGTGATGACATCAAAGTATGCAGGTTAAATAATTCCCCATAAATTCTAAAATCGGCATCATCTGCATGGTATGGTGGTCTTGACTCATATATAAAGAAACTTGAAATCAAAATAGGTGGTACTGATCAAAACCTTCACACGAAGAAATATAAGGAAAAATTATGGTGTTATTTTATATGGATGATATAATATATTTTGGAAGAAAACAAAAGTCTATGGTTGAATTTTCTAATATAATGAGCTCATAATTTGAAATTTCCATGAGTAGTGAACTTATATTTTTTTGGGGCTGTAAGTTGTTTATAAAGAGAGATACATTTTTATCTCATTGGATAAATATATAAATGAACAAGTGAAGAAGTTAAACATGCATGATTTGAATCCCATGTCAGCTTTGATCACAATTTGAACAAAAAATTGGAAATAGTAGGATGTGAAATTAGTGGATCCCTTAATCCATAGGAGGATCATTGGAAGTGAATTGTATATGATAACAATTAAAAAAGATATTTCTTATGCTACTTGTCTGAAAAACTATTTTTAAATAAATTCCAAGGAGTTGAATATTGTAGTAGTGAATTGAATTATGAGGTAAATCCAAGGCACTCTCACTCATGGTATCTTTTATATAGAAAAATAACATGATTTATCAACCATTCCCATTTCTAATTGGGATCATGATATGGTGGATTTAAAGTCCACAAGTGGTGGTACATTTTTATTGGTATAAATCATATAATATGTATGAGTAAGAAATAAGAGGATACATCTCTTAGTGAAAATAAAGATGAGTGTGCTTCAATAACCAAGTCATACACACAACCTTAGTTAATGAAACAATAATTGGAAGTTACTAGTGAAAATTTACAACAACCTATAGAGATATTTTATCATAATAAGAGTGAAACTTAACTCATAAATAATCTAGTTTAGGACTTATAAATAAAACACATTGAAATCATATATCATTTCTTTAAAGAAAATTTGTAGCAAAGAGTAATCAAGATAGAGTCTATTGGGACTGATCAATAAGTGAAAAAATTATTGACTAAACCCTTAGCTACTTTTTCATTAGAGAAGCACCACATGAGACTTAGTGTTTAACCACCCACTTAAACCTAATGGGGTTAGAAAACCACTCCTATCTACCCATTATAAATAATTATTTACTTGGTTATCGTGTATTTATTACAGGTTCTCATATTTTGATATGTTTGAGAAGAAATGGGGATATAATTTCCATAGGGAATGCTAAAAGAAAAGTAAATGTTTGATCTAAATTATATGGAGAGATTTATAGAACTAAAATATTTTTCTTATTTACTAAATCTATATCTTACTCACACAAGATTATAGACTATGTTAATGAGTTTTCACACATTTTTTATTTGAGAAGTAATATTTTTAAAATTATTAGAAGCAATCAAACTGAAGGAAGAAACCTTTTCATTCTTTTTCCAAAGGGAGATATATACTGCAGGAGGTGTTTTATACTCAAGAGGAGTGAATCTATAGGGATAATTAAAATACAAGGGGGAGAATTGATGGTATTGAATAGATAATATTTTTTTGAACATGTGGTGTATTGGAAGAAAAATACAAAGGGGGAGCATGTTGGAACTATAACTTGTGTTATTTTATTTGTTAACAATTGTGAGACACTTCAATTGTAAATAGAATTTTTTTTTCTAAGGCCGGATGAAATTTTTGGAGTATTTTATTTCGTGGTTTCTATAAAATGAAAAGTGAATAATAATTCATTTATATATAAGGAATTTTCCTTGGATTTCAGTAAACAAATGAAAAATCCTTGTTAAGTTCCTTGAGTATTTAACATATTTAAGAGGTGGAAAAAATGAAAGAGTCTTGAAGTTATATTTATATATAATATATTTGATTCGGTGCATAATTTAGTTTCCTTAGAGTTAACTAAAATTATTTTAAGGCATGATATATTTAAGATATATGTATGATGTGAAAATTTAGAAAAGGAAAACTACTCCCAGTTATTCATAATATTTTTTGATAAATAAATAAGATAATCATAAGACTTGGAATTGGATAAGTATTGGAGGTTCCCTATATAAAAAAAATCATTCAATAAAGGCATAAGATAATTTTTTAAGAAGGTATAACACGTCAAAGGAATTAATCTCACAAGATGCATAATATATTTGGTTTACAAATAATATTTTTTGAAGTGCTGAAATATGGGGAAGGAAGGAGGTTTCCTTGTCTATATAAGATATTTCATTATAGAGTTCTAGGTAAAATATCAAAGGCATGAAATATATAAGGTTATTCTCCCAATACATAATATATTCATGCTCATGCATAATGTTTTTGTTGATATTCATAAGAAACTACAATGATAAATAATGTAAAATAGTGAAAAACTATAAACATTGTGTAAGGTTTTTTAGGAGTGCGTGTAATTTTTTTCTATGTAATGTTAAGGAATTTTCCTTATATTTGGGATAAGGAAATGTGATTCTACTTGAAGAATTGGAGACTTGTGTCACATCGTCTACATACTTAGAAGAATATTTATACAAGAAGTGAGTTATGAAATAAATTATCAATCATAATATATGATTGATAATACAACAAGACGTGGTTAAGGAAACTTGTGGATTTTGTGGAAGGATAAAGACTATAATATTTGAGGGTAACCAAGAAGATTATAGATAATTTAAAAATGCAGACATCTCGGTACTTATTTCACAGAGCTTCCATATTAAAAAATATGGAATATATCAAATGTAATTATTATTTTAAAATCATGTAATTATGTTATTAACTTTGAATGATATTTTACAATAGAAATTATGCTATTATTTTTACAGATATTTAGATATTTGATATATGGGAGATTATATCATGTGATAATCTGGTGGGAAAACATAAAATATAAAACAAAAGTGGGTGAATTCTATAGAAAATTTGAAAAAATAACTTTAGAATTAATTAAAGATTAGGAATATAATAAATAATAGATAATTAGAAAAAAAATACATCAAGTATTGGGTACATAAGGAGGAATAAAAACTCAATGATAACACCCCTTTCATACTAGTATTTTTTTTTGAAAGAAAATTTGTAAGCAATTAGTGTATCCATATTCTTACTATAAGCCTTATCTCAAATTAATAATTCAAGATTAAATAGGAGGGAGTTATCCTAGGATCGATAGTGAATCCTTCCTAAATTACTGTAACATCTATAGTGAATAGTGTTACTCTCTTGTACTCTAACACACAATTGACATATGTTCCTTGGATTAGACCTTAGTGGTAAACCAAGTATATAAGGGCCTATACCCTGATTTCTTAAATATGGTGCCCTAATATAGTGGCATGATTACAAGAATGTCACATCCTGAAGGAATGAATAGTTTATTAGTTTTGGAAAACAATATACAAACATAAGTTCAACATTACAACTTGAAATGAAATACATAATAAAAATTCCATTGTAAAAATATATGACTACTAGATTATCCCTAAAAGTCATTTATTATATTCATATTTAAAACTTGGGGAAAATAAAACATAAGAAAGGGGTGAGATCAGATTCCTAGTAAGGGTAATTAATACAATGGAAGTTATAATAAAAATAAACATTAGTCATGGAAAACAACTAAAAACACATGCCTTTATAAATATTCTTGAGCGTAATATGGTAGGAATGAAAGATGATTAAATAAGAACATATATATTATTATAAGAGAATGAAACATAAACATTGATATTATACTAGTTGAAAAATCACATGGTTTATCAATTTCTAATACTATAATGAGGTAATGCATAATGTTTTATATCAGAAACACATGTTAAGGCCTCATCCAATACAACTAAAAATACTAGGGTAAAGCCTCATCCAAAACTCATTTCTATTTTGTATCATGAGACCTACCGATGCATTGAGGGACTATAGCATGATCCACCCATCACATACTAAGTCAAATTCACCCCCATATGAATGGGGTTAAAAATAAATATCATATACATATGCAATGTAAATAACTTTCCCCAATCTGTAAACATAATTACTAATCATTTCGAGTAGTATGGTGAATGGTATCAAGATAGCACATCCACAGTCAAAATTATCATAAAAAATTCAATAAAATATGGTAGATGATATTATAAAATATTATTACCAATTAAACATAACAATCAATAAATAGTATTGAAATAAATTAAAATACTCTTATAAAAATCGCCGAGTAATTCTTGAGAGAAATACTCTTTTAATTTGAAAAGAAGAGTTAATTTGGAAAATATTTATATAAAACTAGAAGTAAATTAAGGTAGTTTTTTATAATAAAATGAGTGATTTTATAAAATTAATGGTGGATAAAAACAAATTATATAGTGTACTTGAAAATAGGTAAGAATTTGAGAAGTTCCCTTGAATCGAGCTTGTTTATCAGGAATAATTTGAGAAATATCCTTTTAAAACATATAACTCCCCATAAAATAAAGAATGCTTCTGATTGGTAAAAAAATATATAATATTAACACATAATTTAATATGAGTAAATAATAATAATTAAGAATTTTATTTGTTTAAAGATAGAAAAAGAGAAACCCAAAAGAAAATGGAGGTTCGAGTAGAAAACCCTTACCTTATGTCCAAACACGTTCTGAACATGACCTTAACATCATGGATAATAAAATAAAATAAATTAATTAATTAATTAATAACCTTATCTAAAATTATTTTATTTAGTATAATTTTATTAAGTTCATTTATGGAATTTTGGATGAGTTATAAGATACAATTTTATTGCTCGGAAGCGTTCGATTCCTTGGTTTTCATGATCGGTATACTTATATATGAGTATGGAAGTTCATGTGGAATTGGTATAATTATACAGAATTGAATTTATATGATACTAATGAAAATATAGAAGATTAAATGAAGATATAATTAATTTTGTTAACTGGTATGAGGATGAGTTATTGGATATAACATTTGTGATAATCATTTAGATTATTTTGGCGATATTTTGATTGTTGCGAACTAGTTTTGTCATATGAATTAGTATTATGTATATATACTAGTTTATGAACATTGAATAAATTATAATACATATATTATAGTCTGTTTAAACCATAAAAATAGTTTCATGACAAGCCTTGAATGATAAATTTAAGAACAAAGGTTCGTTGTCCACGAAGGTTGTAAATCGGCACCTCCGAGATGATGATTTAATTTTTAAAACAAAAGAGAGATATAGTAGTTTGAGAAAGGATATTCCATTAACATGATATAATTATAGTATATATATGATACTATAATTATCATGATAATTTTTACAGAGGAGGTGAGGATAAGATCAAAAAATAAAATAAATTGAAAATGAAATTAAAAAAAAAGGAAGAGGGTTTACCTCTTGAAATATCCTCCTTGAGAACCTCCTTAAGGGAAGGGGTTTTGGTATTTTGGAAAGAACAAGAGCTCATATATTTGGAGAGAAACTAGGTAAGCATATTTTTTTAGAACTATGATAAGGTTAAAGGCTAATAGGAGTGAAGATAAGAGGAGGTGAGGGGTTGTTTTTATAGTGTAGAAGAGAAGTGATTTTTGAATATCTTATTCATTATTTTATTATTTTTCTCAAGACAGGAAATAATTTTGATTCTTATGACCAAAAATAATAATAAGTGCATGTGAGTTTGAATCAAGTGTGCCAAAATTAGCCATTATGTAAGGAATAGTGTATTTATCTTATAAAATATTTATACCGCAAATTATCGTATTTTACTGTTCACAAAATTCATGTTTTTTAGAAAAAACCAAAAAATTCACCCCAACTATTTTTCGATGTGTAAAATTAAAAAATAGACTCCATTTTATCAAAATAATTTTCTAAATATGTGAAATTTAATTTTTAAATAAAATCATTATTTACTGAAAAAATACTGATTTTAAATTTTAAATTGATTTTATAATGCTTTCAAAAATTAATTGAGGTCTCATAAAATTATCCTAAAATCATAGGAAAAAAATATTTATTTAGAAATAAATTTTATGAAAATGAATTTTATTTTAAATAAATTTATTAATTTAAAATTTTTATTAAATATTTATTACTCACAAAAATACCAACACTTAATTATTAATTTTTAAAATTTCCACTCTTATTTATAAGGTGCCTAAATTTTATTTATACTTATATGATTGATTTTAATATTCATAAGGGTAATATTACTATTCATAAGGGTACATTACTATTCATAAGGGTCAAGTTACTATTCACCAAAAAATGTAATTTGATCCTATCATACTCCAAATATCTTACTGATTGCAACCATGTATGTCAGTTTTTCAAAATTCAAAATAGAGAAGAAGAAAAATTATATCAAATGTATAAGTTACAACTATCTCCTAATAACAAAGTGTTTGTTTCATAGAGACTCAATGTTGCATTCATTATATATTAAATTTATTTTTAAATCCTTGAGGTTTTACATTATTTCTTCTAAAAAATTTCATCCTCGAAATTACTAAAATGTTACCTCATAAAAATATTTGAGTAGTTCCTCATCATAAGTTCCTTGGGCTCCTATGTTGCCTCTTCAATTTTATGATTTTTCCAAAGTACCTTTACCAGCTGAGTCTTCCAATTTCTCAACACCTATTCTTTAGTGTTCATAATTTGGATAGGCTCTTCATAGTAAGATAATTCAGGTTCAAATTATATACCTTCCTAAGTGAGTACATGTGTTGGGTCTAGTGCTCACTTTCTCAACAATGAGACATGGAACACATTGTGTACCTTAGAAAGGCTAGTCAACATTTCCAAATGATAAGTTACAACTCTAATTATATCTAGAATTTAAAAGGGACCAATGTACCTAGGGCTCAGTTTACCTTTCTTCCAAAATATTATGATACCCTTCCAAGGAGATACTTTTAAGAAAACATGATCTCCCACTTGAAATTCCAAATCCTTCCTCTGATTATCAACACATCTCTTTTTCCTGATTTGAACTGCTTTGATGTGGGTTTGAATAGTCTTTACATTCTCTATTTTTTCCTCCAAATTCTCTGGTTCTACGAAATTCCTCTCAACAACTTCATCCCAACATATTGGTGTATGAAATATCATTCCATACAATGCTTCATATGGTTCCATTTAAATACTTGAATAAAAACTATTATTGTAGGAAAACTCCACCAAAGGTAAATTATGACCCCACATAACTTCAAAGTCAAGTGAACATGATCAAAACATGTCTTCTAAAGTTTGGATTGTCCTTTCTGATTTCCCATCAGTTTGAGTGTGATAAGAAGTACTCAAACGAAGTTCAGTATCCAAAGATTTCTGAATAATTTTCCAGAATTTTTATGTAAATTGTGGATCACGATCAGACACAACAGAGATAGGTGATCCATTAAATCTTAAAACTTTATTGATATAGAGTTGTTCAAGGTGATCCAGTGGTAAATCCTTCCTTATTATGAGGAAATGTGCAAATTTGGTAATTCGATCAACAATTAACCATATTGCATCATTCCTTTTTGGAGTTTTTGGTAATCCAATAACCAAATCCATGGTGATGTCATCCCATTTCCATGTAGGAATAAGTAGAGGTTGAATGAATCCTCTAGGATGTTGTATTTCAGCCTTCACCTATTGACATACTAAATATCTTGATAGATAATTAGAAATTTCATGCTTCATGTTATACCACCATAAATGTTCTTTCAAATATCTATACATCTTAGTGCTACCAGGGTGTATAGAGAAATTAGAACTATGGACATCATCTAATAACTACCGTTTTAGTTCGGGTATAAAGGGAACACATAGCCTTATCCTAAATTTTAGAATTCCATCCTCACACACGAAATCTGGAAACTTCCAATCTTTCACAACTTTAATTTTATTTTGAATATTCTCGTCATCATATTGAGAACTTTTAGTTATTTCCAATAAAGATGGTTGGGAAACCAATTGAAAAAGTAATGATACTTCACCTTCTTTGATAATTACCATATCCAACCTCATTAGATCCATGTACATAGAATCCTTTTCAATTCTAATTTTTTTTATAACTCCATTATCCTTCATGCTCAATGCATTTTCCACCTTATTATACTTTTCTGTATGGTAGTGTATGGAACAATCATAATTCTTGAGTAGCTTGAGCTATCACCTTTTCCTCATGTTGATTTCTTTCAATGAGAAGATATATTTCAAGCTCTTATGATCAGTATATATCTCACATATTACACTATTGAGATAACATCTCCACATCTTTCGAGAAAAGATTACAACTTCTAACTCAATATCATAAGTTGGATAGTTCTGTTCATGAATTTTTAACTTCCTTGATGTATAATCAATAACTCTATCATTCTGCATAAGGACACTATGAATTCCTTTCTTTGATGAATCACTATAAATAAAAAATACACCATTTCCTAATGGTAGAGTCAATATTGTATCATTTACTATCATCTTCTTCAATTCTTCAAAACATTATTCATATTATTTTGTCCATACAAATTTTACCCCTTTACGAGTAAGATTGGTTAACAGGTTAGTTAATCAGGTGAAGCTCTGAATAAAATGCTGATAATAACCTATTAAATAAATAAAATTACGTACCTCATTTTTTTTATTGGATTAGGCCATTCCCAAACTACCTTTTTCTTTATAGGATCAACTAAGATTCTATCCTTAGAGACAATATGTCCAAGAATTTTTTTTGAAGCCATAATTCACACTTACTAAACTTCCAATATAACTTGTTTCTTCTAAGATTATTTAGAATATTGTGCAAGAGATTCTCATGATCTTATTAGCTTTTGGAGTATACTAAGATATCATCAATAAATACCAAAATAAATTCATCAAGATATTCCTTGAAAACTCTATTCATTAGGTCCCTAAAAATAGAGGGTACATTAGTTAGTCCAAAAGGCATTACATTAAACTCATAATATCCATACTTGGTTTGAAATGAGGTCTTTGGAATATATTTCTTACTCACACACAACTGATGATATCCAGATCAAAGATCAATCTTTAAAAAATATTGGGCTCCATGAAGTTGATCAAATAAATCATCAATGTGAGGAAAATGATGCTTTTTCTTTATCATAATAGCATTTATCTCCTTGTAGTCAATGAAAAAACTCATTGATCCATCTTTCTTCTTAACAAAAAGAATAGTAGTTCCCCATGGAGAGACACTAGGGCAGATAAATCATTTATCACTCAATCCCTCTAGTTGTTTCTTCAGTTCTACTAGTTCCACTATGACTATTATATAAGGGGTATTTGATATAGGCTTTACACCAGGAATTAAATCAATAGAAAACTCAATTTCCTACTCTATAAGATGTCTAGGTAAATCCTTTGGAAATAAATCAATGTTTTATTTCATAATAGGTACATCCTCAATTTGAATATTTCTTTCCTCACCCATAGATATTTTTTATCTTCCTCCCCAAGAATTGTATTCAGTAGAGCTACTAGTGGTGGATCTAGATAATAATCAAATGATGAGGTTTTTTATATAAAGATAGGGGATTCTATATCATTCTGGAAAATTGTAATTTTCTTCTTCTTATAATATATTTTCGCATCATAACTTGAAATCCAATTTATACAATAATTATATCAAAGTGAATCAAGGGTATGGTGATAAGGTAATAAAATAAAGCATGTTTATGTGTTATAAGGTGGACTGATCGACACAACTTTATTGCAATGATACTTCCCTTAGAAGTTTTGACTGATAACTCTATTAAATCAAAATAGAAATGTCTAATTTTCTTGGAAAACTGGGAAGATATAAAAGAATGTGATGATCTGGAATCAAATAAATCATTGTCTATGTTTGAGTAAATGATTAAAGTATCTACCAACACATCATTAGTAACTTTAAACTCATCAGTTGTGATTGCATATGATTGGCCTTTCTCCCTTGGGATTCTCTAGGTAATGTTTCCTTGATGCTTAAGGAAGTCATTGTAATAATGTCCCATCTATTTACAATTGTATAATTGAAAATTGGTATCTTATTTCTTTCCCTTACAATCACAAGATTGGTGGGCTCTTTGTTCGTATTTGTAACAGACTCCTTTTCCTTTTAATCAGGCTCCAGGGTGTTTCTTTCCACAAGTATCACATGTTGGAAAACACCCCTTTTTTATTCTTCCCTTCTTCCATTATTTCCTCTACCACCCTCTTCTTCTCTTTCTTTACTTTGAAGTCATAATACTTAGAAAATTCTTTCTCTCTATTGATTTCATATGAGACTATATCTTCGTATGATGAGAAAGTTTGGGAAACTAGTGCCCTTTTGAGGAATGGTTTTAAACCATAAAAGAATTGATCAATCTTGATCCCCATATTATGCATTTAGTCCACAGTGTGCCTTACTAGCCTTGTAAAATTGGTTTCATACTTTGTAACATTTTCATCCTCTTTTTGTTTCAAAACAAAGAATTGCCTCTCCATACCTTCTTGCTATTCTTGAGGAAAATATTTTTATAAGAATATTTCCTTAAAGTACCTCCATTCCATTTCTTCTATTTCCTTTTCCTAATTCATGTTTTGAATTAACAACCACCACTGATCCACATCTCCCAATAGATGATAATCTACCATGATAACCGTGTCCCTTTCATTACATCCCAAAGTGAGAAATATTTTCTCCAAAGAACTTATCCACTACTTAGCTAAAAATGGTTTCATAATCCCATTGAATGATGGAGGCTATTGTTGTATAAAGCATTCTAACATTGATATGCCACATTGTGGATTAGTATAGTCCATATGTGTAAGGTTATTTTTCATAACCCGAGTCAATTATCCCAGTATATTTATAAGCTCCTCAGCACTAGTCACATATTCAGAACCAACATCATTATCTTTCATAGGAGGTAAATCCCTACATGGGATACATGCATTCATGAGGTTTCCATTACTTCCACTAGGAACCATTTATAAATAATGACATAAATTATATTAGTTTATAAATCATAATGTATAATGTTGAACTATAAAAACACTTAACATAAATTGAAATTTTATGCACGTATAATTTTATAATCATAAGCATGGTTTCTTTGATGACATATTTACATTTAAATAATTCAAAATGGTTTATAAAGAAAATTTGAATTATCCTAAGAATATTCTCCAAGAGTGTCAAAGTAGGCACGTAGTAAGACCCATTTTCGTGTACCAGGTTACCCCAAGTCAAGATCAGAACACCTTATCAGAGTTGTTACTCCAAGGTACATCTATTCCAGAACCACGTCCACTTGTAGTATCCAGACAAGGATGTATTTTCTATAAATATCCACATAATATATACCTTACCAAAATTCTAGGATGTTCTGTATGATTATTCTCAAAGTCTATCTTAATGTTTTGTTCTCTAATATATGTTTTCTAAATCTAGTTTCCAAGTATTCTACTAAATATCCTATGATACCAATTATAATGACCCAAACCCCAATTTCCTTGAGCTGGTGTCTTAACAAATTGGCATGATTATAATAAATTCATATACTGATGGAATGAATAGTTTAGTAGTTTTGTAAATCAATATAAAAACATAAGTTAAACATTACAACTTTAAATGAAATACATAATATAAATTCCATTGGAAACATCTATAAATCATAGATTATCCCTATAAGTAATTCATTATATTCATCATCAAAACCTAAGGAAAATAAAACATAAGAAATGGGTGAGCTCAGATGCTCAGTAAGGGTATGTAATATAGCAGAAGTTATCGTAAAAATAAACACTAGGCTTGGTGAACAACTAAAAAAACATGCATTTAAAAATATTCCTGAGCATAATATGGCAGGGATAAAAGATGATTGAATAAGGACATATAAATGATCATAAGATAATGAAACATAACCATTGATATTATACTAATTGAATAATCACATGGTTTATCAACTTTTATTCCATAATGAGGGAATACATAATGCTGGACATCTGAAACATATTGTCAAGGCCTCAGCCAAGATGTCTGAAAATAATATGGTAAAGACTTAATTAAAACCCATTTCTGTTTTTTCTCATGAGACCTAATGATGCATCTAGTGAATATAGAGGCCCCCAATTGTCACGTACTAATTTCAATCCATTCCTAAAAGGATTTCTAGATCAATTACTTCCTATTTTATCCTTATCATATTTATCGAGTGATCTTGGGACATGCCACCTCCTAGAACTTGTGTTGAAATTTTTCAAAACTAACAACTTTTAAAAAACACATTTAAAATGTTTGAGGCATATTTTGAAAAGACATTATCCTTGAAAATAACCTTTACATTAATCCTTGTTTATCCCATAGAGATCATGAATGAACTTTCTAGGAATGATTCATATTTTAATCAATTTTTATACATTCCTACCTTACTCATAGAATTTTTCATGATATTTTAATGTTTAAGTGTGGGGGTGAAGGGATTCATAATGGAATAGATAAAATACATTTTAGGTAAAAAGTTTGGGGTTGTTACATATAGGGATTGAGAAAAGTGTATATTCATTGTACACTTTATTGTTTTCCCTTCCTGAAAAAAATGAAAAGATAGGATTGGGTTGTGACTTAGAAGAATAAAACATAACAATCAATAGATGAATGATTTTTATCATATGTGTTTAGGTAGTGTATTTTAGGTTTATTCCCATAATGAATTTTAAAAAATAAAAAAAGGAAAAATACACTTTGAAAAAAAAAGAGTATAAAATTAAAGAAAAATTCAAGAAGGTTCACATCATTCATTATGATTTATTTTGATCATGATCTTACTTTGAGCTTGGGAAATGTGAGTTGACTCTTTAAAGGGGAGAATTTAATTATGCTTTTAATTTTTGATACCATTTTTAATACTATAGTGATTAACCTCCTCCTTTAGACTTAATTTATAAGAAATAAATTCCAACAAACCTTAAGCCTCAAAGTTATTTAAACCTTGATTGAAATTCCTCATGATTTTATGTGTTTTTTGTCTTTATAAAGTGGATAAAGTAGTTACTTTACAAGGCTATGGATAAAGATCATGTTCTCAGGATATGAGCATAACTCTATTTGAATTTCTATCATGAGTGATGAGAAAAAGGATTCAAAGGGAAGGTAAATAATGTTTTGGCATGTTTAATAATAATGAAATAAAAAGATTAAAAGAATCAGAAGATAAGTAACATAATTTTAAAATTGGAGAAAGTAAAATACTTGGATTAATAATTTCTTTACAAATTGATAAATTAAATTGATATTTTATGTGGATTTTTAAAGTTTTATTTAACATTGATAATCATTTTAATTTAATTGTTTTGAGATTTAAATAATTTTAACATTGGTGACCTATGGAATTCAATGTTGAGATTTTATAATTGATTAAAATCATGGTTTAAGTGTGGGGATATTTTTTGGGATCAAGTTGGATGGAAGTTATTTTTGAAAGATAAAATAAGTTTGTATTCAATGTATTGTATTTTTTTGTAAAAGGAAAAGAAATAAATTCACTTTATAGGTTTTTAAAATAAAACTCACGATTGTATTCATAAGATTGGATAAAAAAATATTAATAAAGTTCACCGGGTTAAGAAGAAGTGTTCTGGAAAAAAAGTTTCATCGGACTCACCTTAGGTTTGGAAAGGAAGTTTTAATCAAAATGAGGAAGGGTAACACAGTCTAAATGGCTCTGATGTAATTCATAAAATGATATTCCAGTCTTAAATGCTATCAAAGTCATAAGGAAGTCATGATAAAAGGAGAGGATTATAAAAAAATAAAGTTCATATAGTTAAAGCTCTACTGTCTCAGTTTATTAGGGTGAGAACAGTGGATGTGGATTTGTTTGAGGGTTGGGAAGGGTGTTCAAATCATGAGAAAATGAAGGTGTTGGTTTTAAATTAGACTAATAATCCATGGTATACAAATCTTCAAAGAAATAAGATAGTAAGAAAATAAGTTTTTGTTGATACGGGTTCATCGGATGTGATGTGTCACCGATCATCAGAATAATCCCAACACCGATCATCAGATGCAGTGATGGTTAAAAATGGGAATTGGTGGTAGAAAAGGTTTTTTTGAAGATTGTTTTTATTGGGAGTTGTTGGGACCAATAAAAAGAAATAAGAAGTGATGTTTTTTGGACCAATGAAAAATGGTATCAGAGATCAATATAAAATATAGTCAACCATTTTCATCATGATTATTTTGTATCAATTAGGTCAAGTATGAAAGAAGAACTCTGATATGTTTTCAATTGGGTCAAGACTATTAGACTAAATATATCACTAATTTATCAGAGTAAAGTAGTGACAAATTCATTGAACGCATGACGACGCCAATAATTTTATCGAACACAGGATCATCGACCCGAAGAAAATAAGAAGAGAAGTTTTGTTTGAATATTTTTATAATAGTGTTGTTAAGGGATTTTGAAGCTGATGCTGAAGTTTTACCAAGAAAGTGAAAGAATATTTAGAAGTTGTGATTATGTTAATGACAAAAAATGTGACTGAAATCTAACAAAGTAGAAATAATGTTTATGGTAATATGGTTTCAATGTGTTATTTTTATCAGTTGGTATAGAGCATTAGAATGAACAATTTGTTTTTAGTTGGTTCTGAGCATCAAAATGTGAAGTCATCTATTATTAATATATTAAATTTTATCAATTGGTGTAGAGAAACATAATAAAAAATTTGCTGCTACCTCCATCGTAATTAGAAAATCAGAATGAAAATCAGAACCAGACTGAAGAATGATTAGAAAGTCTAAAGTGATATAAAGTTATAAGAAGATTCAAAAATATTTGAGAAGAATCAATAAAATTTGAGAGGTGCTGAAGAATTTAAATATGTATCTTAAATTGAAGGATAAATTGAAGTTTTGGGAAATTGGGTTAAGTGTGAAAACTTTTCAGATTCCCACATAAACTACTTTTGGTGAACCTATAAATAGTGGAAATTACTTTGTACTTTATGACACTTGTATTTTTCATATGTGAAGAGAGAAAGAGGATAATTTAAAATATTTAGAGTGAAAGAGTTTCCATATTGAGCATTACTGAGGAATTTTTTTGGATAGAAAAAGAATTGGGAAAATCATATTCAGAGCTTCCAGACCGGACTAAGCAATCAGATTGGGACTTTCAGACTAATACAGAAGAAGTTCAGAATTATTTTAGTCATATTCTAGGAGAGATATATTTCTAGACCGAGCAATAAAACTGATGAATCAGATGGGTAAATCATACTATGTATCATTACAAAGTCTAGAGAAGTTATTACTTTCTATTGGGTAATAAAGTGAAGAATTGTTTTTATGATTATATTTGTTAAAGTTGACAAGGTATAACAATAACATGTTTTGAAGAAACTGGTGAAAGTTTCTTAACTTGTTACACAAATTTGTGTTACATCATCTCATTCTAATTGAAGCATATTGTATTGAACATAGTTCTACACAATTGTAATGGAATATTATACTTGTTGTATCCACCCAAAGGATTGTTTTCTAGTGAATTGTGTGGTATTAGATTGTTTCCAAACCATACCAAGGATGTATCTACTCTTATTGAGTAGTGAACATTGTAAATTCTTGTGTTCCTATAGATGTGTGATTATTTTATTTTTAGAAAGGTGGTAACTCTTTAACTGGAGGTGATGGTTGTTTCAAAAGTAATGAAACTTAAAAGAAAAATATATCACTGGTTCACCCCTCCCCTTCTCAGTGATACATTGATTCTGACTGGGCAATCTCAATTGGTATTAGAGCCAAGGTTACCTTTTTTTACTCTTTTCTAAAGTTTTTGAAATAGAATTTGTGATGGAGAATATGAATTGTGTGAAAATTAAGGGGATTCTGTACTTTGATGCTAAGAACTATCTTATTTGGAATGATATAATTTTTCCTTATCTTATTTCTCTTAGCTACGATGTTCTTGATGCTGTAACATATGGATTTCATCTTATTGATAAAAAATTTCCTCTCACATATATTGATAAGAAGAATATATAGAATTATGGAATAACTAAGAATGATTTACTCTAATCACTTTATGAAAGTGATTTCTAAGAGTGAAGGGTATTTACACTTCCATAGGTATCTAGGATAAACTACAAAATATTTATAAAGGCAATACGAAAGTGAATAAAGAAAAGTTACAAATCTGGAGGGTGAAGTATGAAGATATCAAGATGGGTGAATTTTAATTTTTTGGTGATTTCTTTCTAGGGTGAATAATATTATTAGCAATATTATATTTCTTGGTAAAAAGTTGTAAGATTCTATTATTGATGAAAATATATTGATAATTCTTTTAGACAATTTTGATGTAAAATTTTCCTCCTTAGAAGATAGAAATCCAGAAACACTATATTTGGATGATTTTAATAATACTCTCATTACTTATGAAATGATAAGGGAGAAGGTTATGAAAGGAAAAAAATTGATAGAGAAATATCTTTCAAGTTTTAAAAGAAAGAAAATTATTAGAATATTCTTGAAGAATAATAAGCTGGAGATTCTAATTCTAAAAATGACATATGTAAAAATATTGATGAATTTTTATCCAAAATTTATAAAAGTGTAAAAATTGGTACAGGTAAATATAAAGGTAAACTTTCCTTTAAGTGTTTTGAATGTGGAGCCATTGGGAACTTTGTGTCTAATTGTCCTTATATAAAGAAATAAGAGGATAGTGATGAAGATGAAAGAATGCCAAAAAGATTGTGCTAGAAACATTGTGATAAATCTAAATCTTATTCCAAAGGGAAAGATAAAAAGTTATTCAAATATAAAATGAGAAGTTTCTTATATAAAGATGATGAATAATAAGACAATGAAGTTGAATATGAAAATTCTATTGAGAAGGCTAAAGAAAATAATTTTATTACAATAATTAACAATGAAGAATTTAGAAGTAACATTTTAGAAGAAGAATAAACATGATTATAATTTTATCATAAATATGAATCGAAAGAATGGATAATAAGGATTAGGAGGAATGAGAAATAAATTAGGAAGCTGAAAAATGAAAAATATTCAACAAATAATCAAGAACGTTTTTTTGATGATCAAGTTAATTTGTTGACTGATATTGATGACTTAAATAAATTTCTTGAGAAAGAAAAGAATCAGAATAAACATATGGAAGTTAAGTTAAAAGAAAAAGAAGAATAATTGGATATTTTCCCAAAAAAACATTATAAAACTGAAAAGAGGGTAACAAGTTTCAATAACTCTATATCTAAAGTTGGTGAGAGCTCTTGAAAGGGTGAAACTAAAAAGGATCAAAGATTACCTTCAAAGGAAGAGAAGAAATATGAAATTGCTTTTATGGAAAAGAAAGCTGAGAAAGTTATGTATGTGTCCAAAACTAAAAAAGTGTAAAATTCATAATTTTTTAAAAATTATAAGTCTGAAAAAGTTTATATTACTTCTTATTATGATAAGTCTAAAAAGAAAATTAAGATAAAAAATAATATTCTAATTGACTACAAAAAGGTTGGTGGACAAAAAAGTACTAATAAGAAAGATAAAAAGGTTTTTGAGAAACATTCTCACAACTCCACACTGTATGGAAGTTTCATAGGTAAATATTGCTTCTATGAATACTGCTGGAATTGTGGTGGATTCGATCACATGAAAAATATGTGTTGGTTTAATCAACAACACTTAAACTATTCCACGAATTACAAATGAAAAAATTTAAGGGGGAGTCAATCCTATCAAAGGAATATGTCTGATAAGGATGTTCTTAATAAACCTGAGAACATTGGTGTAAAATTTGAAAGTAAATTCCAATCTCTGGAAACTATTTGAGAAATATTTGAACAACCTAAACATATTGTAAAAGGATGTCTTGTTTTGTTACCAGCACAAAAAAATCTTATTAAAAATTCTCAAAAGCTAGATATGAATAAAGATAAAGGAAAAGCAAATGATCTTATTGTAGAAGTTGCTCTCAAAGATACAAAAGGATAATGAACTTGGATCTTGGATAGTGGGTGTTCTTCTCATATGATAGGATAATTAAAATTATTAAAGAATGTGAAAGATTTCAAATAAGGAATAGTGACATTTGGAAACAATGAATCTATTAGAATAAATGGTTTTAGATCATCCATCATTGGGGAAGAAAAGTTAAAATCTAAGAAAGATTTGTTTGTTTATGGGATGAAACACAATCTGATAATTTTTTAACAACTTTGTGATGAAGGAAACAAATTTTTTTTCCAGAAAATATAGGTTTTTTTTTGAAAAGAGAGGAATATAGAAATATAGTTACAAGATTCCAACATACAAAAGGAAACTTGTTCCAAGTTGGAAAGGTTCAAAACTCTTTTTACTTAGGTATGTAGGAAGAGAATCGGTTGTGGAATAAAAGGATGTGGCACATACATCATATAAACATGAGAAAGTTATCAAAGTGAGATAGTGTCCATGGAATTCCTGATATGTCAAGAATAAGATATTAGTGCTACATAATTTTTCAGAAAGTAAATATTAGATGCTTTATGCATAAGAAAGTTAACATTTGTTCAAAATGACCCCTGAAACTTATTCATTCTGATATCTATAGGCTAATGATAAAACAATCAACTCATAGAGACAATTACTTCATTAATTTCATTAATGACTTTAATCGCACTACTCGTGTTATGTATATGAAATATAAGTCATATGATCTAAAAATGTTTACAAGTTTTAAGAGGAAAATGAGGATGAATGTGAGTATTTAGTGAAGAAGTTGAGAAAAGACAATGGCAATGAATACAAAAATGATGAATTTTATGGTTATCTTGAGAATAATAAAATTATGTATGAGTTCAATACACCATAAAATCCTCAACAAAATAGTGTTTCCAAAAGGAAGAATAGAATTTTATTTTAAATAGGCCAGAATATGTTACTTGAATATGGTATCACTCTTTACTTTTGCAGGAAAGACATGAGAACTACTGTTTATATTCAAAACTCATGTTTCTATAGGACAATTTCAGATATGAATCCCTATGAAGTGTTTTATGAAAGAACCCCAAGTTTGAAACACTTAATAGTTTTTGGGAGTCCATGCATCATAAATAAGAAAGGTGGAAAACTTGTAAAGTTTTAACAGAGAGGTGAAGATGTGATTTTTCTTGGTTATGCTCCAAAAGGAAGTGTATATAGACGTTTCAACAAAGAGTCAGGAAGATTAGTTAACTATATGTATGTAAAAGTTATTAAAATGATGAGGAAAATAAAAAAACTTATGCAGATAAGTAAGATGAATATGATAAAATAACTTTTGTTGAGAGTTATGATAAGGATGTAGAAAATTATAATCCCACTCAAGTTTAAGAATTGGAATCATCTATTTACAGTGATGAGGAATAATCTAAAAAATATTATCCTAGAATAAGTAAGAAAGTGTTAGCTCAAAACATTATTGGTGATCAACATGAAAAGGTTCAAATAATAAGAACACAAAAAGTTATTACACAAACTTATTTGTATTAAAAATTTTATCCAAAAGATGCAAATGAAGCTTTTGATCACCCAGAATGGGTTTAGGCTATGAATGAAGAGTCAATTTTTTTTGAAAAGAATTACATTTGGGAACTTATACCTAAACCAAACGTCAAGAATGTTATCAGTAAAAAGTGTATTTTTTGGAATAATTTGAATGAAGAAGGTGAAGTGATAAGAAACAAAGAAATATTATCACGTAAAGGTTACTCACATATTGAAGGCATTGATTTTGATGAAACTTTTACTCAAGTGGAAATATTAGAAACAATTAGAATCTTTCTTTCTATTTCTTTATATGGATGTGAGATCAGTATTTTTGAATGGTGATCTTGATGAGGATTTTTATATTGAATAACCTTTTGGATTTTTTTTGGAAATCATGAAAGTTATGTGTGAAAGTTGAAGAAATCCTTGTATGAGAAAAACTAAGCTTCGAGGGAATAGTATTCCAAATTGGATACTTTCTTGAGGAATATTAGTTTTAAGAAATGAAGGGTTGATAATAATCTTTACATAAAATAAATTCATGAAATTTCCCTAATCATAATTGTTTATATTGATGATATTATCTTTATTGGGAATTATGGAAGAGTTTGTGAAAGATTTTATGAAGAGATGAAAAATATTTTTGAAATGTCCATGATGGGTGAAATGTAATACTTTCTTGGGTTAGAAATATAAAATACAAAGAAACACATATTTCTTTCTCAAGAAAAGTATTCTAAGGAACTTCTTAATAATTTTGGAATAGAAATTTTGAAACCAATTTCCACACTAGTTTTAGTGGTAGCCAAGTTGACTAAAGATAGAGAAGGCAAGGAAGTTGATCCTAAAGAGTTTCAAAAATTGATTAGAATTTTATTATATTTTTTTCTTATGACCCAACATTTTATATGATATTACCTTATGAGAAAAATATTAGAGTGCTCCAAAATAATCACATCTATTGGTTGGAAAAAAAATTATCAAATATATTAAAGGCACAATTTTTTTTGGAATTAATTATGATATCTCAGAAAGTATTGACTTTCTTGGGTATTCAGATGCTAATTGGCTAGGAAATGTTGATGATAGAAGATCTATATTTGGTGGAGTTTTCATTATGGTAAAATTTGTGTTTTTTTGAATATAAATAAAAAAAATTCAGTAAATCTTATCACAGCTGAAGCTAAGTATTTTTCTGCCACTCAAGATGCTACTAAACTTATATGGATGAAGACTCAGTTAGAAGAATTACTTATTTAAGTAAAGTTACCCTTGATCTTGGATTTTTATAATCAAAGTTCCATCAACCTTACAAGAAATGTGGTACAAAATTCTTGTTCAAAACATATTGACATCAAATACCATTTTATAAAAGAGATTATTGACCAGAATGAATTGAATCTGGAGTATGTTCATACTTCAAAACAAATTATTGACATTTTCAAAAACCTTTACTGAAGGAATATCTTTAGAAATTGAGGTTGAACATGGGTGTCCAACCTATTTCTCATCAAGTTTAAGGTATGTTTTTCCCCTCTATCATCAAGTATTTGGTTTAAAATTTCAAGGGGGATAATTGTTTCATAAATATATCCATTGATATGTGATAAATCTTATAAGGAAGCATGTATGTAGGGGATTTTTTTGTAAGATGTGATTTCACCATGTAAGTGTGTGAGCTATTCTAATAGTTTTTCGGAGTGGCTGTGGAAATTTTTTTCTGACATGAATGTTGAAGAAGTGAAGAAATAGGTAAAGAAAATCCAAAGATATTTCTTGAGTCACAACTTTTGAACAACATGATTTTGCTATCAATGATTCTTATTTCCTAAAACGAGTTAGCTCACATAGTCTTTGAATTGTTGTCTAGTAATCTATATATTGAGGTTATAAAGTGCCGTGATTTATGAATCTTGGTTGATTAAAAATTCAAAGGTAGATATTTTTGGGACCAAGTTGGATGGAAGTTATTTTTGAAATACAGAATAAGTTTGTATTCAATGTATTGGATTTTGTTTTCAAAGGGAAAGGAAATAAATTCACTTTGTATGTTTTTAAAATTAGACTCACCATCGTATTAATAAGATCAAACAAAAAAATATTAAGAAATTCCATCGGTTTGAGAAGAAGTGTTTTGGAAGAAATGGTTCATCGATCTAACATTGGTGGAAACAAACATAATGAATATTTTTTTTTCTGGAACCATAGTAATGAGAAAATCTAAATGAAAATTAGTATTAGACTGATGAATGATTAGAAAGTTTGAAGTGAGCTAAAGTTTTGAGAAGATTTTAGAAGAATCAAGAAGAGTTGACAAGCACTGAAGAATTCAATTATATATCCTAAATTGAAGGTCAAATTGGAGTTTCAAGAAATTTGTTTAAGAAGAAAAAATATTTAGATTACCTCATAAACCACTTTTGGTTCACATATAAATAGTGGAAAGTACTTTGTACTTTATAACACTTGTATTATTCATGGGTGAAGAGAGAAGACATATCACTAAATTTTTTTAGAGATTAGGAGTTTTTGGATTGATCATTACAGAGGAAGCTTTAAAAACTAAAGAAGAATAGGGAATATAATATTTATAGTTTTTGGATACAACTAAGAAACCAGATTAGGATTTTCAGACTGATATAGAAGAAGTTCAGAATTTTCTCACTGGTATTCTATCAAAGATATATTTCTAGACCAAGAAATCGGACTAGGAAATCAGACCGAGTATCATTATGAAGTCCAAAAAAGTTATTACCTTTAATGGGTAGGAAATTGAATAATTATTTTGAAGATTATATTTTTGAAAGTTGACAAGGTAGTACAGTAACATCTTTTGAAGCAACTGGTGAACGTTTCTTAACTTGTTACACAACTTTTTATTACAGCATTTTATGATACTTGAAGAACATTCACTTTTGTATTGAACATAGTGATACACGAGTGTAAGGTCATATACTAATTGTTCTATCCACTATAAAGTATTATTTTTTAGTGGAATATGTTGTATTGGATTGTTTCCAAACCATAATAAGTATGTAGCTACTCTTTTTGAGTAGTGAACCTTGTAAATTTTTTTGTTACTACGGATATGTGATTTTTTTATTTTTAGCAAGGGGATAACTCTTTAATAAGATTCAAAGTTTGTTTCAAAAGGAATGAAACTTAAAAGGAAAATATATCACCGATTTACCCTCTCCCTCTCTTAGTGATACATTGATCTTGACTGGGAAATTTCAGTATTTGATAGAATCAATTTTCATGCATAATTTTCAAACACAATCTTATGATTTTTTATTTTTTAAACAAGAATAACCATTAATTTAATTATTTTACTCAAACTCGAGAGTTTACCAATAAATAATTAAAATGGATTTATTTGAATAAAAGAATAGTTATTTTTGAAGTTGAATTTTATTAATGAAAATTTAGTCATTTTATAAGTGTTACGAAAATTTTTAAGTGTTTATTATATTTTTAGGTAAAAAATTTTCCAAGATCAATTTAGCCCATAAACCAATGCCAACCCACCACTTAGCGATCCCACAAGGAGAAAACCGACTTGGCCATCACTTTGAGGGCCTACTCGATTTGGTGGATGCATGGGGGATCAGTCCGTGTAAGAGAGTGGCCAATGGAGAGTTAATCTCGTGTGAATTAGGGTTGTTCTAAGTCCCACTCAATCCATGAAGTGTGCACAACCCATGTAGGTGTGTGCATGTGAATATGGAATCCCATCCCCACTGCAAATGTATGATCTGCTAATCGCTAATATTGATTATTAAACCATCTCCTAGCCATGTTCCGCTTCTAATGTGGGATAATGATTTAAGCTGTATTTTTCAAACTCACCAAAATGCTATTGCTTTAGCTCATCTATACTCACCCACACATCAAACACCCGCGCCACTCAACTTCATCGCCTTCCACCACCTTACATCGTCAGTTTCCCCTACTATCACCAAAAGCACCATTTCCACCCTTATAAACATGATCTTGATATCAATCTCTTGAAAAACCTCCCATGCCTAGGACCACCATGAAAAACCTCAAAGGCTTGTTCCAACCACCCTGAGGACCTGTATGAATAAAACCATAACCATGCTTGATAAATGAGATCCCTCTAACCATTGTAAAGGCCAAAAGTGTTGAAGAACTCTATCCCTGTTTCCATGCTTTACCAAGCCATTACCGCTACCCACCACTATCACCACCATGTTGCCACATATCCACAAAGACCATTAACCATGCATGGTACTCCGAAAGATATTCCCCACCGGTTTTCTCATCACCAAAAATTTGAACTCCTAAAATATTTATGTGTTTCAAACTTCACACCCTGGGTATCAAAGCCTTGATTTTTAAGAAATATCTTCACAAATATGTAGAGATTTTTAAGAAAATATGAGGCTAAGGATCCTCCTCATCCTATAAAATGATATTCTCACCACTGCTAGTAGTGAGATCACACTCGATGGGTTCCACCCACTAATATTAGAAGTCCAAGCTGTTGTTATGATTTTTTTTGTTTTTTATTCTTATAATTTTTATTTTCTTTGAAATAATTTATTCATCCTTCTTATAAAAAGTATTCCAACCCCATTCACCCTTATTCCTTATCTTCTCTTATTATTATTTTAATTTTATTATTTTATTTCTTAAATAATTCATCCACTATTTTATTATATATATATATTATTTTATTTTAATTCTTCTTTTCTCTTATTCGTATTCTTTTATTTTCTATTATTTCAGGAGTTTAATTTCTTCTTCTTCAATTATCTTTACTCTTTTTATTTTTGTTCTCCTTTATTATTCTCATTATATTTTTATTTTATTCTCTTATTTTTATTTTATTATTATTCTTTATATTATTATTTCCATAGTGACCTCTTACCCTTTAAAATGATGGGCTAACCCAAGGCTTGACCCAAGGAAGGTAAGTGGTGTTTCCATTCATCCCGTGCTTAAATTAAAATCTTTAATTTATGTTTGTGGTGAGAAAGAGTGAATTGAATAAGTGTAGTGATTTCCCATGATGAAATTGAACTCATACCCATTTATATACTTTTATTAAATCATTTCCCTCCCTTTTATTGGATACAAGAATTTCATATGATGGAGTTGAGCCATTTAATGGATGAAATGGAATATGATGGAGCTTGGTCCTGAAATATATCACACTCTCAATTAAGATATTCCATAAACCTTGATTAAATGTGGTGATATAATTTATACTGATGAAGTCATTCAATATTTCACACCAATAAATAAAATTGTAGTAGATTAAGAGTGGAATTTCATGATTAAATTATCAAACTAAATTTAGATGCCAACAAAGAGAATGATAGAACCCATAAACTAAACCAAAAAGGCCATGTTCTTTATTTTATAACCACATTCTATCATTGCATGTTAGTTTAATTTTTTCACTCTATTCTTTCATATAAATTCCATTGCTTTCATAGAATAAATAAAAAAAATAAAAAAAAGTATTTTAGGTGAATTAGATTAAGTAATTTGACAAAATGGGAAGATCCTCAATTAATATGAACCTGGTTATCCATTATACTACATTAGGAAAATAATTTTTCTTTTTTCGATGCCCTATAATAGGTGTGATGTTAGGTTGTTATGTAATTTATGTGAAAATTCATCTTAGATTCTTGAAAGAGATGGATCATTTATTTAAGCCCAATGTAGGATATTCAATATAAAAATTAATAAAATTAATTTCCTCCTTCAAATTCCCTCAAATGATAACACCTATACTCTCTTCTATTTTTCCTCAAAGATTCATAATTTAGGCAATCAAAATATAGAAAAACATCCTTTTTTTTTCTTAAAAAAATTTCTTCTCTTAGATTTTTTTAAAAGAAATGCATGCCAGAACAAGTATCACACACTTATAAGTCAAACCAACTAGCACCTCAATACTAAAAATTTATCTACTACTAACATAATTTATAATAGTTAAGATAATAATGGTAAAGTGTGTCTAGTTGGATGTTAATCCATGTTATCCCATTTTATCCCATTTTCATTCTTTCTATTTATTTTATAAATTTCATGGAATAAATACATCACAATACCAATAACTATGAATAATATTCCCAAATAATAAATAAATTCATCCTCCATACATAATCATGGAACTCACTTTACTGTACCATTAAAGACCAAATTATCCCTTCAAATCTCAAAAGAATAATCATTCAATGATACCAAAGAATAGGGGTGGGAAGGTTAGTTATTATTATAATTTGGATCCCTTATCAAGGTTATTCATGTATTTCATATGGTAAAAATAAATATAAAATGAAATGGTAGTTATAAAGATTAACTTGGTTACATAAAAAATGCCTCAATTGTAATGACTAACCACTTTTATGGGTTAAAAATTTAAAAAGGAATCAAATTTTTTGATTTTAGTGAGGGGTTAATTTTGAGAAAAAAGATTCAAAAAAGGAACATGAGCATTAAAAAACCTCAAATATATTTCTCTAGATATGTAACAAGGTCTGGTTGGTGTTTCAAGTGCTTGAGTAATCATTGGAAAAGGGTCAGTGTGACCCTTATCTAAATGTTTAGTTATAGGCTAAGACCATGTCACAACCTCGAGGGTTGCGATGTGGTGGTTCTATAGAGTAAGGACCACACTATAGGTTTGGGCTGTGTCATGGTGGGTGCTCATGAGGTAGTGGTACTGGGATGCCTTCGGAGATTGGTTGTGATGCAACCTAAGGCCACACCACAATTATGCCTTGGTCGATGGAGACTATGAAACAGCCCTAAGGGGTTATTCCATAGAGTAAAGTTATTAGTGGTCTGACCCTATTCCTTTTATGGTAAGACTATGCCCAATTTAAGAGGGACATGTCATATATAGAGGATAAGAAAAGGAATTTCTCTATGGGACCTATGGCCACACCACAATGGGTTCATACCCAGTTTTTTAGAAGAAAAAACACACAATTTTAGGGATGGAACCCATTCAGTTTTTAGAGAGAATAGGGGTTATGAGAATTAAATTTCAGCTGATTCTATATCCATCTCATATATGATTCATACCCCTAGAAATGGAAAGAATCTAGGTTCATTTTTATGATAATTATAGGCATGTTTATCTCATACTTCTATTTTGGTTTCCTACGGTTATGACTAATTTTTAGATGATTTTAGTTAGAGTTTCAATGATGATTTCATTGAATCATGGTGTAATTAGGGAAGGATGATGTGGGTTTTAGTTAGTATAGATAGAATATGTCACAAGATAATTTATGCACACCGATTCTCACTATTTTGATGAGGGTAGATCACCTGGTGAACTTATCTAGTGTTTTTTCATAAATTATATGAAATTAGATATTCAATCAGTGATGAGTGTTGGGGATTTTTCATGTATTAGGTTTGAGTTCATGTCAGGAGTGAAGCACACCCAATTTCTCTAGGTTATAGAGAGTGAATACCACTGGATGAGTTTTAGGCATTATTCTTATTTAATTTAAATTGAAATATTCATTGTAAATTGTTATGATTAATTAAAAATGATGACCTATCTTGATATTGATCCTCTTGATGATGGGAAATGTCTAGTTAGACTTAGACTAGCTAGGGAAATAAATTTTGGGTAGTGATTAAAGGAAATGGATTTGTATGAGGTAAGGGGTCCCTTGAGTATAACCCCATGGTAAATGAATTTGTTTTTGTATGCATGTGATATGTGGTCTCACCACCAAGGGAAATTTTCCTTTTAAATTAAAATGAATTTTTGAGTAAAAAATGAATGTCTATGAATGATTTTATCAAGGTACATGATAGATAAGTTCTTTATAACTCTTATGCAGTGATGCATGATCAATTGGAATAATTAGTTTGAGTAGGTCATGATAAGAATGTGAGGTGACTTAGAGATATTTGGTTATCTGATTAGAGAGTGGGAAAATTATTCCTTCACCACTAGTATATGAGTATCTAGGTGGATATACCATGAGTAAAATGATAATAGATTAAGTGAGGGGGATAACCTAGGATTACTTCAAAATTGAGATGAGTCTCATTACATATCTCTATAGATATAAAAGTAAGACTTATCATGTGAAGATAGTGAGAAAAAAATATGATTACGAGGAAACTAAGGGATGCTATACCCTTTGAATGATAGGTTAAGCCTATAATATGATATTGATATCAAGGATCCTATATTGGGTTTCAGTGTTATGATTCCTCCTAGGGGACCCTATAGGGTTCCCAAATACTGTATTTACTTCAAGAGAGTGCATGCATCAGTGGGTGTAGAGGATTATTAATATCACCTTAGAACTTGAAAAATTGGTGTGAGAATGATATGGATGTTGTGAGGAGGTTTGGTCATCCACATGTGTGGCTACCCTAGATTATTTTAAATAGGTTTGGGTAGATAAAAAAAACCCTTCTGAGATACGTTATATAAGATATTATGAGAGGGATGCTAAATACTTGAGTCTTATGAATGAATTACTATTGTTTCACTTGGGTTTTAACCTTTAGGTATACATGTAATACCTGGGACACATCCTAGGATTTGGTTTGATGACTATATAGAATGCTCAAGTCATGCTACTTGGTATTCAATAGTTGTCTGTATAGAATGAATTGGTCAATCCCATTATATTCAGATTCTATTCCCATTGGAATTCATATCTAGTCACCTATGATTCATCCTTTGGGTCTATATATATTTTCTAGGTGTTTACATAAGAGTAAACATATGTGCCTATCTGGGAGGTGGGTGTTATTCCCCTTGATGAGATTACAAGGCGGGGAATATCCCCCCTGGATAGATTATATGAGATCACTATATGGGACACTATTGGACCTATATATATTATAGAATTCCAAAGTTGTTACCAAGGATTAAACCATTGATCATGATGCTATATAACGCATTGGACAAGATCCTTTGATTTTTATTTATGCTTATTTATTTTAATTCATTGAACAAGCTCATCAGTTTTATCTTTATTCCTGACACTACTTGAATACCTAGGTTGTGACATATGATTTGGCATTCAAGCCTACAAATATATCTATATTTAGATATATATCCCCCCATAAGTTATGTGATGTGATTAGAGACACTTTGACACTAGATGAAGTAGGTCAATCTCAGGTGTCATGTTAGAACCCAAGGATCAATGATGAATATTTATATATGTTTTCAAAACTATATTATTTAATTATTCTAATCATATCACATGTGTATACACTGAATTACATGTCATATTTGGGAAATCGTTGGTGGTTACATACTAATTTATAATCACACCCTTATCGGGATTACATGGAACTAGAGTACATGGGTAGACTTCAATGATCATATGTTCAGGTATAGTAGAGGCATGGTGCTTCATGATCAAGAGGGATAGCTCAGACGCGACTATATATTAGGATGAGTTAAGTCTCATGAATTATAGTAGAACCTTAATTCTATTTTATTATTTTTTATATTGTATATGTAATTAAACCAGTGGGAGATTAGTTGATGTATGTTGGTATGAAAGTGGGTTTGTATGACTGTATACTTCTGTATAACATTGTTATAGAATTTTTATAGTTTATAATTATGCATACACTGGTTAATTACAATTTTAGATGTTTTTTTTATTTTAAACTATGTTTATCTGTGATAAGAGGGTAAATTTTTCCAATAGTAACACCCTAGAACCTCATTTCTTGTTCATGAAATCTAGAATACATATAGGCATGCCTGAGGTCATGTGGTGAGCAATAATCTAGGCACCGGTTGAGTGGTCTAGGGTGTCATGATTTTACCAAATGGTATCAAGGTTTTTTATTTCATCTTATTATCCGATTGATTGGTTGACAAGTGATATAGGAATGTTTTAGATCTTGTGATGGACCTTGAATTGGTAAATCACAAACACCTTTCTTAAGGGAATGTGCAGGTTACCTGGGATATGGGATTATTATTCTCAGTTTTATATTTTATGGTTTTATGATTCCACCTATTATAATGAAAATGGAATTTTTAGATTTAATATTTATTGGTTTTTATCTTTTAGCCTATTACAAATAGGACTATGTACATACATCATGTTTTAAATGTAGTATTCACATAACATACACATGCTTGCTTATAATTGATATCACTAACAACATAGGGTTCATTTTTTTAAAATTACAATAACAACTTATACAGTGTTTACCTATATAACATGTCAGTGGAATTCATCTCAATAAGGGTATAATATTTTTTTTTTCTAATACAGACATAGGGATTTTATAGAGGGGTGTTCCTTGATGACGTCTATATAATCCATCTTTTATGGGATATATTGTGACCCTTAGTGGTTTGATTGAGGCATTTGATGCATCAATACTGGTTATAAAATATAATAGGACCATTTACTTAATAAGTTTCAATAAAAACCTATATAGTGTTTTACCATATATATTATTTCTGAAATTTTACTTCACTAAACCATATGACTATAATATACTTGGAATTGATCATCAAGGATGATATTTTGGTCCTTTATGGGGTAGTATCATATGGATATTCCCAATGCGGATGGGTCCATAAGTAGGATTATGACTTAGTATGTGATTCTTTATGTGTATATGTATATGATAACCCTAGAGTGGGTGGGTTTTCACGTGATTTTCATGGTGATTTTTGAGAAGGGAGAATATATTTTACCCCATGAGATGGAACCCTATGATATGCGGTTTATGGGATAGATAGGAGAGATTAGTTACCTTGATATGTGATTAAATATATTGGTGAGTTGAGGGTTATGATTAAATCAAAGGGAATTTTCCTCCTATTGCTGAGATGAGTTATAGTATGAGAGGGTAACCTAAGAAAGGGGTTAGCTAGTGTTTGTATATTACTTAGATATAAGAAGCATGTGTAGATTATTAAATTATGTGGTCACTTCATAAGAGTTCTTACCATTTATGTGGTATAATAATATAGATCCATTTAGATTTCATGATGAAAATAACTTGAGGTGCTTTTTGTATCAAATTTTGGTTTTAATGAGTAGTATCAGTAGGATTCCTAAGCCTGTTGTTTTCTAATGTGGTTACCAATATATTTTAGGATCATTATCTTATATATTTGGATGAATAATTAGTAGAAAATGGGTTAAATCTTTTTCTTTTAGTGAAACACCTTGGTTATTGTGTGATTTAATATTTTTTATTATCATGGGTGAGAGGACAAGATTGTTTGAAAGAAAGGACCATGGTGCTTTTAATTAGATGAGATTGACATGTATTGGGAGCATTTTTTCGTTTTGGTGCATGTGACTAGGATCGATCAAACTCAATATGACTCGATTCAGATGATATACCTGGGTAGAAATGGGGTTCATGCCGACTTGTGGTTTCTTTTCTTGGGTAACAAGGGATGTTGAGCATAGTTCTAGAGGTATACTCATCTGGTGGCATAAGGGGAATGTGAATGATTTTATATGTTCATTTTTCTTGAATTATCTCAAGGAGATAGTGTTTTAATACAATGAGATGACATGAAACTCATAGGAGTGTGAGTCATGTTGTGTGAAAGGGGATTACCAGAGTGTACACCCATTGGTTTAGATAAGATTGGGGTGATTCATACTGTGTATTCATGGTACCGTTTGAGTTATGGATTAGTGAGAAGTTGTAAATGGGTCAAGGATAGATGGACTGATGAAATGATTATGGTATTGGTTTTTTGGATATTTTATGATAATGAGGGGTGTTCCTCTATTTTGGTAGGTGATATCAGAGTTGGATCAGGGTACCGTGGTACGATTGACCTGAGTGTGTTCCTTGAGAAATACTTTTAGGTAGAAATATTATTGGAACTTGTCGATGTTTTACTCATGGATTAATATAAGGGAATCCATATGGTGGGTATTACACATTGTAATTAGAGTTCTATACCATTTTTATGAAATTTTAGTGAATTGTGAGACTGATGTTTCTAGTGAGTAAGGAACAAGTGTCAATTTGTGTCTTAGGTTGGTGCTCGGGTATGAGTGAGATGATTATTTTTGGTCACTTTGTTCAGTGATAGATGAAATGTGAGCCATGAAAGTATGACCATCATGTTTGAAGGGTCATGGTTGAGATGATAATGGTTGTTGGACAGTTAAGGTGGAACTAGTATATCGGTTAGCATATAGGACCAATGTGATCCATCTCTTTAATAAATATAATATTTGGGATTCAGATGTGGTGTTGGATAATGTCTAATAATTGGCATCAATATTGGGTTATATATGAGGTGATCTGAGAATTATCATCCAAAATCAATAAAATTATAAAAATCCATGATTTTCTCAAGATATTGGGCATGGGGAGTTGGAAACCACACTGAGCCTGTAACTGGACCACTAATAATGCTTTTTTAGTAAGTGATTCAAATATTGGGGAGTGACATAGCTCTAAAATTAACCTCTATGAGTAGAGAAATATGGTGGGGAGTTTCATAATCCTGAAGATTAATTGATAAATGAAAATATTTCCTCTCAGGATAGGTGGGTTTAGAAAGCTTCATCTCACCATCTCAATGATAGTGGAGAGTGATAGCTTGAGTTTTGAAAAATAGTGTTCCTTATGTTAGGAGTTATGCAATAAAATATCATTTGATATTAAGGGATACAAAATAATTAGTTAATCATGAATTATCTATTAGTATGGGTTGGGATTGATGGTTTAAATACTATTAATATTTCTTAGGGATGAGAAGTGCTATGTTTGGTAGTCTATAAAGACCATCATTTTTTACATGTTGGGAATTTCAGAATGATTTTTTATTTTTATTTTGGGAAGGGGTTTGTTTTGAGAATATGGATTTAGATAATAAATACGATTATTAAAACATCTCAAGTATATGTTTTAGGATGTGAAATGAGGCCCAATTAGTGATTCTGGTGCTTTCATAAGGGTATTAAAATGTTTGGGGTGACCCTTAGATGGAAATTCGATTACAAGCTAAAACCATTCCATAAATTGGGGGGGGGGGTTTAATATGGTGGTGGAAGAGAGGAAGGACCACACTAGAGACCAAGGTTTAACTATGATGGGTTCTCAAAATGTAGTAGGATCAATCTTCTACTAGAGATGAGTTATGCCAAAATCTAGGCCCATGCTTTAATATGACTCTAGTTAAGGGAGACCACAACACAAATTTGAGGGGTTACCCCATAGTGGGGGGATATTAGGGTCCCCTTTCCCTTTGGGGGTATACTATGTTGATGCCAAGAGAGACATGTGATAACCATAGTCTAATTATAGTATTTTCACTATGGAACCTATGGTGATGTTGCAAGTGATAATCACCTAATTTTTTTAGAGGTTTAGACCTGTAATTTTAGGTTCAGGAGACCTTCAATTTTTAAAGGGAAGATGAGTTATATGAAGTCCATTTTGGACAATTATCCCTCTCATTCCTCCATAATACCATTTTAAATGGGGTGAATCTAGGTATTTTTATGGTGTTTATAGTTATGTTTCCCTATCCATTCTATTTTTTTACCCCTACCAAATTTTCTTTCAGATGTTTTTTGTTAGGGTTTTTATGATGATTCCACCAGAGCATGGAAGAATTAGGTGAGGATTATGAGATGTTTACTCATCATTTCTATAAGATATACCAAGATTATGTCTTCACACCATTTCTCTCTATTTTGATTAAGGTATGTCACTAAAATAAATTATTTAAAATTTTCTCTAAATTAAGTGAAATTGGATATTTAATAAATAATGAGTGTTGGGTATTTCTTGTGATTAAGTTTTGGGTGCATATTGGTAGTGGACCACACCCTATTTCTTATTGTTTTGGTGAGTGGATATTGATTGATGAGTTTTTAGGCATTATATCTATTTTATTTAAGTTAATAGATTAATTATGATTTTTTAACATTAGTTAAAATTGATTTGTTAGTTTCATAGAGGGACTTTTAATGAGGAAAAATATCTAGTTGGAATTGGATGATCCTAATTAAGAACTTGCAGATAGTTATTTAAAGTAAATGGATTTGTATGAAGTAGGTGGTCCATTGAAAATACCCCTATGGTAAATTCATTTTATTTATGCATGAATGTGATATATAGACTCTCCACTAAGGGTGATCAAACTTTTAAATTAAATGAATTGTTTAGTTTAAAATAATTGACTATGAATGAATATATTAAGTGTATTGGACTATAATGAATCTTTGAGCATTAGATTAATTCCTCAACCACTGATGGTTGAGGACTTGATTATAAATGTGTACTATGAGATGTACTATTCTTGATGTGTGATTATTTAAAGAATCTAGTGATCATAAAGGACTTGGATAGGTTAATTAAAACTCTTAAGTAGTGATGAATGATGAATTTGAATAATAGGTATGAGTAGGCCATGATATGACTGTGAGGTGGATTAAATCCATTGGTATAAAAAATTAGATATTGAGGCATTTTTCATTCTCCACTTGTATGTGTGTATATAGGTGGGTAGAACATCAGTAAAATGATGACAGGTTGGGTGAGGGGAATAACCAAGGATAACTTGGAAATTGAGATGGGCCTTGTAAATCTCCCTAGAGTGATGTAAGTATGGCTTATCACACAAAGCTAGTGAAACCAAAATGTGACTATGAGTACACTAAGGGATTCTATGACCTTTAAGTGATGGGATTTTCCTAACATATAAGATGGAGAATAAGGAAACCATGTAGGGTTTCTGGGTTATTATGTGACCTAGGGTACCCAAAATAGTTCCCAAGGGATGCATTAACCTTAATAGGGTGCATGTGGTAATGGATATAGATGATTTCAACTATCACCTTGGAACCTGAATAATTAGTGTGATCTTGATATGGATATAGTGAGGAGGTTAGGTTGTGAGGTTGAGTGTATGACCTTGATTATGTGAGACTAGTTCAGGAAGATATCCAATCATTATGAGATACATTATATAAGATATTATGGGAGGGGTGCTCTACCATTGAGTCTTATGAATGAATTCCCAAGGTTTCACTAGGGATTTTAACTTTAGGCCTACATGGAATTCCTGGGAGACATACTAGGATTCAACTATTCCATATTTATATAATTCCTAGGTCATTATACACATGATTCCATGAATATCTATATCTAATACCCTGGGAAATATAGTTATATTCAACTATTATATCTAATAAAATACCTAGGTGGTCATCTAGGATTCATCCATTTAGTGTATATGTATTTTTTGAGTAGTTACTCGAGAATCAACTTCTATGTGTATTTAATAGGTAGGTTATATTCCCTTCAATAAAATTATTAAGAGGGGCAGAATTCCCCTTAGATAGATTATATAATATCACTTGGTAGGTACTTTTCCCCATAGATAGAATATATAACACCTAGTTGATTACCAGTGATTTTATCACTGAACCTATTACTTTGGAATTCCTTAGACAAGATCCTTGTATTCATATTTATGCATGTTGATTGGAATTCCTTGAACAATATCCCTAGATTCATCTCTATGCTTTAATACTATTGGAATACCTAAGAAATTACCAAGGATTTATCCATAGATACTTTTTATATATGGGTTTGTAGTGTAAGATCTGTATCCCCTTTATAGGTTATGTTATGTACTAAGAGGCACTTTGGCACTACTTGATGTAGGTATGGTTGATCTCAAATGTCATGTTATAACTTGAGGATTGAGGATCATTTTTTTATGTTTCAATATAGGTATTTATTATATTATTCTAAGTATATAAAATGTGAATGCACTACATTGCTAGTTATGTTTGGGACATATTGTTGGTTCCCTAGTATGTTGTACTCTCACCCTTATTAGGTGGCCATGGTACTTTTTTACCTGATCATACTTCAGTGATCTTAAGTTTTGGTAGGGTAGAGGCCTGGTGTTGCATGACTAAGTGAGATAGCCCAGAAAAGATTAGATATTGGGATGAGGTAAGACTCATGGATGTAAGTAGAGCCTTGGTACATTATTATTATTATTATTTTATTTTTTATATGTGATGGGGCTAGTGGGAAATCATCTAGTGTATACTAGTATTCCTATGAGTTTGTATTATTTTATGGTTTCACATGGCATTGTTATAGTATTTTTATGGTTTATTGTTTCGCATACTATGGTTAATTACAATTGTGGATGATATTTGTTTTATTTTTTTCTAAGTTGATATCTGATATGAGGGTATAGTCTCCACAGAACAATACCCTAAACCCTCACTACTGGTGCGAAACCTCTGGAATGAGAGGAGGCATTCCTGAGGTCATATAGAGACCACCAATCCTAGGACTAATTTAGTGGTTTGGGATATCTATACATTACTTCAATCATATTAATGTTACTTTGTTCATTCATAGCTATAATAATATATCAATCCAAGTTATAGTAGTCTACATGCCCCCACTATATCTAAAAAAATTGGGTATAAGTAATAATATAAAAAATAGAATAGAACCCTCCTGAGAATGAGAAACATAAAATGTTATAAAATCACTCATGGTATGTATAATAATAACAAATTAATAAATTTTATCTTTTGAAAATAAAATAATAAAAATGTTATAGAAATTTCATCTACATAATTCAAGTATTATTCTAAAATCACAATTTATCAAATAAATACCATAATGTATATCTTTACTCATATATCACTTATCTTACTCATCCAATATTATCAAAAATGACATTTAAAACATGGAATGATGTGATTCTGAAGAAAAATTTAGCATTAAAAATAAAAACAAATCATGAAATATATGCATGGAATAAATATTCCCTCAAAACATAAAAATCATATGAAAAATAATAATTATGGAAATGTAAATAAAAAATTTAAGTAAATAATCTCCTATTTAATGAATCTCTTCTACTTTCTTTTTTTCCATCTCATCTTATTATCTTATCTTGTTCCTCCATTTGGGCCTTCGGGCCACTGGTTTGGTCCTTGGGTCTTGCAAGGATTTCGGGCCACCCAAGGACTTCGGGCCAGTTGATTCTCAAGGCCTTCGAGCCACCTTAAGGCCTTAGGGCCACCCCAAGGCTTTTGGGCCACATGAATGCAGGACCCAGACACACTACAAAAAAGGGGAAGCCCTAGAAGAGGATTCAGAGCAGGTGCAATCACCAGAGCAGAGCCAAATGGATTGTCAGAATGAGAGGGTATGACTATGCCATAGGTACCAGCCTGTGCTTGCACGAGAAGCCTAGCCAGACAGTCATGCAAAGGTGGAGAGGTACTATCAAGATGCAGATTCTGGGAAGGGGCAGTTCCTTGTAGATAGTCTGGTTGAATTCCCTAAGACCTTTGGGTCATGTAATCTCCTAAGCCTACGGGCCTTGTAATATCTGAGCCTAAGAGCCTTTTAAGGGTTCCCCCTCATCCCTTGAAACAGGGTTTATCAAAAAATCAATAAAAATGAAGGCCTTCAGGCCATTCAGGCAGAAATGCGTTAACTAATCAAGATCAATTAATAATCAACATTGATATTCCTTCACATAAATGGGTTTTCTTACTTTCCCTAAAATTATATTTACTCTCCCTTAAGGTAGAACCCTCTCTATTTCCATAGGATCTATCCACTGACTTTTAATTAATCCTAATAAATAATTTGCAAAATCATGGAGTAACCAAACTTTTGGGACCTATTTTAACTATTATTTTATATTAGTTTATCAAATATAATCAAGCCTATCATGTAACCCTATCTCATCCTTATTTTCCTTGATTTCACCTTTTTCTTTTACCTTAATAGAAATACTCCTTTCCTTTCCTCAATGGATTTAGGATCCTATAATTTTAGCTTGTTTTACTCACTTTAATCTTCATTCATTTCATGAAAACTCTTTACATATTGATAAATTTTCACTTCTCTTACCCACAACTAACCTTTAATGACAACTCTCTATTTTTTCAATCAAGAAAATCTCCTCTCATTATTAAAAATGGCCTTCCTAAAACAAGTGGTGTTTTTTATTCATCCATATAAAGAAAAAAGAAATTGAAATAACTTGGTTCTTCCTTTCAGATATGGATATTTCATTTTCAGTTTATACTTAATAAAATGGGAAAAAATAGGTCACTGGCTAGATTCAATCCTGGTACACAACGTGAATGAGAACTATATTCCATGTACTTATAGGTACACACCGTATATGTTCGTCTACATGCCATGTAATCCTCATACAGAACCATGTAACAGTCTGGATAGAAACTATACGGACATGGCATGTAGTCTCAAGTACATTCTGTGTACCTTTTTCTTATTGATTAAAATGGATAGTAGGGTTGTTTTTGTGAAAACAGATAGAGTCACTCCAAGGTTGATGAACAAACAGTGCCGAATGGGATTTATATTTCTAAATCTCTATCCGAACTCCGATTCCTTTGCCTTCAGTTGTGTTTGAATCCAATCGGTAAGCCCTTGCTTCCTATTAAATCATTCTTTTCAATTTTTTTCTCTCAAAGAAGTTATTTAATGTTGAGAATTTATCATCATTTTGTAGACCTACGTCATTCTAGCTTGAATTAGAGGTTAAGGATGGACGTGGAGAGTCATACTATGATGAGGTAGGTGGTCTTGTGCCTCTTGTTAACTGTTGAGTTGTTTATATGTGTCTTAGTGCCATTATCCCAAGTTTAGGGTGTATCCTTGAATATAAATTGACCCTTGTTGTTGCCTATTGATGATTAGGTCATGAATTAAATTAATTTAATCATTTTTGAGCTTGTTGGTTTGATTAAGGGCCACACTGTGGGTGAGTTTCCCTCAAATGTTCATTTATGGCTGTTTAGACAAGGTTTCCTATGAGGTATGCCTTAATTTACTTTATTGGATTGTTAAGTATTAATTATAGTTATTATGAAATTTAAATTTTGATAAATTTTGATTTATTTGATTAAGGGTTTGGGATTAGTGGTTTCCCCTTTTCCCCATGAGATTCCAATTATTGTCTAAGCCTTATGATAGTTTAATTCACTTGTTGCTTGATATGTATGATGCCCATGTGAGTTGTTATTATGTTAACCATGTAATAGTGTAATTTACTTGTGTTATCTTTTATGATGAAATTTTGATATACCAGGATCTACCCTATTGACTGCTTTGTCTACGGGCGAGAATTTATTATTTCTACAGGCAAAAAATTGTTATGCATAAGGGCGGGTATTTGTTAAGCCTGTGGGTGAGGATTTTTTATTCCTATGGGAGAGGAATGGTTATGCCTGCGGTAAGGGTTTTTCTATGCCTGTAGGAAATATGTTGAGTTGAATATCAAAATTTAATAACTTATGATGTGTCTTCTAATCCAAAGAACAATCTTGGATTTGGTCTTCACTTTACTTGTTTAGATAGCCTTATGAGGTGTCTGTTGAGCATCCTTTCTATGGGGGATTTACAAGCTTAGGCTAGATCTCAAGACTTATGTAACTCAATGTAATTTAATGGTTGAACTAAACATAATGAATGAAAATGGAAAACATGACTTGTATTATTATTTACTTTTGAGTACTTACTAGTTTAATGCTTTTCCTTTTGTACACTACTTATTTTATATACCCACTAACAGATAGGAATAAACTTTGGGTCATTTCCAACTAGTTTTTATTTATCATACTCTGTTTGGGTTATGATTTTGGGACCAATAAGATTATATTGTTACAGGTGTCAATAAGGGAATGCACCCTTCTATAGGTACTTGAGATGTTGTTTAGGAGCTCGAGAGCATGAGACCGAGTGGAGTATTGTGATTATTCTTAGTTTCATTAGTTTCATTTGATTTTGGAACATATATTGTGGATTAATATAGTGTAATTATTTTGGATTCTTTCTTAGAACATATTACATATTGCATCATCTTTTTTATGGAATGATGTTTGGTTATTTGTCTTATCAATCTTCTGCTGTTTATTTTAGTTGTATGCTATTTAATACTTCTGATATTGTAATATTATTTCTTCCACTGTGTTACACTCTAACAATGAGGGAATAGATTCCCCACTATCACACCCTAGAACCTTGCTGCTAGTTGACAGCCTCTGGCTTTTGGGTAAATGTGTTTGAGGCTATGTGGACAACCAGGTACGGGACACCAGTTGAGTGGAACCTAGATTTGGGACATTACAAAGTGGTATCAGAGGATTTCTTTTTGAGTTTACTTTACTGTTTGGTTATGATATAAAGGAAAAATAATTTAGTAATTAGTTATTCCTAGGAGTAGCTACCCCATGTATAGGGAAAATCCTAATTACCTCGAATGAAATTATAATTTTTGGATTTTGAGCTATTATAGTTGATTCGATTTCACCATTGGGTGGCACACTTATTTTGTACTGTTATTGTTGATATCATAGTGGTTATATTTTTTTGCAACCTGGTGAGATGATGGTATTCCATCTCATGAATTATATAGGCACTTGTTATAAATCACATGTCATCCATTCTTTCCATGCAATTTAGAGAGCATTATTGATCACATGCTGTAGTGATAGATGTGCATGTTGTTGTGATAGATACCATAATAGATATGACTGCTATTGTGATGGGTGTATTGGTACATGTTATGGTTGAATTGGATGGATTCCAAACTTTGGTCCCTGAGGAATATGATCCCTCTAGTAATGGAATTTGGTGGATTACATTTTGACCATGGGATATAGATTGTGTTGTTATGTGAAATATGTGGATGCCAAGATTTGATTCACAGGGATTATGGGTCCCCAAAGATTAGAATTTGGCACACTGTTTCTTTATTTTGTGAAAACAAAAGTACCAGGGGAATTTTTGAGTCTTACTATCTGGAAACCTAGACAACACAGAGTGTGGTCATATGAACACACGCCATGTGTTCTTCTGTTCGTTAAGAGAGAACTTTTCTTAAGTACACTCCATGTACTTGAAGTACACGCCGTGTGGTAGATGACTATATCACCAGCCATGTGAGAGTAAACACATTTTGTTGAGTTTTGATTAGAACATGATGTGTACCTTAGGTACACCCCATGTGGTTTTATATTGGAAAAACCATGTAGATATGGACATGTAAAAGTATATGGACATGGGAGAAGACTTGTGTACACACCGTGTACTTGACTAATATACCTTGTACCAAGGGTGTTTACATGCCTAGGATGGTGGGAGTACACGACTGTGTAAGATCTTAAATGTACACACCATGTACTCGACTAACACACTGTGTACCTAGGGTGTTTACATGCCTAGGCCGGAGGGAGTACACACCTATATAAGAGCTTGAGGGTATATGATATGTGTGGTTTCTAAATGCTATGCACTTCTTTCTGGTACCCTTTAAGAGTATTTTCCTACTTTATTCCCCTCTAATATTTTTGGACCTACGAGTAGTCCTTTCGGAGTAGTTTTCTATTTATATCATGATGGTGAAACCAATAGAGAATTCTAAGGACTCATAATGGGTGTTTTAATGCTTTTATCAAAATGGATAGGTTCTTCCTCCAGTTATCGTTTTCAGTTGTCTCTCGAGAATAAAACTTGGAGTGAATGATCAGTTGGGTGTTTAGACCAACCTAGTTGAGACCTTTGATATTAGATGAGCTATGAGCTATCTCTCTTGACTTATGTTGTTCTATGGAGTCCCTTGTAGGACCCATAAACTATATACCATTTGTGAGGATCGTCGTTATAGGATTCCTATGTTATTTATAGTCTGAGGATCCCGTGTAGGATTCCCCCTTACATTTTTATCTTAGGATCCTGTGTAGGATGCCTTCATTTATGTTTTCCTTAAGGATTCCAAGTAGGATGCCTCCCAATGTTTGACTTGACCTAACCCTAACTTTGTAGTGTGATTTTGGTATTATCTCTATTTGTTTGACACCTAGACCTAACCCATGGGGTATGAAGAGGGGTCAGTGTTTATAGGAAGGTTTTGACATGTCCTGTTTTGATATATATGATTTTTGAGCAGCAAGCTTTGTTGAATCCTTATCCTTGATATGAGAACAATCATTGAGGAATGCTTGGTTAAATAGGTTAGACATGCCTCGGGCATGGAAACCTGCTTAGGAGGTCTTGTGAACCTCTCTTTCATTAAGTAATGGGTGACTTAGTACATCGTCATCTGGGTAAATGGTTGTGTTGATGATGTTCTTTCAAGCTAGTTATTTTATAATCCATCTGGTACTAGGATGCATAGGGTGGAAAACTTATGAATAGTACCCAGTATATACTGTTTGTTATTGTAAACTTAGGGTAGTATATGTTGACATACACAGTACCCATCGAGTGTTAAATTTTAAAAATGAGCCGTCGAGTTTGGTTAAATCGTTGAGCTTTGAGCTGCTATGTCTGTTCTCAGTTATCTCTAGATTAGAGTGACCTAAAAAATTTGGAACCATGTTCATCCCACTGATCGAGAGAAGTTTCTATGACACAGGTGTTTTGACATGCCAGTCAGTTTAATTTTCATCTTTCATGCCAAGTGACATGACTAAGTGATCATGGTTCATGGAATGAAACTCATGCAGTTAATTTGGTTCTGAACTAGATTGTCTGAGTGTGGTTGTTCCCTCTTATTTATGTTAAATACACCCCTAGGTGGGGAGCATCATGTAGGTTCTATTTAAATGTGTTCTTCTATATAGAAGGATCAAAATCAAGGGCTATTAAAAAATGGTTGTTCTATTTGAATGTATTTGAGGCTTGCGAGTCTTGTTTCATGTTTATGATTTCTTAACAACATGATTTTTTTTGTGGTTGACTATGTGTGCAACCCTTATAAGGCACCGATGATCATGGATGGACCTCAGTGCTTAAGCGTAAGCTATCACAGGAATTCCTTGGCATAAAGGCACTGTGATTAGTTAAATAATGATGTGTTGGTGGGTGAAACCGAGTTTTCTTTCAGGAGGTCGACTAGTATTGGTTCGAATATCCTTTTCTTGTGATCCTTGAAATCCTCTTAGCATGCTCCTTCTTAAGAGATGATCATGTACCATATCTAAACATTGTCTTGGATGTACTAAGAGAGCGTTGATTATACGTCACACTATAGTTGAAATATGTTGGGTTAATTAATTTTTTTCAGTGTTGTGCGATGGATGAATGGTTTTAAATGAGGCTTAGTTAATATTGAGTGATACTTGGGTTTCTATTTAGGAATTCCTTGGATGGACTTTGGATTCCTGTCTCTTTGTTTGACATGACTGCCAGGAAGATTCCACTCTAGGTTCAGTTAATGTTATTATGTGGACTTTCAACCTTATACCAATGTCTCACCTGTAACGGGAAGTATGAACCACCTTGGGGAGTTCCTTAGACTCCGGGTTGGTGAATATGAGGTTATCTTGAACTTATTTTTAGGCTCGGATGTGATGCTTAAAAATAGGCAATGATTCCAGTGGGATGGATCTGGATTTATATTTTTACTAATACTATGCCATGACCTTTTACTTTATCAAGGGATGGCTTGACAAAGAAGTTTCACCAAGTGATAAGTATGAGATTTAGTGAGAGGGATAATTATGGGAATATGGTTCATGGGGAGTAGGATTTGTGTTCTGTTGTAATACGTTAGGATTCTATGTTGGGAATTTCTGAGGTAAGTCATTGAGTGATAGTTTTACTCATTATCCTTATTGTTCTTAATGTTTGTTTCTTGTGAACCATCTTAAACACTCCACCAGTTTAAGGTGGGTGTGGTGTAAAATTATGCAATGTATTTTTAGAAAATATTGTGTGACCACATTTCATGAGTTCTATTAGGGTTAAACTATTCTTTGCTGTAAGGACACCGTTATGACCTCATTTATGTTTAGGTTTTCCCAGTTAAAGGAAAATCACACTGGAAGCATCACCAGAATGCATAGGGGCGTGCTTGGTGGAGATTTCCAATGGTGGAGGTGTCGTGGTAATGATACTGTTTGCATTTTTCTTAATAGACTCATGAAGGTTACACTCTTCCTATCAACCAAGGAAACCTTCAGTGTTGATGAACATGGAAGGTTGTAAATCCGTGAGATTATACGACTACATGGGGTTATATATTATATCATTTTAGAGAGGGACGCTTGGTTTACTTTTCATTTCTAGAAAGGGATATAAAGAGAGCTGGGTATATAGGTGCTTCTAATAACAACTTACAACCACCAGATGAATAGCCAGTCAGAGCGCATGATTCAGGGGCTAGAGGAAATGATTCAGGCATACGTCCTAGATTTAGGGGGTTTTTGGGAGAGAGAAATACCCTTGGTCGAGTTCACTTATAACAATATATTTCAGGCTACTAATATGATGATGCTTTATTAGGATTTTTACAGTAGACCATTCTGATCACCTCTATGTTGGCTGGAGGCAAGAGAGGCAGCGATGCTGGGACCTCTTCTTATCTAGGAGATCACTGAGCAGGTTCAGCTGATTCAGAAATATATGGATACTATAGTGTCTTTTCAGAATTCATATGCTGATCATTGTAGATTACCTTTGGAGTTTGAGGTCAGGGATCAAGTTTTTCTATGTGTCGCACCAAGGTTGGGACACAAGAGGATCATGAGACAGGGTAAGCTTTCACCGAGATATTTCGGTCCGCTTGAGATTCTATAGAGGGTTAGTACAATTACCTATCAATTTAAGTTACCTCAGAGGTACTAGAATATGAACAATGTATTCTATGTTTCTCAGTTGTAACGTTACTTTTCAGACCATCTCACACCTTTCAGATAGAGGAAGTGAAGTTACAAGAAGATGACTCCTTTGAGGATTACCCCATTCTTATTGTGGATCATAGCACGAAGGTTCTCGGTGGACAGTATGTTCCTTTGGTATGGGTGATATAAAAGCATGAATGAGTGTAGGATAAGAATTGGGAGAGGGAGTCCAACATATGACCACAATGGTTGGAGTTGTTCTCATATATTTATTTATCACCCTTGGAAGGGAAATTCAGGGATGAATTTCTTCAAGGGAGAAATTTGTAAGAACCCAGTTCTTCCTTTGAGGTATGGATATTTAATTTTCAGTTTATACATAAGAAAATGGGGGGAAATAGGTCAAGGGATGGTTTCAGTACTGTTACATGATGTGACTGGGAACTACACACCATGTAATTATAGGTACACTCCATGTATGTTTCAATACACACCATGTAATCCCTATACACGACCATGTAATGGTATGGAAAGAAACTGTACGAAAATGGTTTGTAGTCTCAAGTACATGTTGTGTACCTTTTTTATTGATTAAAATGGGTATTACTACCAATTTTTGTAAAAAAGACAGAGGCTCTCCCGATTTGACGTACAAGAAGTGTCGAATGAGATTTTTCCTCCCAAATCTCCGCCTGAACTCCAATTCCTTCGCTGTTGGTTGTATTTGAACCCAATTGGTAAGCCCTCGATTCCTCTTGATCCATTATTTATGATTTTTTTCTCAACTAAGCTATTTAAGGTTGAGATCTTATCATTATTTTTTAGATCTATGTCATTCTAGCTTGAATTGGAGGTTAAGAATGGATGAGGAGAGTCATACTACGATGAGGTAGGTGGTCTTGTGCCTCTCGTTAATTGTCGAGTTGTTTATATGTGTCATAGTGTCATTCTTCCATGTTTAGGGTGTATCCTTGAATGGAAATTGACCCTTGTTGTTTCCTAATGATGATTATGTCATAAATTAAATTAATTTAAGCATGTTTGATATTGTTGGTTTAATTAAGGGCTACCCTGTGGGTGTGTTTCCCTCAAATGACCATTTATGGCTTTTTGGCCAAGGTTTCCTATGAGGCATGACTTGCTTTCCCTTATTAGGTTATTAAGTATGAATTATAGTTATTATGGAATTGTAATTTTGATAAATTGTGATTGATTTGATTAAGGGTTTGGGATTAGTGGTTGTCCCTTTTCCCCATGAGATGCCAATTATCATCTAAGCCTTGTGATAGTTTAATTCACTTATTTATTGATATGTATGATGACCACATGAGTTGTTATTATGTTAACCATGTAATAGTGTAATTTACATGTGTTTTTATTTATGTTGAAATGATGATATACTGGGCTCGACCTTGTTTAATGCTATGCTTGCGGGTGAGAATTTGTTATTTTTGTGAGCGAGAAATTGTTATGCTTGCGGGTGAGGATTTTTTATACCTGTAGGTGAGGATATGTTATACTTGTGGGTGAGGATTAGTTGTGCCTGTGGGTGGGGTTTTTATATTCTTGTGGGTAAGATTTTGAGTTGAATATTGAAATGGAATAACTTATGACGCGTCTACCAAGCCAAAGAACAAGCTTGGATTCGATATTCACTTTACTTGTTTAGATAGCCTTATGAGGTGTTTGTTAAGCATCCTTTATACTAGGGATTGACGGGCCTAAAATGGATCATGAGACTTATGTAACTCAATGTAATTTAATGGTTGAACAGAAAATAATGAATGAAAATGGAAAAAATTACTTGTAAGATTGTTTACTTTTGAGTACTTCATAGTTTACTACTTTTTATTTTGTAAACTACTTGTTGCATATACTCACTAACAGATAATCATAGATCATTGGTGGTTTTATACTAGTATTTATTCCTAAAACCCTATTTGGGTCATTATTTTGGGCCAAAATATATTATATTGTTGTAGGTGTTGATAAGGGAAAGCTCCCTTCTACAGGTACTTGAGATGCTGTTTAGGAGCCGAAGAGCATGGGACTAATCTGAGGCTTGCAATGCTTCTTAGTTTCCTTTGTTTCTTTTTTATTTTGGAACATATATTGTGGATTTATATAGTGTACTTGTTTTGGATTCTTTCTTAGAACACATGACATGATTCATCATATTTTTTATGGAATGATACTTGGTTACTTATCTTATCAGTCTTCTACTGTTTATTTTAGATGTATGATATTTACTGCTTCCGCTATTTTAATATTATTTCTTCCACTGTGTTAAAATATTCCAATGAGGTCATAGTTTCCTCATTATCACATTCTAGGACCTCACTTCTAGTAGTAATCCTCTGACATTTGGGGAAATGCGCTTGAGGCCATGTGGCTAACTAGATATAGGGCACCAGTTGAGTGGCACCTGGATCCGGGAAGTAACAGAAATCCATTTGGGAATATAATTTATCCACACTAATTAAAATATATTAAATAAAACCATAGGGATATATTATAGTTGTTTAGACCAATTTAACAACTAATCTTGTGGGATTTATCTCCTCTAATCCAAGGATCTTTAATATTGAGTATGGAATAATGTTCAAATTTTCTCCTAGATCACACAACAATTTTACAAACTCATAAGATCAAATATTAAAAATAATTGAAAAACTACTTATATCTCATTACTTATTTAGTAGACTCATTGAAACCACCATGTAGAATTCTTCCAATAGTGGTATTATACTTATCTCCTCATTTTTTCTATTGATTGAAACCAACTTTTTCATGAACTTTAAATACTTGGGTATATTTAATAAAGCTCCAAAAAAGGTATATTAACATCAAATTTCTTTAAAATTTCAAAACAATTACTCCCCCATTCCTCAATCATCCCTTACTTATTACTATTATTAATTGTAGTGGTTGTTTATAAGGTGGTGGTGATTTTTCAAAAATATATTTCATAGATTACTATCTCTTTCCCCATTTTCCTTTATTTTTTATGTGTTTATATTACAATTTTCTCCTTTATTCAGAACTATAATCTAAGTTTTCATCAACCATCAAGGTTATAGACTTCAATTAACTGTATGGGTTGATCTTTGTGTCACCTAGTAGCACTCCTATAAGCCTCTACTTAAGATAGTTTACAGTCTGACCAACTTAAAATTCTTAATTCCTCATGGAATCATTATGATCTTTTGAATTTGATTTTATCGCATTGATGATGGAACAAAATATTGTTATAAATGTTAAGTTCCCTCCAATTAATCTATTTGAATATGAAGGTATGGTTCTTATTTATCTTATAACCTTTATGCTCTTTGCAGGTTTCCTTGATTTTGTTGTTGTGGCCTCCAACCCTGAAACTAATTTTTATAGTTATAATCAATGTATCTCGAATCCTCATTTTAGATACCTTGGGTTTGTTACATAGACATTATCACATATTTATTCTTTTTCAAGGCTTTCATTTATTTATCCACCCATCCATTATTATCTACCCTTTGAACTCATCTCTTTAAAAATCCTTCATTTTTTCTATTGGAATCTATTTCCATGCATCTTGTTCATAAAATTGTATCTATCTATTATTAACTTCATCATTAGTAAAACTTAAGAAGATACATCCACAATTAACCTACGACCCTGAGATAAACCCTTATAAAATTTTTATATTAAAAATTGCATCTTTAAGACATTATGAATACACTTTTATGAAAATTACATAAACCTATTCCATGTAGTGTAAAATGATTCATTATAAATTTGATTAAATTTTAAAATATTGACGTGAATATCATATATTTTTATGGAGGAAATAATTTTGTTAGTAATTTCTTACCATATCATACCATGTCTTAATATAATTTATTTCTAATCTTTAGATCAACTATATTAATTTGTACTTTAAAAAAATTCTAAACAATATTAACCATACCACATCACTTGAAAAATTATTAAACTGGAAAGTCTAAAAAATATCAAGATAACTTACCTAATGTGTGTTAAGAACTTGATGTGGTTTACTATCACATTGAATATAATTTGAGATAATTTAGTTTATTGTAGGCTTTATCTCAAAGTGGTTTTACCAACTGATTATAACAAGATACTAGGTTTTACCCCCACACTAAAAGTTAGGCCATACCTAATTTTATTGTTTTCCTTAACTATCCTCTGTACACATCTCATTACACTAATTGAATTTGATAAACTATATCCATGTTATCTTATCTATTTTGTTTCCTTAAGATTTTATCTAACTCAAGATCATAGTTAGAAACCAATTTTACTTTAGTTGAGTACTCATGTATTAACAATTTTACCTGAAAAGAACAACACGAGATCTCTAATAATAACATTTAAAATAAAAAATAAGAAATAAAACCAAAGTCTCTAATTAGCCGAAGGTTCCTAAATATATTTCCCAAAAAATGGTTCAAAAAACTTTTACAACACATAGGGTGTAATTAATTCTTATAGGTAATCATGTTTAGAATTTATAAAATACACTTCATAACTACTAATAAAAAGGGTTTATTATGTGGAAGTCTAGGGTAAAACCTAAAAATATCATTTATAGAAACATTTAGAGAAATATAAATGATTATAAATAAAGAAAACTCCAGTTTTGAGAATTCACCAATATTTAACAAATCAAGTTTCATGTATTAGTATATTTAAAAATATGAATTAATTAGATAAGTTGTTTTCAGAATTGGTTATAAAAAAATCCTTGGTCTTGGAATTCACTCCCTAACTTAAAAAACCCATTTTATTGTTTTAAATTACTTTAGTTAATTTTAAAGTTAGGAGACCCAAAAAAAATTAAATATAGTATATAAACCATGTAATGGTTATGAATAATGACACACACTAGTCAATGCATTAAAAAATAAATCACCCCATCAGAGAAATAATGGTCATGCATAAGGACCGAGGAAGAAATATGGAAGAATAACTAAATAAAAAAACCCAATCATAGACTAATAATAAAAGAACACTTCACTGGATACAATAACCTCTAAATTTCTTGTCACTAAAAGTCTACCCCCTCATTCCATTCATGATATAGGGGATGAATAATAGAAACCAAACCTAGCTCCAAAAATAATAGAACTACACTAAATATGACCAATCAGGATTGAATTCTAGATTCTCCTATGAAAGATGATCCCTTGAGTGTGAAATACTAGACATAATTTATATTCAATAAATCTCTCTTTATATATTCCTAAATCCCCATCTATATATATATATATCACCACCAATATCCAACTCTAACTCTACAAAGATAGGTATATAAAAGCCTGTATAATATAAAATTTATCTCTCCCAAACATATCTTTCATAATATCATAGTATAAGAAATATCCAAACCCTTATTTTTTTATAGATATCAAATTCATGGTGTGGTAGTGACCTTCATGTTGTGAATAAAAAATTATCATGAACTCTCTACACCGATCTTTCAAAACCACAACACCACACTATGAACTCATTCCATAGAATCCACCACCATATCTACCATAAAACACTAGATATGATATAAATTGAACTCTTATCAAAGAAATTATAACATAAACTTCACAACAGGAGAAACTTCTTCACATGAAAACCATAAAATGGCCATTTTATGACACACACCCTATGATCTATATGCACCATGCTATCTCATATATTGTTTATCACCACAATAATAAATTCCTCTAGTAATACATTGAGGACTCCCATGAAACACAACATATTCCATATATAAAGGCAACAAATAATATAACTCTTGGTTGTTGGGTGACCTTTACCCAATATCCAAAATCTCACAAATGACAAACCCTTATGAATTTATCCTATTAGAATGAAGACTCTCACACATCATCACATCCTTCCCTATGGTACTCATTTGCAACATCTTCTCATGGCGTGACTCCTCAACCATGGCATGTGAATTTATTATATATCATCTAAACTCATTTTATGGTAAATGAAATAATCTCACACATCATTAGGGACTCTTACATATTCACCATGTGGATCAATTAACTACTCTTTCACATACTTAGAACATGGCTCAAACATAGAAATTTTTTAAATCTCCTTTGCCCATAAAGTTACCCTTACATATCATCCCCCTTTTCATGGGACTTTACCAATTTTCATCCTACAGGCATAAGATTACTCTTATGAATGGGGTAAAAGACCCTTACACGTGATTTCTTTTAAAAAATATTATATTCTCAGCAAGAAATTACTACTTTTTCAAAAATCATCCAAAATAAATTCCCTATCATAAAAATATAGAATCAATAATAATTAGATAAAAATAACTGATCAATTAATGAAATTAACAAAATAAATAAAATTATTAAAAAAATAATGCCTGAAATTATAGATATCACATAGTCAACTTTCTTCATTTTATAATAATAAGTATTAGACTCGGGTCCTGGGATCACATGACATGTATTTTCAGGAAATTCATTTATGTAAGGAGAAGCATTGAGTGTCCTTTACTTATGATCTAATTTTAAAGAAATTTCACTTAAACTATACTAGCTTGGGATTTGATACCCTTTTTATCTATCTTCACAATCTATCTCTACGTGTATTTTGTTTAACCATTACTGAATTTGGTTATATATGATTTTATAAATACTTTCTATCAACTCAATTTAATGAATACAAACAAAATGGATTCATGGGATTTATTAATGACCACAACTCTTCATCTTGAATATCATATATTTAATCTTATTTTATCTTATATAATCTTTTGGCCCTATCTAGTTTTAATAATCACAAATCATGTCCTAACATGTTCATTTATGTCAAATCGTGGTTAGTTAAGTTCGAAAATGTTTAATTATGTTTATATATGTTCAATTATAAGTTTAACACAATTTTTTTTGATATTTATAATATAAGTCAATTAAAAAAATGGCTAAGTATGAGTCACTGACATTTAAGTCACAGAATGACTAACCAAAAAAATATATGAGTCAATGATAGATCAACTCACTAATAGAAAAAAAGACTCACTAAAAGATCAAACGACTCATTGACATAACAAACGAGTCACCTAGAGAACAAATTACTCATCGAATAAACGAACGACTCACCAACATATACAATATTGAGTCACCGATATAAAGAGTCATTGATAGAAGTAGTCACTGATAGAAGGAGTCACTGATAGGAGTCAGTTAGATAATGAGTCACCAATTGAAGAATCACTGATAGAAGGAGTCACTGATAGAAGGAGTCATCGAAAAAAGGACCTATCGTTCAATACATAGAAAATTTTATTTACTCTTAAATTCAAAATTAATTATAATGGTAATATTTATGAAACTCAGTACTTCTTATTATATTAATTACCTTGTATGACTTTTGCGGAAATTTTCAGATAAAAGTATGAGGTATGAGGAAGACCTCATGTTAAGAATCATGCCTATTGTTGACCTCTATAGAATATAAAAAGAAATCACTCGAGAAAAAAAAGAGAAGCCATATCAAGTGAGCATGTGAATTGAAATAAAGTTTAAAACATAAAGAATAATCATTCTTTCTAACTGTGAACAAGAAGGATTTTTTGATAAACAAAGTATCAACATTCTTGTGGAAACAAACCCTAGTAAAGAGAACCATTGAATAACACCTCATATATTCTTGGAAACCAAAACACAAAGATTCCACAACACCCTATTTTGGTGTCTATTTCCAGAAGAGGACTCCAATTCCACATATGATTTACTCAAGGAGTCCAAAAGCATCAAGAACATCACTTAGAGCTTTCTAAATCTTCTCTCATTATTTCTTCTCTATTGTGTATAGTTTTAATACTTTAAGAGTTGTGTATGTGTCTGTAGAATAATCACACACTGTCTCTCGTGCTAAGCTAGAGGATAAAAGATATCCTCACCCACTCATATTTCTACATAATTTTTATCCCATGTATAACTATGTATGTGGTCCCTCTTTGTCTTGGTTTTATTTTTTCCCCATGAATAACTATGGTAGAGGTATTTTTTGACCTGAACAACTTTTTATGCTATTGTGAACCCCAATCCAAGGTGTGAATCATGTTTATTAATATAAAATAATTAGTGGTAGGTGATCACCAAGTGGAGAGGATTAATTCTCTTCTTGAGAATAAACCTCTTGTTTTATCCACCATGTTTTCCAAATTTAGTTTTCTCTGCTTTTACACATATTTTAGAAAATTGAAATTTACTTTGATAGTTAATCTTCTATAGTGTTTATAATCATTTTTTATTTAGTAAATTAATTTCAATAGTTATATCAATATTACAAATTGTTGTAACTAAGAATTAATCAATCTTTTTAGAAATTAATTGAACATTCCAAAATCTTATAAATCTGCTTCTTCAGTTAACTAGGTTGTTTATACTTTAAATTGGGGGGTTTTTAAAATAAGGGTTTTAACAGAAATTTGGATAGGAAATCAATTCACCCCCTCTTGAGTTTCCTACTAAGATCAACATTTTGTATTAGAGGGTTGTTTTTTAATCTTATATTTTCAAATATTTTTTTCAAATCTTCTCAACTGTGATTTTAGTTGTGTTTTAAAGGTCTCTAAATTTCTATTAGTTGTAATTTTTTAGCTCTTAAAAAAAACCTATTATCTATTCTTTGTGTTGGATAATAGATTAAAAGGTTCTACTACCAATAGAACTCCACTTTTCAATGGAACAAATTATTCCAAGTGAAAAATTAAGATGAAAATTCATTAAGAATGTATGGGTTTTGAAATTTGGTCTCCAATTGTAGATGAAAATAAGATACCTGCTATTTCCTGAAATACTTGGGATGACCCAACTAAGGCATCTTATAATAATAAATTCAAATATATGAATGAATTATATCGTTATTTAGGAAATGAATAATTCAATAGAATTTCTACATGTAAAATAACCAATGAAATTAGGAATACTCTAGCTGTTTCACATGAAGGAACCACTAATTTTTAGAAAATGAGACTTAATACACATACTATTAAATAAGAAAACTTTAAGATGTAGCCTGATGAACCTATCCTTAACATGTATCTTAGGTTTAATGATATTTTTAACAATATGATATCTATGGGAAAAGATGTTACTGTTAAAGAACAAATATTGTTAATTATCAAATGTCTACCAAATAGATGGAGAGGAACCCCAGTGTCAATAAGATAATCCTGTGATATTGGTAAGTTTCTAGTAAAAGAGTTGATAGTTAAGATGATGATGTATGAGGAAGAATTTAAGGTCAACAAAGAAGAGGTTGATGAACCAAAGAGAAATTCATTTTATTTCAAGAGCATTGCTTCTAAACACAAAGAAAAGGACAAGGAAAAAACTCATTCTGATAGTTCAAGAAATAACTAATAATTATTTAAAAGTGACGAGGAAGTGGCTCAATTAACTAGAAGGTTTAAAAAATTTATAGAAAGAATAAGTTCTTTAGGAATCCCAACTATGAAGGAAAATATGACAACAAGGGAAACTAGAAAAAGGACTGGAAGAGAGGTGATAAATCAAATGAGATAGTCTATTATGAATATAAGATAAGAGGACATGTAAAGGTTGACTATCCTAGGTTTAAGTATAAGAAGAAATATGAGGACAAGGATAAGAGGAATAAAAATTCAATAAAGGACACTTGGAGAGATTCTGAGGATAGATCTGGTGAGTCAGAGTCTTCACATGATGAGAAAGGTGACAAAGATTACATGTGCTTTATGAAAAACACTTCTGCAGTAACTCTTAAATCTCTTATAAAAATATCTATTATTCTGGATATGAATCTAATTATGAAAACATAACCAATTAGGAAATGTTTGAGTACTGAAAAATTATTGAAGACACATGCAATAAATTAAAAGATAAATATAAAGTTTTTAAGAAACAACATGATTTTACCTCTACTGTTAAATCTAATCTTTCTATAGAGAAAGAGAATAATGCTAAATTGATTAAAGAAAATAATAAGATTAAATTATCAAATGATCAGTTGAAAAAGGATTTAGAAAAGTTTTCTAATGGAAAGAACACTCTTACTCAAATTATTGGTAAACATGTTTCACCAACATATTCTATTGGTATAGGCTATCAAATAGGTCAAAGAAACTTTGTTAAAAATAATTTTGTGTCAAAATCTAGAAAATTAAGATTTGTACCTAGATTTGAGAAATCTACTACAAGTTCTAGCAGTGGAAAACCTATTACTGCTTCTAGTTTTTCTAGACCAAATATAGTTTATTTTTCCAATACTCTACAAACTATTTATAGGAAACCCATGAAGCAAGTATGGGTTCCAAAAGAATTAATTACTAATATTACTAGAACCAATAAAGTCTGGGTACCAAAATATTTTCTTGCTTGAATTGTTTTTATAGGAAGCATGCTTAAAAAGATCTTGTAAAAGCTTATGGTACTTGGAATGTGGATGTTCAAGACACATGATAGGGGACTACTCAAGATTTAAGAATCTTATAAAGATTTATGGTGGGCATGTCACTTTTGGTGACAATGATAAAGGAAAAATAATTGGCCTTGTTCAAATCAGTAACTCTAATTTAATTTTAATTTCTAAAGTAATTTTTTTGATGGATTAAAGTACAATCTGATTTTTATCTCTCAGTTATGTGATGATGGTTTCAATGTTAAATCTGAAAACGATGCGTGTAATATTTTTAATTTTAAAAAATGAGTTAGTATTCACTTATTTTATAAATAAGGATGTTTATACTGTGAACCTAGATTCTTTATTTTGTCAAAATGTTTATTGCTTAAGTGTTTTTTATAGAGAGTACTGGCTTTAGAATATGATATTAGGCCACTATAATACTCACTGACTTAGAAATATTTCATAGAAAGGGTTAGTCAAGGATCTACCCAAACTAGAATTTCCAAACAATAAAGTCTGCAATCTTTGTTAAAAGTTAAGCCAACATAGAATATCTTTCAAACCAAAGAAATAAGTTTCATCTTCTCAACAACTTAAGTTGGTTCACATGGATTTTTTTAGACCATCTAAAGCTTAAAGTCTTAATGGGAAACTCTACGTCTATGTTATTATTGATGCCTTCTTTAGGTATACTTGGAACTTATTTTTATCTCACAAGAGTGAAGCTTGTTCTTAATTCACCAAGTATTCTAGAATAGTAGAAAACCAAAGTAGTATTAGAATTAAATACTTAAGAAGTGACCATGGATGTGTGTTTGAAAATCAAGATTTTGAATATTTTTTCTCACAAAATTTATATAGTCATAACTTATCTTGTCTTAGGACACTCCAATATAATAGAGTTGTATAAATTAGGAATATAACCTTACAAAAAATAGCTCGGAAAATTATTAATGAGTATGACTTATCTGTTTTTTTGGTCTGAAGCTATAAATATAGCTTGTTATATTATTAACATAGTCTAAATCATACAAATTCTTAAGAAAACCCCTATGAGTTATGGAACAATAGAAAATCCAAAGTTAGTTACTTCATTTTCTTTTGTTTCAAATTCTACATTCTCAACACCAAGGACAATATTGACAAATTTTCATCCAAAAGTGATGAAGGAATTTTATTAGTATATTGAAACTCTAGTAAATTATATAGAGTTTTTAATAAAAGAACCAAATGTGTGGAAGAATATGTGCATATAAAATGTGATGAAACAAATCCACATGAATCTAGAGCCCCTCTTGAAAATATTGAGGTTGATTTTTCCAATCTGAACATTAATTCCAAATCTCCTAATCCTACTATTAAGCAATCTATTAAATCCTCTAGTTCTGGAAAATATTTAGACTCTAATAATAGTGAACCTGAACCTACAGAAGAACCTAAAATAACTATTCATTCCTTTTCTAGATCTATTATAACCCTTATGAATCATCCCTTTGATGTTATAGTTATAGACTTAGATAAAGGAACATAGACTAGATATTCTCTCAGAAACTATGTTGAACATCAAGCCTTCTTATCACATATTGAACCTAAAAACATTAATGATGCAATCAATGATGAATTTTGGGTAATGGATATGAAAAAAAGAGTTGAATCAGTTTGAAAGAAATAAAGTTTAGAAACTAGTGGATAGAACTAAATACATCTTGACCATAGGAACTAAATGGGTATTTAGAAACAAAGCAGATGAAGCAGGCACCATTATGAAAAATAAGGCTAGATTGATTTCACAAGGATATAATCAAGAATAAGCTATTGACTATGAAGAAACCTTTGGACCAGTTTCTAGACTTGAAGCTTTTAGAATGCTGCTAGCATATGCAGCTCATCTAAATTTTAAACTATATCAAATGAATGTCAAAAATTCATTCTTAAATGGGTTTATATTTGAGGATTTTTTTGTTGAACAACCCCTAGTTTTACAAACCCACATTTTCAAAATCATGTTTTTAAATTAACAAAGGCTTTATAAGGTTTAAAATAGGATCCAAGATCTTGGTATGATAGGTTCAACACTTTTTTATTTATAAAGGTTTTACAAAATGTATAGCTGATTCTACTCTATTAATAAAATAATTTCTAAAGATGTTGTATTAGTTCAAACATATATTTATGATATTATTTTTGGATCTTCAAAGAATTCTTTATGTATAGATTTTTAAAAAATGATGCAAAGTGAATCTAAAATGAGTTTAATGAGAGAACTCAAATTCTTTCTTGGATTTCAAAATATTCAAAATAAAGAAGGTATTATTTTAAACCAAAGTAAATACACTAAAGATCGTTTGAAAAGGTTTGGATTTCATAGTACAAAAATTAGTGATACTCTAATGAGTACCACCTATAAGCTAGATCTAGATGAAAATGGTAAATCTGTTGATCAAACCACTTACAGAGGAATGATTGGAAGTCTACTATACTTGACTACTAGTATTCCTAACAACATGTTCAGTGTGTGTATGTGTGCACATTTTTAAGATAATCCTAAATAATCTCATTTAAATGATGTTAAAATAATGTTCAAATAACTCAAGTATACTACCAACTTAGTATTTTCCTATCCAAGAGGATAATAATTTGATTTTGTTAGTTATTATGATGCTGATTTTGGTAGTTGTAAGTTATATATAATGATAAACTCTAGAACATGTCACTTTTTGGGCAGGTATCTAGTATCATGTTTTTGTGAAAATAAAAATATTGTTTCCTTATCTACTGTCAAATCTGAATACATAGTTGTTGGTAATTGTTGTGCTCAAATTTTGTAGATGAAACACAATTTTCTAGATTATAGATATCATATTAGACATATCCCTATAGATTGTGATAATACAAATGCTATTATCATATCAAATAATCCTATTTCTCATTCTAGAATGAAATATATTGATGTAATACATCACTTTTTGAGAGATCATTATCAAAAAGATGATATAAATCTAGAATGTATTAGCATAGAACATCACCTTACCGATATATTCACTAATCCATTGAACTATGAGAGGATGAGTTACATCATACATGAATTAGGGATGATTAATTTGTAAGGACCTACTATCAATAACTCTATGTTAAAATCTAGTGTGGATGTATCACCGATAGGACACTGAAAATGTCATGATGACATTGATAGTGTCATGCTATGTCATGTCAACACCAACAATGTCATGTTGAAAATGTCATGCCGACACCAACATGGACATTGATAGTGTCATGCTGAAACTGACATTAATGTCTCACTGAAACTGTTGTCTCACTGACACTGATAGTGTCTTGTAGAAACCAACACTAATGTCTCACCGTTGGCCACTCACCAATGGAACCCGCTGTCTGTATCTGTTTTGTTTTACCAGAATGCTACTATTATGTTTATTTCTTTTTATTTTAACCCAGTTTACTCAATTTATGATTTATAAATACCTAAATGATAAAATTGAGTAGATCTATCCTATTTCTTACTCTTGGACTTCGACTCTTACACTACTACCATTTATATCTTTAACCTCAGACCTTTCACTTTTGTACCTTCAATCAAACCTTCAAAATGGTTAGAGTGAAGTACGTCTTCAAAGGATATGAAGATGAATCAAAACCCACTAAGATGAAAAAAGGAGATCCAAGTAGATCCAAGCATGTTAATCCAGGTTTTGTGAACCATATAGTAACACCAAAAAAGGAAGTGTTTTCCGAATGGTTATTATATAGTAAGTATATTCTATTAAGAGTGTTTCAAACTAAAGGGTGGATATATTGGTTTTCAAATAATTAAAGTACATATTACCGTAATATTGTGGATGAGTTTTATCTTCATGATGAGTTTATATTGGAAGGTAGTGTGGTTTATTAGATCAAATGAGTAGTGAATGAAAGGATATTGTATTTTTCGTCAAGGCATTGGGTAGAATTCCTAAATATACCACATGAAGTAGTATTTGACGACTACTAGGGAAGTAGTACAATCACCAGTGAGTTGTTCTAATATAAGAAAACTTTTATGGAGTTTACTAGTAATGAAGAATATATAATGACCATATATTCAATGTTGGATAGAGAAATTAGACTTTCATTTAAGTTTATCCAGCATCAGTTATGTCCCAAGAAAGTGGAATTTGCATCACTGAAATATTAGGATGTATATCTCTTGTATTTGATGAAGAAAGGAAATAAGGTAAACATGTGTAGGTATTTGATAGTCCATACCAATTAGATGATAAATCCATATTGTAATACTAATTCTTTGTTCTATCCAATAATGATATTTTCCATGCTAAAAGTTAAAGGATGTGTAGGTGAGAATGAATAAACAATTTCTAATTGTAGTGGTATCTACCTAAGTAAGGATATTATGAAGACAATGAAGATAAAATGGAATCCTTAGAAGATGGAGTGGGTTGAAGATAATGAGAAGCTATATGAAAATTTCAATCTTGTTGGGAATCCTACTAGGTCAAGAGATGTGACTGATCCTGGTCTAGGACCATATAATGTGGTTTTTTATTTCAATGAAGAGGACGCTGAATCTGATAGAGAATAAGGGTATTTTATAGATGATAAGAGAGACAAAAATATTGTTGAAAGTCAAAGGGAAATGTCATATGGTCCAACTAGTCCACCTTTAGCACTACCGTTCAAGGAAAATATTTTGGTTGATGATGATGATGATAAGACTAAGGAGTTGGGTAGTTTAGAATATGAAATTAGATTGAATGATTCCGAAGAGGAATATGGAGAAGAAGAAGAAGAAGCAGATACAAAAGAGTAAGAAATTAGCAGTGGTAGTGGCTCTGATCATGAGGAAGAAGGGGATACTGAATCTGGTGATAAAAGTGAAAAATGTGATAGTGCAAGTGAAGTAGATTAACCTAAGAATGAAATCAATGAATGTGGTGAAAGTTATAGTGATTCTAATCACCCTGGTGATGATCAAGGTGCCAATATAGAACTGACTGGTCTTGAGAATCAATAATAGATTGTAAAACCCCTTGGTCCTGCAGAAGACAGTGTAGAGGTAGAAGAAGTAATTGAGGATGGTAATGCAGACAGAGCATTGGTAGGCCCAATACCTCAGTTGGTATATGTTATAAGGATACCTCAAGTTTATGGGGAGACACAAACCAGAGGATCTTAAATTGAGGGGGAGTCTCAAGCTAGGAAAGTGATAGTTTATACACTCACTCCTCTAGATGCATCTGTGTTATCTGAGTGAAAAATTCCCTCATTAAATAACTCTCAATTTTTATTAGCAAGATTCAGATGATAAGGATAGGATAGCTATTTTAAGAGGATTAGTAGTTGAGGAACCTCCAGTAATTTCATCTGCTTCTACTTCTCCACCCTTAGTAATTTCAGTGTTAGTTAACTATGTCACCCAATCTGATTTTGAAATCTTCAAGGAAGAAATGTTAGCTGCTGTGAGATCAGTCCCTCTAGCTCAACCCGCACTTTTAGCACCACTTAGTGAAAAAGATGAATACTTTATGTAGAAAGAGTTGTTTCTAAGTTCGAACCTTGATTGGTATCAGTTCTGGAAGCTATTGAGATGGCTAGTCAAGAGGTGTGTGATGAAATGGACATGCTTGTAGTTGTTGTTATCCAAATTCTCAGTGAATACAAAGCCACTGTAGAAAAAGATTTATAAATTCATGAAATATCTTTTGAATACCCTATTGAGAATTCTAATCCAAATATTTATTTGGACCTTATGAAATCAGTAGTCAAGGATGAAGACACCTCGCTATATTCCTCCTCTTTAGTCTTCAGAAAGCGAGGTGATTCAAACTGTGGTAAGGGAAGAACTTTAGTCTGCAATAGGCCATTTGGATAGTGAAAGGATGATCCATGTAAGTCAAGATGTGATAGAAATTGTGCAAGGGGAATCTAGATCAGCAACTCCCGTATTTCACCCACCAGACATAGAGGTGGTGGGGACTATCATTAGAGAAGAGATGATAACCATGATGGGTGGAACTGATTAGAAAAGTCAAAAAAAATCAGGTATAACAATGATCATATATATGACATGGTCAAATTTTATTCACACAAGGCTACAACTTCTCAATAATAAATCACCAATAAAGTATATTTTTACTTCAAGAATATATACAAAAATCATCAGATCGACAATCACTTCAATATTTTACTTGAAAACCTGAGAATTCCTCCAGTGAACCAAGCCTTAAGAGATTAGGTAAATATTATTAAGGAGTTTACTGCTACCAATTCAAAGTTCATTAAGAATAAAGAAGATTCTTCAAAGTATATACGTTATGGTGGAGATATTATCATTGATTTAATCAACCTTATCATGCCTTATCTACATGTCCAAATTACTACGATTATTTCCCCTCCTTCCACTCCTATTAGACCACCTCTGGAACCTGCTAGATTTAATTCTGCCAACTTGTCTTCATTGAAAATGAATCATGACCATGCTTTTAGGAAGATTCATCCTATCATTTTTAGGGATCTTACTAACCCTCCTTCCTCCACTAGTCTAAGCTTGTCCCCTTCGGTCGTTACTAGAGTTCCTTTTCCCTCTCTCATAATTTATTCTAAAACTCCAAAAACTATATCTACTGATCCAACCCCTGCAGCTTTTGATAAGGGAAAGATTGTGATGGAACCCTCTTTGAAGAAGAATAAGTAATGTGGATCACTTGTTTGATAGGTCTAACTTGTTTTACTTATTTTTTGTACTTTTTTTAATTTAATCTCTAATGTATTTTTCATTTCTAATGAGATATAATATATTTTTATGCTCTGATTATTTATTTTCTTCCTTGATCTTTATTCCTTACAACATTTACTCTTTTTGATAACCCCAAAAGGGCGAGAATTATAACATTATGTGTTAGTTTAACTATAGAGATAGTAATCAAAATACCTACTTTGATCATTATGAATCAACTTATTGTACTTTATAATGCCATGATTTGTGATCATAAAAAGGGGAGAGATTGTTTTCCCTCTCTAATTTTAATAATAAAAAATCATGTCCAATAATCTAAATTTATGTCAAATCATGGTTAGTTAAGTTCAAAAATGTTTAATTATGCTTATCTATGTTCAATTATAAGTTTAACATAATTTTGTTCATATTTATACTATAATTTAGGTAAACAGACAAAATGGATATGTATGAGTCACCGATAGTTAATTCATAGAATGACTCACCAATAGAACAGATGAGTCACCGATAGATCGACTCACTAAAAACACAGACGAGTCAACGAACTAACAAATGACTCATTTATACAACAAACAAGTCACCGAGAGGTCGACTCAGCGATATTACAAACGACTCACTGAAATAACTGACGATCACCGCAGATACAAGTTTGAGTCACTGATAGAAGGAGTCACCGATAAAATGAGTCACCAATAGAAGGAGTCACCTACATAAGGATTAACCAATAGAATGAGTCACTGACAAAATGAGTCACTGACATAAGGACCTACCATGCAATACTTACAAAATTTTCTTTACTCTTAAATTCAAAATTAATTATAACGGTTATATTTATGAAATTGAGTAATGATTATTATATTAATGACCTTGTCTGTCTTTTACAGAAATTTTTAGAGAACAATACATGGTATGATGAAGCCCTCATGTTAAGAATCATGCCTATTGTTGACCTCTACATAATATAAAAATAAATCACTCAATAAAAAATAAGAGAAAACATATCATGTGAACCTTTAAATTGAAAGAAAGTAGAAAACATGGAGAACACTCATTATTTCTAACTATGAATAAGAAGGATTTACTGAGAACCAAAGTATCAACATTCTTATAGAAAAAACACTAACGAATAGAACCTTTAAAGAACACCCCATCTCTTCCTAGAAACCAGAACACAGAGCTTCCATGACACTCTGTTTTGGTGTCTATTTCCAAAAGAAGACTCCAATTCCACATCTGCTTTACTCAAGGAGTCCAGAACTATCAAGAACATTACTCAGAGATTTCTAAACCTCCTCTCATTATTTATTCTATATTGTGTATAGTTTTATTACTTTTCAAGCAGTGTGTGTGTCTGTAGTATAATCACACATTTTCTCTCATGCTAAGTTGGAGGAAACAAGATATCCCAACTCACTAATCTTTCTACATTATTTTGTTCCCATGTATAAATGTGGAATAGGTATTTATATGGCATGGTTGTATTTTTTTACCATGAATAACTGTGGTAGAGGTCTTGTTGACCTGGACAACTTTGTATGCTATTGTGAACCCCGATCCAGGGTGTGGATCAAGTTTATTAATATAAACTACTTGTTGGTAGGTGATCAACAAGGGGATAGGAAGAAGTCTCTTCTTGAGACCGATCCTCTTGTTTTATCTACTGTGTTTTCCAAATTTATTTTTCTCTTATTTTACACATATTTCAGAAAACTGAATTTTTCTTTGATAGTTAATCTTAGATAGTGTTTATAATTGTTTTTTAATTTAGTAAATTACTTTTAAGAGTTGTATCAATATTTCAAATTGCTGCAACTGAGAAATAATCAATATTTTGAGAAATTAATTGAATATTCAAAACTTTTATAAATCTACTAATTCGGTTAATTGGGCTATTTATAATTTAAATTGGGGGATTTTTTAAATAAGGGGTTTAATATAAATTTTTATAGGAACTCAATTCACCCCTATAGAGTATCATAATCTGACCAACATAATATTTAGTGGTGAATTATGAATCAAATTTGATGGATTCACTATAGGTCTAATATATCTTGCTAAAATTTGTTAAGCTCCTTGATATAGTGAAATGTGTCAATTTAATTATAGTCAACCTACCATTTCCATATTTTGGTTTATATCGTAATTGGTGGTTGAGGTTACTTAAATATTACATGTAGTAGTATATATGTCACCTCCAATGATTGAATCTTAATCAGTGGTATAAGATTTTCATAGTAGGTGATAATCAATTTCCCTCACCTACATACCTATGGTAGATCTTGTTATATTGATGATGGAATGTGGTTGAAGGTGATATGAATTCCACCCTAAATATTTGTATAAACATGTATTTATTGTGTAATACAACTTATTGTATTAAAACTATAGAAAAATTCCTAATAAATAGAGCATTATAGATATATGGTAATATGGAAATGTCATCAATGATAATAGAATCATATGCTATGACTTTGGGAATTCATAAATGGTGATAAAAATCCCCCTATAGATTCTCATTACTTTAACATGCCAATATACTAGAGTCATATCCAACAAATAGATCATGGGTGGAAACAACATCCTACCATATTATTTGACTATGATTTATTCTCTTATGTAGGTTAATCTTCTAATTTTAAATCCCTATATTGTTAAATACAATATTCACTTAACTAAAACAATTTACATAATCATCACTATCATCCATGTTCCCTTATATTTACTTCACTTATAATACATCATTAAAAATAAATTATGTTATGAATATCAATATTTAATTAGTAAATAATATTAAATTAATTAAATCCACACATTTAGAAAAATATTGGAATTAATTATGAAAGTCATATATTAGTTAAATATATGATAATGAACAACTATTATAAAAATATAGAGAAGTATTTATAATGAATAAAAAATAAATATTAACATTTTTTAGGATTTATCACTCCATCAAACATATCCATTTTACTCCTATGAAATACTAAAAATATTTCTTAAATTTATTACCCTACTGAGTTTGAATAAACTACCCATAATGAAAGAAACTATTTGATAAAGAATGCATCTTTCATTCATTATGGTCCCTATCCCCTTATTATCGCATCCCTTATACTAATATTTATTAGTATTTAATAATTATTCATGCCCATTAGAGACCTAATTTACTATAAATGTCCCACTCATCACCCAAGGATCAAATATATAGAGTTATGATCAATCTCGGAGTTCATGTATTCTATCATAGGCTCACGAGTCTCTTATGTTATTTATTATTGGAGTCTAAGAACACTAATAATGTAACATCCCATGTAAGTAATGAATAATAGATATTTTTATCTATGTATTTTAATGATTAAGATAGTGTTATAGAGGCTTAAAATGAAAATAAATACAATCTTATGCATGGAATACACTAATATTCTTAAAAGATTGTTTTACTGCCTTTTGATGGCAAACCATTTTTGAATCTATATTTTGACAATTTTATAAACTATGTTTGTCAAAATAAACTTATCCTTTATGATTGGGACATCAAAATTTACCTTGTGTGAATTTTTGGTATTTTTCTGACAATGTTCATTTTTTAATGAATAGTGAAAAATACTGCATTCTACATCAAAACTGCTTTTTAATCTAATTTATTTATATGATAAGATTATATTTTGAATTGGTATTAATGTGTAATATGAATATATTTTTACCATTTTATCCAATGGTGGTCATTGGAATCAATTTCACTTTGAAATTAGACTTAAACTGGTGTCAATCTTTTGATACTTATTATTTTGTAAAAACACGCTATTTGCTCTGACAGCGGGAATTAATTATTAAATTAATTAATTTGACTTATATGTATTGAATTTTTTAAAATAGACTTCATTTTTGAATTCGGAATATCAAATATAGCTTAGGGTGAATTTTTGGTAATTTTCTGAAAAACTCCAATTTTTGATGAATAGTGAAACCACTAAGTGGTACTTATAAAGACTGATTTTCTGTTTAAATGAAATTTTGCCATCATTGTGTTTTGAATTTCAAAAATCCGACATACATGGTTGTCATTAAGAAGTAAAATGTGGTTCAATGAGATTATAATAATTTTTTGGTGAATAGTAACTTATTAAGTTCTTAATCGCGATTAGTGGTAATTAGTGTAGTTTAAGGTATAAATAATGCTTTAATAATATGAAATGACCTAGACACATGTCCCAACCTTATGGGTTGTGTCATGGCCGACCAAGACAAGCCATGGGTCAACTTGGGGACCCCATGGAGACACTTTGGTTTGGAAATGACATAAATAACTTTTTATTAAATGTTAAAGTAAAAATGACACAAACAAGAGATGTTTTACGAAAACAATTTTTACATGGGGTTATAAAGATCAGATATTTTATTATAAATATTCATTGGAAATATAAAAAGATTTCATACATAATAGTATTTTTTTTATGATTTTTAGACATTAAATAAATTAAATTATTTATGACATAATAATGATGCAGCGATGACATCATTATTTGACGATTTAAATAAAATGGAAAGACAATGTAAAATCTATGAACTACACATGGCCAAAACCAATTGGATGAGTGGATTTCGAACCCTTATCACCTTATCCAAGAATTATATCAATGTGGGACCTTTTAAAACCGAAACACATTTTCAAATAAAGTAATATTTCTTTACTTTCCAAAAGTGCCCCTCCTCTCCTCTTATAAAAGGCCCCCACCTCTACCTCATTTCACACACTACTCAAGCCTTTGGCTCGGCCAACCCCTGCCGATTTACTCTCTCCAAATCCCTCTCCTCATCCTAGAGGATTCCCTTTGGGCAGAATCCTTTCAAAGGAAGCCTTTAGTCTCAAATCAAAAGGAGTTACACTTTTAAAGGTAATTCATTCTCTCATGTTCATTTGTTTTATTTTGCTTCTCCAACCCCCTAAACTCTTTTTATTTACTTCTTTTGTAAAAACACCAGTATATTCAATATACTAGGATGTTGTTATAAGATTTATTTGAGCTACACTCTCACACAAATACATCAAATGGTTAAAGAACATACGGTTTCCGTGGATGGTGAAATTCTGCCTCCCGAAACGATGATTGTTCAACACTCATTTAACACCTTCAAAGGTGGCCATTATGATGTCACTATTTTTATATATGATATATAATATGTTTATGTTTTCCTTAAGCTTCTGTTTTCTTCATTTTTGGCATACCTTTATGGTTTCCATTATTGGTAAACGCGATATCTTCATTTTAGGAAGTGCGGACTACCGCCCCCTGAAAGTGATTTGATTCGTTAATACCATATGTGGGATGTGTAAAGGATAAAGTTAATGATATTATATATGTTATTATACTGGAATTACAATATACTTTTATATCATTATGATTCCATTCCAGAAAATATGAAATAGAAATGGAAGTAGCGTTCATGCGTACGTACGGATTACCGTCTCCATGAACGGTGCATTTCATTTCTTACCTCTAAATGATTATGTAATATTATAAATGCATGTATGTACTGGATATATATGACATATATGATATCTACATCATGAATACCATTCTGGATATAATGAACCTTTGACCAAATTAACAACATGTAAGTGTAAGAAGTCTATTTTTGACTTAAGAACCAAATACCGACAAAATGAACATTATTAACTTAACTGATTACATGATGTTCATAACATGGTATAAAAGGAATAATGAACTTGAAAAAGATTCATAAGAAAGTAGAGATTAACTCAAGTTTATTATTCAGGAGATTAAAGAACGGTCGGGTCAAGTCAGATACGAGGTATGGGACTTCGTCTCAATCTCCTTTCGTTGAGGCATACTTTATTTTATACACAACTTTCTTTTATACGGTGTATAAACCCCTTTGACTTTTACGTTTATTCAAAATGAATCTTTTTTATACGAAGCGTTTACTAAATGATAAAAGGGAATGTTTTTGTCATACGTATGCGGCGACAACGACTTCTCCGCCGTCGTGACCGTTATTTGAGTTTCGGCTTCCTCTACAAGACATACCTTCTTTTTAAAAGAAAAATAAATACCATGTTTTACTTTTCTTTTATTTTGGTATTGAAAATGGTTTTCACAATGTTTTTTGTGTTGTATTGATATCTTGTGATTGAAATGTGGAAATGTTATGTTTCCTTTATGCATGTTTTATGTGATACGATTATGTTATGGTTCTTGGGCATTATTATGAAGACGGGTGGTTCCGTGATAAACTAAGGGCGGGTGAGCCCGTTATAGCTCTCCAATGCATTGGGTAACGCGAAGGAGTGAAATGTTAAGGTTTCTCCGAAGAGATTTTAGGGAATATACTGTGATGGGTATTCCAAACGTAACCAAGAGGGTTACTCCCTACGTAAGAATGTTATGAATGCCTCAAGTTACCTTTATGTCTTATGATTTCTATGATTTATTCATGATTTTATGAGGTATGTTAAAGTGCCTATGTTTTATGGGTAAAGTATGATTTCATTCTTATGTATATATGAACTCATGTTTCCTTTCCATGTTTTTTTTATAACCCATACTGAGTTTTTATGCTCATCCCAAGTTTTTGAAATGTTTTTCACAGGTCAAGGGAAAGGTACATGATAAGATGATAGAGTCAAGGATGTGTCAAGAAATAATCCATGTTTTATTTTAAATGTGTTTCCATTGATGGGAATGAAGAATACTATCTTTATGTAACCACTTTGTTTATATGTGGAATGTAATGCATGTTTTATGATCTAATTCTCTAAAACTCTAAACCCGAAAAGATCCTCAATGTGTAATCTTGTAATAACTCAAGATTAAGTAAGGTTTAAGGCTGGGGCCTTATAGTTGGTATCAGAGGTCGGTTTAGATAACTTTAGGAGTTAGAATTCTATTAAATGATTTTCCAAAAATATTTTTTTTTTCGAAATGATATAGCATTTAAAGATTACCATGTTGCTTCATCTAAGACATGTTTGTTCAGAATGGTTTTCCGCAGAGGAAACAGGGAAGCAGTGCTAGGAAGGCATACAGAAGGAAATAACCTTCCGAATCAGCATCCTGAGATGGTCGGAATTGGAACTGAATAGTTTGTTGCAGTAATGGCGCAGTTGACTCAAGCGATAAATGGAGGTGGTATCCATGCACGAGATCAGCCAGATCAACCGCAGAGGAACATGTCAGTGGTGGAACATTTCATGAGGCAACATCCACCATCATTCAGAGGATCATCTGACCCTGTGCTAGCTGAAGGGTGGATTAAAGCACTGGAGAAGATTTTTGATGTCATGGGGTGTTCAGACAATCAAAAGGTTAGTCTTGCTATTTACCGTTTGGAGGGTGAAGTAGATCAGTGGTGGTCTATGGTTAAAAATATCAGGGACGCCGATGAGATTGATGCTCTTGACTGGGATGAATTCAAAGGTATGTTTCTTGAGAAGTATTTTCCTAAGGCTGTTCGACTTAGGATGGAAAAGAAATTCTTGGAATTGAGGCAAGAGGAAGACTCAGTGACTGCCTATGAAGAAAGGTTCACTCGATTGGCAAGGTATGCTCCAAATTTTATCCGGGACCTTGATAGTAAAATCAATCATTTTTACTCAGGATTAAATCCAAAGTATCGAAGGGAATTAGCTTCTCGTGAGTTTAAAAGTTATGAAAAGCTTGTTCAATGTGCCGAGAAGGTGGAAATGGAGTTTGCCGATGACCAAGTTTTCTATAACAACCAGTAGAAGAAGAGACCGAGGTGGCAGGAGAAAGGTAAGAATTATTCAAAAAAGTCTGATGGTAAGAGAACTAAGTTTCCAGTTTGTGATAAATGTGGCAAAAGGCATGCTGGGGAATGTCTTCTGAATTCTGGGAAGTGCTACCAATGTGGTAAGATGGGACATAAGGCTCGTGATTGCACTGAAAAGGATCAAGGTGAAGGTAAGAACAAATTTGATTTACAGTTAGTGAAATGTTATAAGTGAAATGAGATGGGTCACTATGCAAACGAGTGTCCGACAAGGAGCTTGAGTGATGGGAAACAGTTAGACTACAAGCAGAAAGGGGTGGTGAAATACTTTGCAACTACTTCATCAGATGTCGGGCCATCAAATGAAGTTGTATCAGGTACTTTGTTTGTTTTTTCAGATTATGCCAGTGTGTTGTTTGATTCGGGGTCTACACATTCTTTCATCTCTGAAACCTTTTCTAGTAAAATGGGAATACCATCTCAAGAAATGACTCCTGAACTTTTGGTAAAAACACCTGGGGGGAATGTTGAGGCAAAAAGAATTAATAAGAATCTTCCTATCCTTATCTGTGGAAAGAACCTACTTGCAAACCTTATTGTTCTACCTCTAGTAGAGTTTGATGTTATCCTGGGTATGGATTGGCACTCTATCTACCATGCTAAGATTGACTGTAGAGCTAAAGAAGTTTCTTTTCAGAAATACTTTCAGTTTGTTTACAAGAATGAACCCTTACTTTTGATAACATATCAAGAGGCTGAGAAACTTGTAAAAGATGGAAATGAATGTTACCTTGCACACGTCGTTGAAAATAAAGGAACTGTTCAGATTAATGACGTGCCAGTGGTAAATGAGTATCCTGATGTTTTTCCTGATGAGTTGCCTGGAATAATACCAGATCGGGAAGTTGAGTTTACTGTTGACTTAGTTCCTGATGCTAAGCCAATTTCAAAACCCCCTTATCGAATGGCACAAATTGAACTTTTAGAGTTGAAGGAGCAATTACAAGATTTATTAGAGAAAGGTTTCATTAGACCTAGCACATCACCATGGGGTGCTCCTGTTTTATTTGTTAAAAAGAAAGATGGTTCTATGAGACTTTGCATTGATTATAGAGCCTTGAATAATATCACTGTTAAGAACAAATATCCTTTGCCTCATATCGATGATTTGTTTGATCAGCTCCAGGGAGCTCAGTTTTTTTCAATGATTGACTTGAGATCAGGGTACCATCAGCTGAAGGTAAAGGAGGCAGATATTCCGAAGACCGCGTTCCGTACGAGATATGGCCATTATGAATTTGTAGTAATGACTTTTGGGCTAACCAATGCACCTGCTGTATTCATGGACTTAATGAATAGAATTTTCCATGAGTTCTTGGATAAGTTTGTGGTGGTTTTCATTGATGATATTTTGGTGTTTTCTAAAAGTAAAGAGGAGCATGAAAAACATTTAAGGGTTATCTTGAAAACCTTAAAAGAAAAGAAATTGTATGGGAAATTCAGCAAGTGTGAGTTTTGGTTGCAACAAATTTCTTTCCTTGGTCACATTGTTTCTAAAGATGGAATAACTGTTGATCCTGCAAAAACAAAAGTTGTGGAAGAATGGCCAAGACCCACAAATGTAACCGAGATTCGTAGCTTCCTTGGTTTGGCGGGCTATTACCGAAGGTTTGTTAGAAATTTTTCATGGTCATCTAGTCCAATGACTAAGCTAACTTGGAAGGGTGTTAAGTTTATCTGGACAAAAGAATGTGATGATTGTTTTCAGGAATTGAAAAGAAGATTGGTGAATGCTCCAGTTTTGGCACTACCTTCCAGGAATGGTGAGTTTGTTATATACAGTGATGCTTCATTGAAAGGACTTGGTTGCGTCCTAATGCAGAATGATCAGGTAATTGCTTATGCTTCACGACAGTTGAAAACTCATGAGGTAAATTACCCTACACATGATTTGGAATTAGCTGCTGTTGTTTTTGCTTTAAAAATTTGGAGGCATCATTTGTATGGAGTAAAGTGTGAAATATATACCGATCACAAAAGTTTAAAGTATATATTCACTCAGAAAGAGCTAAACATGAGACAAAGGAGATGGCTGGAATTAATCAAGGATTATGATTGTACAATTCATTACCATCTGGGAAAAGCAAATAAAGTGGCCGATGCTTTGAGTCGAAAAAGTAATGCTTCATTAACAATGTTGCGTTTAGAACGTGATCCTTTGGTTAAGGATTTGATGAACTTTGGCATAGAAGTTGTTGGTGCAGGAAGTCCTTCTGTTTTGTTTCAGGTATCAGTGAGATCATCTCTATCAGATAGAATCAAGCAAGCACAGAAGCAAGACAGTGAGTTGCAGAAAAGGGTAGAGCTGGTTCAGAAAGGTAAGTTGCCTGAATTCAACATTGATAATGATTGTGTTTTGAGATTTGGGAATAGATTGTGTGTGCCTTGTGATTCACAGTTGAAGAGATAATTGTTATGTGAAGCTCATAGTTCTCCGTTTTCAGTTCATCCGGGCAGTACTAAGATGTATAGAGATCTGCGGGAGTATTACTGGTGGGATGGAATGAAAAGAGATATTGCTGATTTTACTGTGAAGTGTTTGACTTGTCAGCAGGTTAAAGCAGAGCGGCAGTTACCGAAAGGGATGCTTCAGCCTTTACCAGTGCCAGAGTGGAAATGGGAGAATATATCCATGGACTTTGTTGTTGGATTACCGAAGACATCTCGAGGTAATAATGCAATCTGGGTTATTGTTGATCGCTTGACCAAATCTGCTCATTTCCTTGCTATACGAGATAATTTATCTCTTGATCAACCTTCCCGTTTGTATCTTAAAGAGATAGTCAGGTTACATGGAGTTCCTCTCTCCATTGTATCGGATCGTGATCCCAGGTTTACTTCTAACTTTTGGAACGGCCTTCAGAAGTCGTTGGGTATTGAATTAAATTTTAGTACAGCTTTTCATCCTCAATCAGATGGGCAGTCAGAACGAACAATTCAGACATTGGAGGATATGCTACGAGCTTGTTCTATGGATTATCAGGGAAGTTGGGACCGACATCTTTCTTTGGTTGAATTTTCATATAATAACAGTTTCCATTCCAGTATACAGATGGCACCATTTCAGGAATTATATGGGAAGCGGTGTCGAACTCCATCTTTCTGGGATGAAGTGGGTGAAAGGAAGTTGATGGGACCAGAATTGGTAGAAGAGATGGCAGAAAAAGTTCAGCTGATTCAGAAACACATGAGAACATCTCAGAGCAGGCAGAAGAGTTATGCGGATAACCGGAGGAAGGATCTATCTTTCGAGGTAGGTGATCATGTTTTTATCAAGGTTTCTCCTTGGAAAAGTGTGATGAGATTTGCTAAGAAAGGAAAGCTGAGTCCAAGGTTTATTGGACCATACGAAATTCTGGAAAGAGTTGGATCAGTTGCATACCGAGTGGCTTTACCTCCGAGTTTATCTCAGGTACACAATGTTTTTCACGTTTCGATGTTGAGAAAGTATATGCCAGATCCATCTCATGTTTTGAGTCCAGAGGTAGTTCAGCTGGAAGAGAACCTATCTTATGAGGAACAACCGGTACAGATTCTTGACCACAGGGAGCAAGTGTTACGGAATAAGGTGATTAAGCAGGTAAAGGTTTTGTGGAAAAACCACATGATTGAAGAGGCAACATGGGAATCTAAAAATGCAATGAGGGATAAGTACCCCCATTTATTCGATAAGTAAATAAATTGCGGGGACGCAATTTTCTAAAGAGGGGAAGGATGTAACATCCCATGTAAGTAATGAATAATAGATATTTTTATCTATGTATTTTAATGATTAAGATAGTGTTATAGAGGCTTAAAATGAAAATAAATACAATCTTATGCATGGAATACACTAATATTCTTAAAAGATTGTTTTACTGCCTTTTGATGGCAAACCATTTTTGAATCTATATTTTGACAATTTTATAAACTATGTTTGTCAAAATAAACTTATCCTTTATGATTGGGACATCAAAATTTACCTTGTGTGAATTTTTGGTATTTTTCTGACAATGTTCATTTTTTAATGAATAGTGAAAAATACTGCATTCTACATCAAAACTGCTTTTTAATCTAATTTATTTATATGATAAGATTATCTTTTGAATTGGTCTTAATGTTTAATATGAATATATTTTTACGATTTTATCCAATGGTGGTCATTGGAATCAATTTCACTTTGAAATTAGACTTAAACTGGTGTCAATCTTTTGATACTTATTGTTTTGTAAAAACACGCTATTTGCTCTGACAGCGGGAATTAATTATTAAATTAATTAATTTTACTTATATGTATTGAATTTTGTAAAATAGACTTCATTTTTGAATTCGGAATATCAAATATATCTTAGGGTGAATTTTTGGTAATTTTATGAAAAACTCCAATTTTTGATGAATAGTGAAACCACTAAGTGGTACTTATAAAGACTGATTTTCTGTTTAAATGAAATTTTGCCATCATTGTGTTTTGAATTTAAAAAATCCTACATACATGTTTGTCATTAAGAAGTAAAATGTGGTTCAATGAGATTATAATAATTTTTTGGTGAATAGTAACTTATTAAGTTCTTAATCGCGATTAGTGGTAATTAGTGTAGTTTAAGGTATAAATAATGATTTAATAATATGAAATGACCTAGAAACATGTCCCAACCTTATTGGTTGTGTCATGGCCGACCAAGACAAGCCATGGGTCAACTTGGGGACCCCATGGAGACACTTTGGTTTGGAAATGACATAAATAACTTTTTATTAAATGTTAAAGTAAAAATGACACAAACAAGAGATGTTTTACGAAAACAATTTTTACATGGGGTTATAAAGATCAGATATTTGATTATAAATACTCATTGGAAAGCTAAAACGATTTCCTACATCATAGTATTTTTTTTATTATTTTTAGACATTAAATAAATTAAATTATTTATGACATAATAATGATGCAGCGATGACATCATTATTTGACGATTTAAATAAAATGGAAGGACAATGTAAAATCTATGAACTACACATGGCCAAAACCAATTGGATGAGTGGATTTCGAACCCTTATCACCTTATCCAAGAATTATATCAATGTGGGACCTTTTAAAACCGAAACACATTTTCAAATAAAGTAATATTTCTTTACTTTCCAAAAGTGCCCCTCCTCTCCTCTTATAAAAGGCCCCCACCTCTACCTCATTTCACACACTACTCAAGCCTTTGGCTCGGCCAACCCCTGCCCATTTACTCTCTCCACATCCATCTACTCATCCTAGAGGATTCCCTTTGGGCAGAATCCTTTCAAAGGAAGCCTTTAGTCTCAAATCAAAAGGAGTTACACTTTTAAAGGTAATTCATTCTCTCATGTTCATTTGTTTTATTTTGCTTCTCCAACCCCCTAAACTCTTTTTATTTACTTCTTTTGTAACAACACCAGTATCTTCAATATACTAGGATGTTTTTATAAGATTTATTTGAGCTACAATATCACACAACTACATAAAATGGTTAAAGAACATACGGTTTCCGTGGATGGCGAAATTCTGCCTCCCGAAACGATGATTGTTCAACACTCATTTAACACCTTCAAAGGTGACCATTATGATGTCACTATTTTTATATATGATATATAATATGTTTATGTTTTCCTTAAGCTTCTGTTTTTTTCATTTTTGGCATACCTTTATGGTTTCCATTATGGGTAAACACGATATCTTCATTTTAGGAAGTGCGGACTACCGCCCCCTGAAAGTGATTTGATTCGTTAATACCATATGTGGGATGTGTAAAGGATAAAGTTAATGATATTATATATGTTATTATACTGGAATTAAAATATACTCTTATATCATTATGATTCCATTCCAGAAAATATGAAATAGAAATGGAAGTAGCGTTCATGCGTACGTACGGCTTACCGTCTCCATGAACGGTGCATTTCATTTCTTACCTCTAAATGATTATGTAATATTATAAATGCATGTATGTACTGGATATATATGACATATATGATATCTACATCATGAATACCATTATGGATATAATGAACCTTTGACCAAATTAACAACATGTAAGTGTAAGAAGTCTATTTTTGACTTAAGAACCAAATACCGACAAAATGAACATTATTAACTTAAATGATTACATGATGTTCATAACATGGTATAAAAGGAATAATGAACTTGAAAAAGATTCATAAGCAAGTAGAGATTAACTCAAGTTTATTATTCAGGAGATTAAAGAACGGTCGGGTCAAGTCGGATATGAGGTATGGGACTTCGTCTCAATCTCCTTTCGTTGAGGCATACTTTATTTTATACACAACTTTCTTTTATACGGTGTATAAACCCCTTTGAATTTTACGTTTATTCAAAATGAATCTTTTTTATACGAAGCGTTTACTAAACGAAAAAAGGGAATGTTTTTGTCGTACATATGCGGCGACAACAACTTCTCCGCCGTCGTGACCGTTATTTGAGTTTCGGCTTCCTCTACAAGCCATACCTTCTTTTTAAAAGAAAAATAAATACCATGTTTTACTTTTCTTTTATTTTGGTATTGAAAATGGTTTTCACAATGTTTTTTGTGTTGTATTGATATCTTGTGATTGAAATGTGGAAATGTTATGTTTCCTTTATGCATGTTTTATGTGATACAATTATGTTATGGTTCTTGGGCATTATTATGAAGACGGGTGGTTCCGTGATAAACTAAGGGCGGGTGAGCCCGTTATAGCTCTCCAATGCATTGGGTAACGCGAAGGAGTGAAATTTTAAGGTTTCTCCGAAGAGATTTTAGGGAATATACTGTGATGGGTATTCCAAACGTAACCAAGAGGGTTACTCCCTACGTAAGAATGTTATGAATGCCTCAAGTTACCTTTATGTCTTATGATTTCTATGATTTATTCATGATTTTATGAGGTATGTTAAAGTGCCTATGTTTTATGGGTAAAGTATGATTTAATTCTTATGTATATATGAACTCATGTTTCCTTTCCATGTTTTTTTTATAACCCATACTGAATTTTTATGCTCATCCCAAGTTTTTGAAATGTTTTTCACAGGTCAAGGGAAAGGTACATGATAAGATGATAGAGTCAAGGATGTGTCAAGAAATAATCCATGTTTTATTTTAAATGTGTTTCCATTGATGGGAATGAAGAATACTATCTTTATGTAACCACTTTGTTTATATGTGGAATGTAATGCATGTTTTATGATCTAATTCTCTAAAACTCTAAACCCGAAAAGATCCTCAATGTGTAATCTTGTAATAACTCAAGATTAAGTAAGGTTTAAGGCTGGGGCCTTATAAATAATGTGGTATTTTTAATGTTTATTATAAGATGAAGGGTAGTGGTATTTATATAAAAACTCAAAAGTTTAAAGAGGGGGATTTTATCACTTTACCACAATTTATGATATATAATTCAGAAATAGTAAAGATACCATACTTATTCCCATTCAAAGGGATTATCCAATATACTCATTTCCCCTTTTCCTTGATGGTTCACAATTCAAATTATAAAAAATAGTGATGTTCTATCATCTTATCTCCATTTTAAAAATTATTTTCATTTTTTATATTCACATTTTTCTCATATAAATATCTTTTTCTTTAGATAATAATAGGTGAATGATAATTACATTGAATAAATGAATAGTGAATCACTTCCCATAACCGATGATATTTGTACTCACATTTTTCCACAATAATGCACATCCTCTAGAATATCCCATGAAGTAGGCCTTCCACACAACTTAAATGAAAATATATGTAACAACCTAATATTTCATAGTATGTTATCTCATTAACGTAATTCAATAGCTTGCGCTACACAAAACACCGAGTTCGAGCGCACCACAACTTACCAAACTAGCCGTTTAAAAAGCGGGTATGAATAGTATTAACTGCATTTTGAATCTTATATAATCTATATAATTTTAACATCCATATTATGTGTTTCATAGACATAATATTAGAACAAATTCATTTTTTCAGATAAAATAAGTATTTTTCAAAAAATGCAATTTTACTGCTTTTTAATGGAGAACCCTTTTTAAAACCAATATTTGACACTTTTATATATCAAATTTGATGAAATTTAATTCTTATTTAGAATTGAGACATAAAAATTTAGTTTTCATAAATTTTTGGTACTTTTCTGATAACTTTCATATTTTGACGAATAGTGAAAAATACTATGTTTTAATTAAAAACAACTTTTTTAATTGAAATAATTTATAGTGTTAAATAATGTATTTGAATGGATTTTAATTATAATTAGATTATATTTTTATCATTTAATACAGTTTTGGTCATTATAACTAATTTAACATTTAAATTTTACATAAACACATGTCAATCTTTTGATAGTTTTTACTTTTTAAAAACCCGCTTTTTGGTTTTGACAACGAGAATTAATTTTAAATTAATAAATGCAACTTCTATGATTTGAATTCGGTAAAATATAATTTATTTTTGAATTTATAATATCAAAATTATCTTAGGGTGAATGTTTGGTATTTTTCTAAAAATTTTCAATTTTTGATTAATAGTGAAAAACACTGCGTTATTATTTAAAACCGACTTTTTATTTAAATAATTATTCATTTTATTTAAATTTATTTTAAGTCAAAATAGATATATAATACCTATATATTTTCAATTTAATTCATTGGAGTCATTTTATAATAAAATTAGATATATAAAATTTTATTGAACTTTTTAACCTCTTTTACCCACCTTCTAGGAGCATTTGCAAATTTGCATAAAACTTAATATTACCGCTTATGTGAGTTGAATTTCAAAAATCCAAAAGACACAGTTGACATCAGTAAGTAAAATTTGGTTCAATAAGATGAAAATAATTTTTGGTGAATAGTAACTTTTGACTTTTATTTACCATAATTAAAAGTAAATAGTGTAATTAAGGGTAAAAATGATATTATAATTATCCTAAAACATGTACTAATCCTATTGGATAAGTATAATTCGACCAAAAACAAACTTAGGAATAAAATATGATCATCTTTGGTCCACTTGGATTAGATTAGGACATTTATTATTATTTTATTTAAAGAAGAGTTAAAAGTGTTAAATTCAAAGTTTAATAACTAAACCATTTTTAATATAGTGTTACACACTATATAAATTCAACTATAAATATTCATTAGAAATATAAAAATATTTCCTACATAATGGTATTTTATTTATAATTTTTAGACATTAATTAATTTAATTTATTTATGACACAATGGTGATGCAGTAATTACCTTATTAATGAAATATTAAATGAATGGATATTATAAATATACAAATAAATATAAATTGAGACTTCTGATGAATTTCACTAATTTTATAGGTTAATGTTACATTTTAGGGTTGATTAGATAATTTTTTTTCTAAGTGATAAGGTTGTTATAACTTTCACAAAAACAAAATAACAAATAGTGTCAAAATTGACATAAATTAATTTTTAAAACAAATACTATATTATTGGTTGATATAATATTCCTAAAAATCTAAGGTTTGGAAAAAGGGGTTAAATAATATTATATATGTCATTAGGTAACCACTTGAGGTTCTCTTGTAAGTTTAGAGTAAGTTTATTAACCATATAGTGTAAGAATACTAGAAGACACAGTAAAAGGTAAACTATTTATCTAAGAGTTAAATCTAAAAGATAAGGTTAAAATTGTAACCTAAACTCGTCTAAAACCTATTTTTTGAGATTATTTTGACCCATAAACACCGAAGTCTGTAAATAAATTCATTTGGAGCCATTATAAACCAAATATGATTGTATAATAAATTAATATTTTAATCCTTTCCTAAAGTGACCTTCACCCCTCTTATAAAAAGGCACTTCCCCTTCTCTCAAAATCACACCTCCAAATCCATTTGTCTCGAAAAAAACCCTACCTAAATATCCTCCCAACTTCCCTAAAATAAACCTAGAGTCATTAATTTGATCAGAAAGCCAACCTAATGATCCCTTTTGATCAACTCAAAAGGAAACACCCGAAGAAGAGGTAATAATTTCACCACCCTCTTTCAAGTTCTTTTCTTCTTCCACTTCCTCTTTCTTTGTTGTTTCCATAACAAAATAATAACTCCAGTACCTCCTATATACTTTGATGTTTTTATAAATAAGGTGAAACTATATTATTTATTCTATCCATCCTATAAATGACAAATTCACCATACGTGTGTACGTACGACTAACTGTCTCCACGTTGTGGTGTAGTTTGTTATTCAGACAATTCATTATTTGGATGGGTATAATAATGAGTATAACCGATTTAAATAATAAATATAACATTTTTATGATTATTTATATATGATATAACATCCAATTACAAATTATTTCACCATCAATATAATGATATTGTCGCTCGTGCGTACGTACGGATTACCATCTCCACGACGCGATGAGATTCATTTCCACGTTCACCATTCAACAATGATTATAAAAATATATATTATTAATAATTATGTAATATATGATATAATAATTGTACTAGATATATATATATATATATATATATATGTACTTACATATATCTTATTCACTAACTTTTGTTCAATACGATGTGAAAACAGAAACAACATTTATGCGTACGTACGACCTACCATCTCCATAAATGGTGTTTTCCATTTCATATATCTATATATTATACATATTTATATTATATATATATGATATATAAATCAGTTTTTATATTCTGGAAGTATTTAAATCATGATCTAAGTGATTCGATCAAAAATAAAAAGTTAAAACACATACGATAAAGAAAGAAATTATTACCCAAAATGTTAATTTAACATGGAAATAATTATTAAATGGGTATTATAAAGTCATAAATGAATCATGTATGATATAATAAATATGAATATGGTTCTGGTATAATTTAATAACATACTATGGTCATTATATAGGAGGCTAAATATACCCATGACCAAAGGAAAGTGCAAGGTAAGGGTTAATTTCATAATCTCTTTATTATCTGTTGTTGTTTTTTTGTGAGTATCTACTGGGATATATTTATTACCCATGTCTATGTTTCATAAAAGTTTTTTCAAAGGGTTTAATTTTAAGGTACTATTTTACTAAAATATCATTTTAAATTTTTTAAAAATTTATTCTTCTAAACATTTCTCATTAATGTCCATGTTTTCAAAATGGTTTTAAGGATTTATTTATATGGACATGAATGTTTTAAATTGTTAATTCCTTTAAAAAGTTTCAAAGTGGTATGGGATACTTTAATTCAAAACTATATTTTAAATTACTTCCTTTATAAATTTTTTGACTTTTAAATGATTTCATGAAAAAGTGATATCTCTCTCAAAGAGTTTTAAAAATCATTTTCATTTATGTCAACATCCTTTGATGGATTTTAAACTTGTTTGAAGTTGATTTATTATGATAAAAATATTCCATATTGTATTGAAGGTTTTGTGATATGTTTGACTATGGATGTGTTATTTGTATACCATTCATAGTTTATGGTTAAATTATTGATATTTCATATGCTAGTTCTAATATGAATGTTTATGTTATATTTCAACCTTTTCATATGAAGAATGTCTTGGATATAGTAAGTGATAAGTGGAGCCCGCTATAGCTCCTCGATGCATCAGTAGGTCTCATAAGATAATTAGACGTGGAATTGACCGAGACCTTTCCCAATTTGATATATGGTTTTGGACGAGGCCTTAATCATTTCTAAACATCTTGGCCGAGGCCTTGAAAAAATGTTTCAGAATGTATGGAATTATACATTCCCTCATTATGAAAATAATATTGATGGTTCATGTGGTTATTAGACTAGTAGAATACCCATGACTATGTTTTATTATGGCATTATTTACTCAGCTCATATTTTTTCCATAAATTGTTCATGTTTATTATTGGTAAAGGCATGTGTTTTCAATTATTCACCATGCCTCTTGTTTATGTTATCATCCACTAAATTGTTTACCCTTACTAGGCATCTGAGCTCACCCACTTCTTATGTTTAATTTTCCTAGGATTCCAAGAAGTGTATTATGATTGATATTCAATGTTAAGATAAATGGAATAATGGAATTCTCAAAGAACTATCTATGTTGTGTTTTATGTTTGAAGTTGTAATGTAAAGTTAATGTATGTAATCTGTTTTCCAAGACTACTAAACTGATTGGTCCTTCGGGACTTGATTCCTTGTAATCATGCTAATGTATTAAAATAATGCACCGACTTTGGGCTTCTGTGGTCAGCGCGTTACAATATATCATGCAATACACTAAGATATTTGTAGGAAAGATTTTATTTGATTGTAATGTGTATTAGATATAAATTTTATCAAGTTTTCTAATGTATTAAGAAAGGAACACATGTAAATTTGGTCTTAATGAATCTTATAAGGGATTTTAAAAAATGACGTCCTCCATCTTTTGAGTGAAATTGGCTACTATTTTTTAATTATAATCACAGAATGTACTAGTTTCCCACATGTCCTAAGAGTCAAATGAAATAGGGTACTAAATAAAAATATTTCAAATATTTTGAGATTGTATCTAGAAAATTATAATTAAAATATTGGTCTATCATTTCATGGAATAAATAAAAATATCTAGTTTGTTAACATAAGGTTCTTGGGATAGAATATAATGCATAAGAAAACATATCAAAATTGATCTAAGTTCATGATTTTCAAAATCTCCCAATTTCTCAGCAAAGATAAGATATCCTAACTCTGTGGGGGAATTTAGTTAAACTCAATATATATATATATATATAGAATTTTTAGAAAACACAAAAAAACACATATCCTAATATATTATTCCCATTTCATACACTTTGATGATATTAATCCTCAATAAATCACTCTAACATTGAATATATAAAAATATTTTACAAGTGTGATAGAGAGACATAACCTAACTTATTTGGATGGAAAAAATGAGGAATTAGAATCTCCTTCTCATTATAAACTTACTTCCATCCAACTTATAATATGAAAAAGAAAACAAAAGTTACAGAAACTATAGAAACTAAAAACTAAAATTAAATTCAATAAAGTAAAAACTTTGGATTCCATACCTACAAGAATAAAATTTTTACTATCTATAGCTAGGTTATTAAAATGCTCATTCATAGACTAATGGTTGATGAGGATTCCTTGATAAAACAACAAAATGTGTTTTAATGATCCATATGCACCGATATTTCTCTTAGATATTATTTTAATAAACAATTAAAAACCTAAAATAAATTATTTATATAGTGTAATTAATTATTTATATCACCACCATTTTAACATTTTAGGGTCATTTTAAACATTTTTAAATTTTTAGGAATAATTTAGATGTTATTGTAAATGTAACATAAAATTGTGTTATTATTGATTTAATTAATTTTATATATTTAATTACCTTGAATGAAACTTTAAAAATATTTTTTCTATGTGAAATTAAATACCATATAGGACACATATGGGTAAACTAGGTTACATAATATATATATATATATAAGAATAAATCCAATTCTGAATAAGCTACATGTGATTAAATGACGGTGTGAAATGTTACATAAGAGTAAAATTATCTGTTTGAATCCCACATTTGAATAATAGTATTATGAAACAATCCATGTACACATATTATTACTTGATTTTTAATATAAACATTCATTAATACTACACAAGGATCATAAATACCTAGTGTCTTTAGATGACTTGGTTTATAAAACATCAATGTGAGACTAAAAATATATATTTTATTTTATTCTACAAAATGAGATCCTAAATAATTTTTATACCATAAACTGAATTGGCTAACATAGAGAATACATAAATAAATGGGTGAGCTAAAAAGTATAATAAGGGAATAAATATGATAAGGAAACATAACATGAGAGTCAAATGTTTAACATGATATCATAAAAGATAAGTATCATTAATAATTTCATGGAATCACATCTTAAATAAAATTTTATCATTAGATCATGGAATCATAGGAAATTTGGTAACAAAATATAACATTACATAAACACGAGTCAAGGATAACTTCTTATACAATATCACGTGGGAAAAAAGTTCCATAATGGATTATGTTTACTCCCTAATCCTACTCATGACATCTCACGACACTAAAGATTTACCCAATGAATTAGAGTTCTATCTAGGTGAACTCATCATAAAATTTTAAGGATCTATGCATGTCACATAAAGGAATCAATTATAATTCATAACACAAGAATTAGCCATGTAAAGAAAATGGGTTTTATAATCTAGCTTTATATTATAAACAATAAACATTTGATAATGAAGGAATTTGAGAAATTATCATAAGGATAACCCATAAAATGAATGTACAATAATCTAGGTATACATGTGGGAGACATATTTATATAATTTGGAAGTATTCCATAACTTTTAAGAGTAATAAAGTGAGTTATAGGGAAAAAGTTTATAACCTGAAGAAAAGGGTGGGTTAGAAAGATCCCTTACCTCGAGGCTGATTTGTCACATGAATTATTTATCTTTTTCTTCCAGAAAAGAGAATTCCTAGGAGTGGCCTTTTCGAACCCTCCACACCCAGGAACCCCCCTCCCCACGAAGAGAGCATTTGGAGAATCCTCAGTCAAGGAGGATCTGTTGTCAGCCGAGATGACAGAGCGTCCCGCAGGGTTACATATCGATCAGCGATGGTTCATCACAGAAATCCGTCAGCTAGGTGAAATGCACCCTTCTGCCCACCCGGTGAGACATCGGGTGACCCATCAAGGCGAACAGTACATGGGAGGTGGAAATTCTCCCAAGAGCAGCTCCCAAGAATAGAACCCCGGACCTCACCAAACACCGTTGTTGTGGAACTCGACCACACACCACTACTCCACCGTCGAAGTGGCACATGAATTATTTCTCTTCATGAATAATAAAATTATTATAATTATTTACTTGATTTAGAACCATTTTCATGTTTATTATTCCTTTTATTTTAATTTTTTTCATGTCTCATTCAATTAATTAACCAATTAATTTCACATTGAAAGTTTTAATGATAAATGGATCCTATGTCCCAAATAACTTTGGTAAGTTTATTAAGTTTAAATATATTATTAATTCATCATGTTCAGAATGTTAACCATGAAATAATTATAATTTTTATACATTAATTAATTATTTTTATCCAACCATGAAATATGGTTATGAAAATTGAAATACGTTACAATCATGGAAATGGTAGGCCATACGTATGCATGAGTAACATTTACATTTTTTAAAGATCATAATTTAATGAAGGTAAGTGTTATTTTATATTTACTAAATGATAATTATATCATAAATATCATATTATTTCTTAAATACTCTTATATATACCATCCATGTGATGGGGTAATAAAAACTAATCACATCGCTTCGTGAGATGGTAGTCTACCATACACACAAACGATTTTATCATTTGTTCAATGGATGATAAGGTAAAAAGTTATATGATATATTACTTTTATATAATTATTAATATATCATGAATATCATATATAAACATAAAATTATTCCTTATTACTTTCCACTTAAATCTTATGTGGAAAATTAATCACATCACTTTGCGAGGCGGTAATCCTTCATACACAAGAGAGACATTATCATATTCTATATAAAATGGAAAGTAAGAAGGGATATATAATATTATAATACAGAGGTATAATTACATCATAAATAAAATATATAAACATTAGATACATCATTATATCCATATCTGATAAGTGGTGATGTAAAATGAAGTACACAGGTTCGTGATGTAAGAGTTGGTGTCTTTGAACCAACTGGTTGTACTTTTATTACATGGATATTTAATGTATTTAAATATTAAACATATTATTACATATTTTTCATTGTTCTTCATGACTATGATTTAATAATATCTTAGAGTATTTATTGCATTGATAAGGTCATGACAGTTCCCCTCTATAAAGAGAACTTTGAAATGCTATAAAAATATTCTTTAACATAGTTAGATGGTTAGATGACATACTATGACGGGACACATAGCATGCAGACCATTAGGTGAGATTACTCGTAAGCAGATGAGACTTCCTCTCATGAATTTCTCACTTGGTAATATCCAAGATAGCAGATTATGAGAACAAAACCTCCAGTAGGAATTCCGCATGTTTTGGTGTCATTAGATATTTATATCTGTGAGCTTGTGTAATGATCTTTAGATGTTAAGACTTTTATTAATACTTGTCACGACTCACACACTTTGATTTATTGATGAAAACCGTCACGCAGACAGTTGGCAAGAAGTAGGGTACATTGGGTGCGTCATGAGTTGCATGTTATTAATGGATAATTTGTGAAAGTATTTGTCCCTTCCATTTATGGAAGTTGATATCTTAGGACTTTGATTGAAATATAACTATTGCACAAAATTCCATACCCAGGGTGTAATGATCAGTTTATTTTAGGTAGTCAAATAATGACATATCAAGCATAAAAGTTGATGACACTATCATGTAACCTGCTTGATGAGATATTGCAACAAAGAGATTATATCACACAATGAGTGTTCATATATGGTTGTTGTTTTTGCGACTTTAAGTTATTTATTTTGGGTACCATGACCCATTTCTAGATAATACTCTTGGACTTTAGGCAAGAACGCCTAATGCCAATGAGAAAGAATCCTAGAGGGTCACACGCTAAGTGTTTCTGGTGGTCTCAATTAAATTCTATTTGAATTTAATTAATAAATATTATTTTCAAGAGAGTTGAATAATTTTATTCAAGTTAAAATGATTGCATAAATTAAATAAATATTTATTAACCATATTGTGGGTAAAATATATTTATTTATTTTATTGAACATTTAATAAATATTTATTTACTAGTTTTTTAATAAAATATTTATTTAAGGGAATAAATTATTTTATTTATTTATTCGAGTGTTCAATAAATGTAATTGGAGTTTGATTGGACCAAGGCCGATCAGGTAGTAAAATAATTATTTTCAAGATGATAAATAATTATTTAACTAGTTGTCTCAAATTAAAATAACGATTCTATTATTTTGTGACGTGGAATTTTATTTAAAATTCCATTTTGCGCATGTTGGATCACTATAAATAATGATGCGGTATTATTATTAATATAATGAGTTTTCTCTAAGGTTATGAATCTATTTAATTGCTATTACACAATTAAATATTTTAACTGAAGCCCCATGTTAATAAATAGACACATACGTCTATTATTCCATGTACTGAACTACACACCCGGTGAATTGAGAAATGTTGATCTAAACAATTTCTCTCAAATCCTCTTCTCTTCCCTCCCAAGAACGAGAGATGTTCTTCATGGATGAAGAACAAGCGATCAAGAATGGCTAACACATTACACTTTCTTTTCCGCACTAGCACCTGAAGAACAAGTGGTGTCGATCAGAGGCCATCAGATCACACGTGGATCAATGCTAGAGGGATTCTAGTTTGGATCCTTGTAAGTGAAACAAGATAATTCAGAAGGGTGACTCTGGATGATCAACATCATCAATGAAGAAAATACCGAAGATCCAGGTATTATTTTCTTTATGGAATAAATTAAATTAATTATAAAAATGATGTGCAAGATCCTCTCTAAAGATTTCAGGTCTCTTCCTTATTTATCGAAATCTTTGATTCTATTCTATAGAGACTAGAGTTCATCATCGTATTGATCCTGGAATAATCATTGATCATGGTAAAAATTAAAGCTGGGTACCAGCCAACTGTTCTTCCACTGCACCCGTAACATACAAGTGGTATCGGACGGATTAAATCATAGTTTATAATTATTTAAATAATTCATTAATGATTTACAATTTAATAATTTATTTTGTAAATTCAAGGTTAATCGTTCTTTTAATCTGGATTTCAAGATCTATTTTTCCTCTTTTCGTTTCTCATTCACCTTATAGAAACATTTTTTTTAATTTTGATTAAAATAAAATAGAGGATCTCATCCAGAGGTGCCAAATGTTCTTGTCCATACAACACCAAAATACATGACATGTATTTGGATTCACACACCATGTATCAAGGTTCAATGAATCAGGACTGATCTTCCAAACCAAGCTATATCGTTGGAGTTTTTCCAAGTCTTAAAGACTCCATGTGTTAACCAGGAACTGGTGGCACACAGTTTTTAGATTACACACAGCGTGGCCCGTTGAACATAGCATGTATTCCCTTTGGGTTAGTATTGGACCATGTACCCCGTACACGACTTTCCCAGCTAGAGACCGTGTAATTCAGATACTACATGTTGTGTGACCCACTGGACACACCATGTACACCAAAGATTTTTGAAGTACATTTACATGCCGTATCCCCAGGCGTGTACTTCAGATGGACGGTGAATGATAGTACACACCATGTAGTTGGAACTAAAATCTATGTACTAATCCAAACTATGCATATTTATTAAAATTTATTATTATATTATACAAACCCTTGAGACATGTACAATGATGTTGACATAAAGTCAAGGCACAACTCATGATAAGTGTTTTATGTATATTTGTTTAATTTAATATCGGTGTAATGTTCATTTCTAGTCATTGGGTAGTTATGAATGATAATTCACTGGGTTTCCTTCAAGGTACAAGTTACATACAAAGATAATTTTAAATGAATTTATTTGTATAAAATTATGATGGAAGAGAATCTCAAGGAAATTCCGAAAATGATTAATATAAAAGGTTGGATTAATTAAAGATAATAATTAATTTATTCGATCTCAATTTATCTTAATAAGAATGATTAAATAATTGAACACCAATTTTATTAAATGTGTAACACGTTTTATGTATGTGGGTGATCATGAGCTAGACCAATACCATTGTATGTGATTGGTTTCCTTTTAATTTATTTATTAAATTAATTGTTTCCCTATGAGCCATCTCTCCTCATTAATATGTAGTTCCTGCATGCCCTTGGTTTCTTTTATGTAAACCCCCCTTTACCCCTCACCTACGTGTGAGTTTAAAAGCATATATAATGGATAGAAATCCCAAGCTATAGGAGGCGGTTCAAGCTGAAGCCGAGATGAAACTAGTCCCAGGAGATACAAAGGTGGACAGGTGAAAAGCTTTAAACATGAACCTAAAAGGTTTAAGGTGTTTCTCCCCTAGGCCAGGGTTTGTTTATCAAATTCTAGATAAACTATTCTTTAGAAAATATCATTATCATGCCCTTTGATTTATTTTATTTATGTCAGTTGCATGGTTTATCATTATGGATGTGTTGTTGCGATCACATAATTAATGTATTAAACAAGCATGCAATATGGAACTAAAATAAACCAGTCTTATGCATAAATATTATTAATACATGGTTAATCACTTAAGTAAGTTACACTTAATATTAATAATCATGTGATAATAATAATAATAAATTCAGGAATAAGAGATAAAAATCCCTCAAATAAAATATTAATTTATATCAAGCCTTCCGTTACTTGATTAAGGAAAAAACTCAATAAAACTCTTTGTATGACCAACCCTTGTTGGGAAACTTACTTTTATATAGGAATCCCTTATGAAAGGTTTTGAGTTTAATTAAACATATTACATCAAGAGGAGTATCCATTTATAGTCATGGTGCCATATTGTAGGATATATTTGAGGAAATTTAAGGTCAGGATTTTAAGATTGGGGAGTCCACTCAACAGATCAAGGAGATGAAAGCCTGCAGTTGGCAAAGACCTACCTACCTAAATACCTTCAAATAGATTAACCAACCCTTGTTGGGGTTTTGTGAAGGGGAATATGGATCCTTTCCACTAGTATGTCATGAAAACTAGACATTCTAAGTTCAATGGTGAGGGCCATTGGGACTTGATAAAATAGTGAGAGACTTAATAAAATTGAATTATTATTTCTCATGAAAATGTAATCAAGAAAGTAAAAATGATCTGCTCTTTTAATTGTAGAATAAAAATGACAAGTTCGTCAACTAAAATATCACGGTGATCAATTATGGATAAAGATAACATCCGCACCAGTAGTAACTTACATGAATGGTTTATATGCCTTTGGGTTATCCTACCCCATGAACGAAAGTCTTACATGTTGTAGTCAGCATTATGTGATCCTCTTACTAAAGAGGAGAGTGATGAGGATTTTCTGGTCTTATGTGTTTATAGAATAATAATTTTTATTTTCTATTAATATTTATGAATATGATATTAGTTTTTACAATAAATGGGGATGCTTTGTCCGATAGCATACTCAACACGCAATATCGGGTTTCTTTGAAATCTTACGTTGCACACAACTTTGAGTTGTACAAAATAATAATAATAATATTATTTTAAATGGCAATTAACTCCTAGCCATTGTATTGGTGGGAATAAAAAAAACTAACCATATTATTATTAAACATGTTTGTTAAATGTTTTTACATTTATCAAATAAAATTTAGAGGCTCAAAATAAGAATGAATCCAATTTTAAGCATGAAATACTCTAATAATTTTGAAAGGTTGGTTTACCAACTTTTGAAGGTGAACCCTTTTTAAATATAGTTTTTGTCACTTTTATATATTCCATTTGAAAAAATAAAATTCTTATTTATTAGTAGGACATAAAAATTTACTTTGGGTAATTTTTTGGCATTTTTCTGATAAAGTTCATCTTTTAATGAATAGCGAAAAATACTGCATTTTAAGTCAAAACTGTCTTTTCATCTGATTTATTTATATGGTTATATTATCTTTTTAATTGGTTTTAAATTTTAATTAGAATATGTTTTTACTATTTAATACAATTTTGGTAATTAGAAGTAATTTCATTTTTTAATTAGACATAAACACATATCAATCTTTTGATAGTTATTATTTCTTAAAAACATGCTTTTTGGTTTTGACAATGAGAATTAATTTTAAATTATTTTCTTCAACTTCTGTGTTTTGAATTTGAAAAAATGGATTCAATATTTATAATCAAGAGATAAAAATTGTGTAAATAGGTAACTTTAATTTTTATAAATTATGAATAGTTACTTCAGTAAATATTTTATTTACCATGGTTAATGGGTAAATCTGGTAAATAAGGGTTAAAAAATAATATTATAATAATATTAAATTACCCTAACACATGTACTAACCCTATTGTATGAGATATGTCCGACCACGATCATTCTTGGGTTGATTTTAGGACCCACTGGAGCCACTTGTGTGTGAAAATGACATTTAATTACTTTTAATTTAAAGTTAAGAAATTATAACCTAAACTTGTATCTTTTAGTAAAACAATTTTTATTTGGGGTTATATAAGTGATATATTCAACTATAAATAGTCATTATAAATCTAAAAATATTTCCTACATCAAGGTTTTTTATTTATAATTTTAGACACCAAATAAATGAATATATTTATGACACAATGATGATGTAGTGTTTACCTTATTAATGAATGATTTAAATAAATAAGATTATAAATGTTAAAATAAATTTATTTTGAAACTTTTTATGTCATAAATTAATTTTATGGATGATTATTACTTGTTATATTTGAATTAAGTTTGTTCTAAATAATCAAGTTGTTATGTATTTTTAAAAATTCATGATATGAATAGTATAAAAATTGACATAAATGAGTTTTTAAATTAGTTAATATTTTATTAAATGATATAATAGTCCTAAAAATATAAGATTCATCTAACTGACATATATGATGTTACAAGTTTCATTAATGATCCATTTTTGGGTTAATTTTCATTTTATAGTAACTATGGAAACCATATATTATGAATATACAAGAAGATATGGTAAAAGTTAAATAAATTTACGAAGGGTTAAAGCTAAATGATAAGGTTAATTTTGTGACCTAAACTTGTCTAAAACCCATTGAATGAGAGGACTTAGACCCATAATCATCTTATATTCTAAATATATCACTTTGGTGTTATTATAATTTGAAAATCAACTAATAATAAAATAATACTTTCAAACTTTCCTAAAGTACCCCTCCCACCTTTTATAAAAGGACACCACCTCTAACCCTTACCCACACCTATCAATCCCCCTTGGACCATCCAAAATATTCCCAAATAAGATCCCAATATCTCTATATTCCACTTATAATCCATATATTTGGAAGAATGAAATTAAATAATGCCTTTTAGCATAACTTAAAAGAAGTTACCTGACTTGAGGTAATATAGTCTCTCAAGATTCTTTCTTTTATTTTCCTTATCCAACCCCCTATAATCTATTTATTCAATTCTTTTATAACAACACAAGTATATTCAATATAATAGGTTTTTTATGAGAATTATTTTAAACTATACTTACACACACCTCCATCTAATGGGTAAAGAACATACTGTTTCTGTGGACGGCGAACTACTGCCTCACGGAACGACGATTGTTCAATCTTCTCCTACCACATCTTATGATGGCCATTATGATGAAACTGTAATTATATATGATATTTATGATAGTTATTTTATATACTTTCTTATCTAATTATCATTTAGAATATACCTTTATGTTTTTCATGTTGTATAAATACTGTAATTTCATTTGAGGAAGTGCGGACTACTGCCCCCTCAAAGTGATATGACTTGTTCATGCTATATATGGAATGTATAAAGGATAAAATTAATGAAATTATGTAACATATATAAAGATTATATTATACTATAATTATAATATACCTATGTATCATTTAGTTTTCATTCCATTAATTATAAAAAAGAAATGAAAGTAGTGTTCATGCGTACGTACGACTTACCATCTCCATGAACTGTGAATTTCATTTCTTATCTACAAATGTTATGTACTATTATAAATACATATATATACTGGATATATATGATATATATGATATCTAAATCATGAATATAATTCTGTAGATAATGTAATTTTGACCACATGGACAATTTTTAATTAGAACAAGTTCATTTTTGACTCAACTACCAAATATCAACAAAACGTCCAATATTAACTTAAATAATTATGTAATTTTTATAACATGGTAATAAGTGATATACAAGGAATAATAAAATTGAAAAAAGTTTTGAATAAAGTATAAATTAACTTAAGTTTATTATTCAAGAATAACAAGAAACATACCTGACAAGTCAGACTCAAGGTAAGGGACTTCGTCTCAATATCCTTTCATTGAGGAATATTTTGATTTATAAATGACTTTATTTTATATGGTGTATAAACCCATTTTGATTTTCATTTAATTAAAAGGGAATATTTTTTCTACGAATCATTTTACTAAATGACTTTACTAATTAAAAGGGAATGTTTCTTTTTAACGTACTCAGTGAAAATGACTTTCCCGCCACCGTGAGTATTATTTGGTATTTGGATTCCTTAACAAGTTATAGTGTTTTTAAAAGAAAAATAAATACAATATACCCTTTTTAAGTATTTTGGAATTGAAAATGGTTTTTATAAAGCATTTATTATGTCAATATCTTGAAATGATATATTGTGATTGTAGTGTGGAAATGTTATCTTTCCGTTATGCTTGTTTTATGTGTTATGAATATGTTATGTTTCTTGGGAATTGTTTACATATAAGAGTGGTTCCATGATAAACCTAGGGAGGATGAGCCCGAGATATCTCTCCAATTCATTGGGAAACGTGATGGAGGTAAACTTTAATGTTTATCCTAATAGATTTACGGAATATACCATGATGGGTATTCTAAACGTAACTCCCTATGTAGCTATGAAAACTACAATGTAAGTACATTATGGATGCCACCAGTTACCATTATGATTTATGATTTCTACGTGTTAATCATAAATCTTATAATTTCATGAGGTATGTTAAATAGGATATGATTTATGATTGAAAAGTATGATCTCATTGATTTGTATGTATTGATGCGATAATGTCTTCTTTCCTTATTTTATAACCCTTAATGAGATTTTTTTCCCATCCCAAGTTTTTGAAATGTTTTTCACTAGGTATAAGGAAGGGTAAGAGAAAGGAATAATTCAAGAATATTTATATCAAGAAAATAATTCTTGTTTTCTTTTAAGAGTTTTTATTTTCTGAAAAAATGGATACTGAGTATAAGTGTCTACATGTAATATTCAAGTTGTTATGTATAATTTATGACCTAATTCTCTAAATGTCTAAACCTGAAAAGATCCTCAATGTGAATTATTAACTTAATTCAATATGTAATGTTTAAGGCTAGGGGCTTATAATGTTGTTGTTAAAGGGTTGTTATTATGTGCTATCTGTTACTAAAAAATTATTTATGCATCCAGATTAGATGTATTTGTTTTCAAGTTTGTAAATAAATATCGCTTCTTTTACAAAGATAGAATTTTTTTTGGTAGGGAAAATTTATACAAAATTCTTTACTTGTTGGATTACACAAACCAAGTAATGACAATCGATAACAAAGATAATTCATAGGACTCATACAACACCCAACTTTGGCATCCCTAGCTAGGTCATATAAATGAGAAATGATTGAAAAAGTTACATCAAGATGAATATTTAGATTCTTTCAAACTAAAACTACTTGGCTTATGTCATGCATGTTTATAAGGAAAAATGACCAAAGAACCATTTAGTGGGAAAGGTGAAAGGGCTAAAGAACTTCTTGAATTGGTTCATACCGATGTGTGTGAACCATTTCCAGTTGAAGTAAGGGGAGGGTACTCATACATCATAACATTTACTGATGATTTTAGTAGATATGGACATATCTACTTAATGAGGTATAAGTCAGATTATTTTGATAAGTTCAAAGAATACAAGAATGAAGTTGAGAACTAGCTTGGTAATAATATTAAGAAACTACGCTCAGACTAAGGTGAAGAATATATTAATCAAGTATTCATTGATTACTTACAATAGTTTGGGAACCTATCCCAACTCACTCCACCTTACACTCCCCAGTGGAATGGTGTGAGAGAAAGGAGGAACCACACCATGTTGGACATGGTGAGATCAATGATGCGTCATGCGAGTCTTCCATTTTCCTTTTGGGGATATACATTACAAATAGTGGTGCACATACTAAAACATGTACCATATGAATCGATAAATGGTATTCCATACATGTTTTTGAGTGGAAAGAAAGCCATGATATCGAATTTACATGTGTGGGGAAGTGATGCGTTTGTTAAGGAATTTTCAGGTAACAAAATTGCACCCCAAGGCACAAAGTGTACCTTTATAGGATACCCTAATGAAATAAGGGGATATTAACTATATAAACCCTCATAAAAAAATGTTATAGTGGAAATACACTCCATATTCCTTGAGAGGGAGAACATATCCAAAAGAGATCATGGGAGTGAGATAGAATTTGATGAATTTTAGGCTCAAGGTATACAAGAGTTGGTACATGAGCAGATTCCACAAAGCCTCAGGGAAGAAAAAACTATTCTAGAGACACAATAACTAAATAAAAGTACAATAGAGGTTAGAGAACCATAACAATACTATTTTCTAGTTACCAAGGATGGCAAATCATTATTAGTTGATAATAATGATCCTCTAACCTACAATAAAGTAGTAAGTGGCACATATGTTGCCAAATGGCAAGAATACATGAATTATGCAATGGATTCCATGTACCAAAACCAAGTCTGGATTTTGGTAGATCCTTCAGTTGATGTAAATCCTGTTGGTTACAAATGGGTATTTAAGAAGAAACTGGACATAGACGGACCAGTTAGTACCTATAAGGCACAAATGGTTATAAAAGGGTTCAAGAAGTGTCAAGGTATTTACTATGAAAAAACCTTTTCATAAGTTGCAATGCTAAAATACATCAGAATTATATTGGCCATTTTTACTTACCATGACTATGTGATTTGGAAAATGGATGTCAAAACAACATTCCTTAACGAGAACCTTTAGAAAGATGTCTATATGACACGACCTAAAGGGTTTATGACTCCAAAAGATACTAATAAGGTATGAAATTTTCAAAAATCCATTTATGGATTAAAGTCAACATCTAGGTCATGAAACATTCATTTGATAAAGCCATAACAAGATTTGGTTTTATCTAGCATGAATGCGAGCCTTGTGTCTACAAACAGTTTAGTGGGAGTGAAGTAATTTTCCTAATAGTATATTTTGATGACATAATACTTATTAGAAATGAGATACTAGTCTTATAGTCTGTTAAGGCATGGTTAAATCAATGTTTCTCTATGTGGAACTTGGGAAATGCAGCATGTATTCTTGGGATCAAGATCCAACATGATAGATCCAAGAGATTTCTGGGCCTATGTCAAAATACATACATTGATAAGATACCAAAGAGATTTAGTATGGAATAACACAAGAGGGGATTGTTGCCAGTATCACATGACATTCATATTTACAAGAAAATGTGTCCTCAGACACATGAGGAAAGAAAGATAATGGCAAGGACTCCATATGCATCAGTGGTTGGGTCAGTCATGTATTACATGCTATGTACTAGGCTAGATGTCACCTACACATTGAGTATGGTAGAAAAATATCAAGATGACCTAGGTGACCACCATTGGAAGGCAGTCAAGTCTATCCTAAATTATCTGAGGCATATTAAGGATATGATACTAGTTTATGGTGGAGATGAGGAACTAGTCATCAGCGGATATGCAGATGCTAGTTTCCAGACTGATCAAGATGACATGAAGTTGAAAACGAGATACATATTCACTTTTTATGGAGGTGCAACGATTTGGAAGAGCTCAAAGAAGAGTGTGGTCGCATATTCTATAGTAGATTCTGAGTATATCAAAACTTTTGAGGAAGATAAAGAAGTAGTTTGGTTGCAGAGATTCATCCAGGAGCTGTATGTGATACCTAGTAGTAAAGATCCCATCACACTGTACTATGATAATACTGCAGTGGTGGCTCTCGCAAAAGATCCAAGGTCATATCAGTGGATGAAACACATAATTTGGAAGTATCATCTCTTGAAGGATTTTTCTTAGAGAGGTGAAGTTGCAGTGAGTATTATTTCCATGGAATAAAATGTGGTGGACCCCTTGACTAAAGTCTTGACTAAGCAAAAACATGATCATCATGTGAGGTCTAGTGGACTGAAAGTCGTAGGTAGTTGGCTCTAGTCCAAGTGGGAGTTTGTAAGAGTTGGTTTCCTAGAACCAAATGATTGTACTTTGATTACATGGATATTTTATGTATTTAAATATTAAACATATTTTTACATATTTTTCATTTTTATTCATGACTATGATGTAATAATGTCCTAGAGTATTTATTGCATTTATAAGGTCATGAAGTTCCCTACTATGATGAGAACCTTGAAATTATATAAAAATACTTTTAAATATAGTTCTAAAGTTGGATGACATAATATGATGGGACACATAGCATGAATACTGTCAGGTGCGAGTAATATTAAGAAGATGAAACTTCCTCTCATGAAGTTTTCACTTGGTAATATCCAAGATAGAAGATTATGAGAATTGGCCAACTAGTAGGATTTCTGCATGTTTTGGTGTCATCAGATATTTCTATATGCAAGCATGTGTAATGATACTTAGACTTTAAGATTATCATTAATATATGTCACGACTTGCGCACTTTGATTGACTGACAAAAACTGTCACACAAATAGTTGGTGGGAAGTAGGGTATGTTAGGTTAGTCACCAGTGGCATGTTATTAATAGATAAGTCGAGGAAGGAATTTTCCATTCCATTTATGGAAGTTGATATCTCGACCCTTTGATTGAGATAAAACCATCATGCAAAATTCCATTTCCATGGTGTAACAATGAGTTTATTTCTGGTAGTTAAAGAATGACGTATCAAGCATAAAAGTTGATGACACTATCATGAAACATGTTTGATGAGATATTATAACAAAGGGATTATATTAAAAAGTGAGCATTCATATGTGGATGTCATTGTTGTGACTTTAAGTTCTTTCTCTTGGGTGACATGACCCATTTCTAGACTGTACTCTTGGACATTAGGCAAGCCCGCCTAATACCAATGAGTAAAAATCCTAAAGGGTCACACACTAAGTGTTTTTGGTGGTCTCGGTTATTTTCTATTTGAATTTAATTAATAAATATTATTCTCAAGATAGTGGAATAATTTTTTTCAAGTTAGAATGATTGAATAAATTAAACAATTATTTATTCACCAGATTGTGGGTAAAATATATTTATTTATTTTATTGAACATTAAATAAATATTTATTAACTAGTATGTAAAAAAATATTTATTTAAGAGAATAAATTATTTATTTATTTATTCGGGTGTTCAATAAATTAAGGTGGAGTTCGAGTGAACCATGGCTGGTCCGGTAGTAAAATAATTATTTTTAAGATGATAAATAATTATTTAACAAATTTGCACAAATTAAAATAACGATTATATTATTTTATGACGTGGAATTTTATTTTTAATTCCGTTTTTCATAGGTTGATGCACCATAAATAATTAAATGGTATTATTATTAATAGTATGGGTTTTTTCTAAGGTTATGAATATATTTAATTGATGTTATGCAATTAAATATTTTAACTGAAGCCCCAGGTTAATAAATAGACACATATGCCTATTTTTCCATGTATCGAACCACACAACTAGTGAATTGTGAATTTTTGAGCTAAACAATTTCTCTCTCTAATCCTCTTCCAGAACCTCTCAAGAAAGAGAGACATTATTCAAGGCCTAAGAACAAACGATGAAGAACAACCGAAACAAGACACTCACTTAGTCGCACTAGCACCCAGAGAACAAGTGGTGTTGATCAGAGGCCATCAGAGCATGTGTGGATCACCGCTAGAGTGATTCTAGTTTGTATCCTTGCAAGCACAACAAGATAATCCAAAAGGGTCATTCCAGATGATCAAAATCATCAAGGAATAAAATAATGAAGATCCCGGTATTATTTTCTTTATGAAATTAATTAAATTAATTATAAACATGATGTGCAAGATCCTCTCTAAAGGTTTCAGGTCTCTTCCTAATTTATCTAAATCTTTGATTCTTTTCAATGGAGTTTAAATTTCATCATCGTATTGATCCCAAAATAATCATTGATCATGGTAAAAATTAAAGTTATGTTCTAGCCCATCCATGCTTTCGTTGTACCCAAAACCTACACGTGAGGCCGTAGTCCTCCACACACACGATCAACTGTTTCATTTCCCATTTGAGGGAGGAGGAGATTGTTTTAGGTCATAAAATTAAAATAAAAAATATTATTATATTGAAGATAATGAAGTTATTATATCAACATGTTTTAATATTTTATTTAAGATTTGGAAGAGGAAATAAAATAAAACACTTGGTAAAGTATGTTACCTCTTCTTTAGACAACTTCTTTTGGTTTAAACCAATATCATTTCTACATTGGATTGATGACCAAAATAGGGATTATAAAATGATTTTTTGTAAGTATGGATATATTTTGGTCAGGTCTTAGTTAAACCAATAGGTTTTGGAAGTGTGGAAATGAGAGGATAGGGGTGGTATTTTATAAGTGGGGGAGAGGATATAATTGGAATTTTTGAAAAGAAATAATTCCTACCCAATTTTTATCATGTCATAAGGTTCCAAAATATAACATTTTTGAAACTTATAAGAGATACTACAAAAATAGCATCATAAAATAAAAATATATTTTTTTGTGATATTTTTGACCCTTATCTTTTGAGTTTAACCCCCAATAAACCTATTTTTACCTCAATCGTAGTAAATAGTATTTACTATTTTCACTATTCACTATGGTGAAAAATTAGGTTTGAATTATTAGATAGTATAAATTATGGTTATAAAAAATATTGAATTCATTTTTATAAATTAAACTCATATAATTGGAAGAATTTAATTTAAAATCAAACTCGCAGAAGTGTCGAAAAGACAGTTTTTCAAAAAATGCACTTTTTAAGGAAAATATGATATCATATTTACTATATGAAAAGTAAAAATAATTAGATAAATTTAAATTATTATTTATATATATATAATATATAAATTTAATTTAAATTATTTTTTTATTAGGACTTACTTTAATTATTTTAAATGAATAAACATTATACACTTTAAAATAGTTTTCAAAAAAAGGTGTTTTAAAGATTAAAAATAAAATTACAGTAAAATATAGAATAAAGATGATTAAAATGTAATTAATTGGATTTAATATAAATAAATAATACTTATTTTAATTTTAAATCTAATTATTATAATAATTTAACTTCATTTATTAAAAATTAATGGCAATTTCATAAAAATCAATATTTTCACTATTCATTGAAAAAGTAATATTTTTATTAAAAATTGAAAATTTTAACCATAAGTTAATATAGATATGTTGATTTAAAAAATTTAGTTTTCTTAAAATAAATTTTCTAAAATTGGTAAAAATTAATTTTAAAATATGTGCACAAAGCATGACTAAACCACCTTTTAGAAATATACACTTATTTAGAAAACATTTATTTTTTTCTTTAAAATGGTTATTATTTAATTTATAATCAATATATATCCATTGAATTTATTTTATATATATGAAAACCATATAATTTTGATAATTTAATTATTCCTATTCATACCCGCTAACTTAATGGCTTGATTATAATGGTCATGTTTAAATAATAATATTTTATTAGTGTATCGCGTTCATTTAAACCCAATGTTGCATACATTGAAATCTATCAAAGGGATTGAATTTATTTAAAAATAAATATATCATAAAGTATCAAGGTGTTAAATTTTCTTTTAATCTTGGGGTTATGTGTCATATAAGTTTTATAAGATGATGTTTCTCTTTTAAAATCTCAGGGTGTTACAAATAGGAAGCTATAAAATATTAAAGTCATAATCCTAAAAACCATATAATAATAAATCAAGATACACATATTCTATGTAAGATACTATAAATTTATAAGGAATAATAAATATGGGTCCAATTACATAAAACTAAATAAAAAATTATTAATACTATATATGATTAAACTGAATTCATGTAAGAGTGAATGAAACCAATATATGAATAAAACAGATTCCAACTAGTTATGTAATAGTAGATTAAACTTTTGTAAGAGTAGATATTTGCGTTGATCATTTAAATAAGTTTTTCCACATGTTTAAAATTTAACAACCCCGCAAAAGATAATAAAAGTGTAAAACTGAGCTGTTGATAAAAAGACATATCCAAATGGCTTGCATAAACATGTATAAGGAACTATAAAGGAATATCTATATGAATTATTTAAATGAATATAGTATTGGTTTTATAATGAATAGATATGAAGAATATACTGGAGATAATAATAATAACTGAAACCCATGGATATGATTCTTAATAAAGAAAGAAGATAAGTTGAGGATTCTAATATAATAATAAAGGAGTTGTAACTATATTATATCCTCAACCACTGAAATATGGGTTCTTATCTAGTTCCCACCGTTTGAGACTAGTTTATGTTTTAATTTTTTTCCATTGTACTCTTTTTTCATTATATTTAATTAAATTTCGATGTTCTTATCATATCTATACTATGATATCCTACTCTCATGATGGTGAGATGTTAGCCCAAGAATTTATTCATAAGAGGAAATTGAGTCATTATTTGAGACTAATGTTCTTTTCATTTATTATTTTATTTTCAAAATTTTTGAACTCAAGTAAGGTCGAGGTTGGGGTTAGTGATAACACCCTTCATCTTTGTCTCTAATTGTTTTATTTCTTCCTAAAAATTATAATTTCTATCTATTATCTCAATTATTGGTATATGATGGAACCATTATTGGGTGAAGAATAGGATATAGTTGTGACCATGTGATTTAAGAGAATTATTCACACTTAGTTGATGTGTTTTGATCTATTAAACATAGGGCACAATTACATACAATATAATAGAGGCCTATTATATTATTATGTGTTTACACCTTCAGTGTTTTAGGTATGATCATGCATATGATGGATTATGTTCATTGAATTATAATTTTTTTTGATTTGTTTGAAATATATTATTTGAAGAATTAGGTGAATTTTGGGATTTGTTTCCTTTAATCAATGTTTTTGATTATGAGTTTTCATCATTTTAATTTATATATTCTTTTTAACACATATTACATCAAGCCTTCTATTTTATTTTTGAACTTTTTCTGTTTTTTTAATTCTATTTAATAAGTGACATCCCATGAATAATATGTTTAAATGAATTTTGTTGGGAGATTATGCTACTCATCAATGCAGTGCATTCAAGGAGTAATAAAAATATTATTGACTCAGATCCCATAATAAAATCCATCCATCAAAATGAACACAATAGTTAACCATTTTCATGGAAATGAATGTTGTATAGAGTAAATTAAAGATAGTATAGACGCTACTCCATCCTTACTTTCATATGAATAAATATTCTATCCATTTATTATTAAAATGGAATCTCAGGAAGTGTATCTTATAATTTTTTTTGAGAAAAAAAATTCTTTCTTGTTTGAAAAAACATTATCATCTTCATCAAGTGGATCAAGGATTAATACTACACATTCTTTAATATGAGATTCAATGTCCTACAGTTCTTAATAATTTTGGGAAATAAATAGTGTTTAATCAGAGATATAATGATTAATAAATTTAACATACAATTTATTTTGTGTAAAATTAAAATAAAGTGAATTCATTTTTTAATTATGTCCCTCATGAACATCATCTCATAGATCTTTATTAAATTACACTGCCTCTAAGAATTATTCTTCATATTCCTCAACAGGTGTATCAACTTATTATTCTTTAAAAGTCAACACCTATCCATTGGTGGTTTCTTCTTCTTATTTATTAGTCTCCATAGTAATCCAATGTGCTAAGGAGTTGGAAATATAACCACTAGAGGAGTTAATTTTCAATTTTATTTGTATAAAATTAAACCAAATAAATTGATATAAAAACCATATCACTATTTTATATAGTATTTCAACTCTTTATCAAATTTTAATGCTTCATAGAGGTATATTTTTCTGGTAGAGAGTAGTAGATCTGCCTCCTACTCTAGTAAGGCTGTGTACTGAAAACATAATAAGTATTATTTAAGTTTCTATTCTACTTAAAAAAACAAATAAGAGTTAAAAATTACTATTCTTCCTCAAATTTCTCTTAAAACGTGGGTAGATATTCTCTTTATTCATCTATAGGCTCAAATGGATTCTTCATCCTCTATGATTTACACTTCGTTAAGGTAAAAAAAATGTAATATTTTTATTTTATGCACTTAAATGAGATGTTTTTCTATTATAAAATCTTACAGATTTTCCCAATATATCTTCTATTAATGTTTCTTCCACTATAGGTATCCCACTTCATAAAAATTTTATTGTACCTATGATTAATTAATCAAAGGATAATACATATTAATTTTTTTTAAAATTAAGAAAAAAAATGGGGGGTATAAAATGAAGAACGAATAGAGTAATATTACCTCCCAGCAAAAAAACTAAAATTTTAAAATATGGTTGTCATGAGGATTTCAAAATAGTATTCCCAATTAACCAAAAATGTTGTATAAGTATAAAACTGAGATATCTTATAAAGATACTATCTACTTATTGTATTTTATTATTATCACAATTTTTTTATGTTTTTAAATAATGAAAACAAATTAAATTACATATGGTGAAGTGGTGAATAGAATGAAAAAATTAAAATAATGAAATGAAAACTTATAAATTATGGAAATAAATCCTTATGGGAATCATTAGATATTTACTCTAATTATTATAAAGAATTTATTTTATCTCTCCTATTATCATTTAGTGGAATTAATCAATTTTATTCTTTACTTCACCATTCCAGTTTTATCTATTGTAAAGATAAATATGTTATAATAGTAAGTAAATTTTACCTATATCTTCTTATGTATAATGGTATACAACATACCAAAATAAAATATAATTATTCTTGACTCCTCCACCCATATATCCCAATAATCAATGCAATCCCACTATACATTGTCCATAATCATCAATCCAATCTCCAATATGTATTATAACATTATATTATTTTGAACAATGTAGTAAATGGGTGTAGTGATCATATACAATAAAAAGAAAGGAAGATACGTGTATAAAGGAATAGGGACCACTGTCACACCCAATCAGTTTAACATTACACATAAAAAACTCAATGTAAAAATTTATTTAGAGTAAAATAAATATATTCAAAACTTAATATAAATCTACCTAGGATTAAAATTAAGGTTATCTCTCTAGTAAATGGTGTTAAGATATTATAGTGGAAGAAAACATATAAAACAAAATGAAATTGAAATTTCAATAAATGAAATCCAACTAGTCCAGAGTTTCAGAATCTTTCATCTCCATCCCCTTTTATTTCCTTTATCGGCATAAGTAATAGTTCTAGGTTATAGGATCACTTCCACATGGAAATAATTATTGGACAATTATTCTATATTGATTAGAATCTTTTAGAGTCCTTTAATCATGTTCTAAGACTTATAAAATTTCACTATAGATCCAAAATATTTGGAATCCATACTCATATCTTCTCTATTAATAAGATATACATGGGTTGTTTGTTTTAATGTTTCTCAATTTGGTTAAATAAGATTATATAAATATCCCCTATCTTATCAGATGCATGTGTACACACCACGTGGCTTTATCTGCTTCATCAAGGTCCAAAAATACTAGGTCACTTGACCCTTATCTTTTAAATTATTAATTCCCTTTAAAAATCATCTAGGAGGTAGTATCTTTGGCGGGAGTGTAGTGGTAAAAGAGGGTGGTAAAAAAACAATGCTCTTTGAGAGGTGAAGGTTCGATTCCTATGAGCCTGCTATTGGGGGAATTTATCTTTACCCAAGATCTACTTGTATTGGTGGGTCACCTGGTTCTAAACGAGGTGGGAAAAAGGGTGAAACCTACCTATGAGATAGGGTTGTCACCCCATGGGATTCTCTTTTATCTCATATGGAAACAACTTCTTCCTGGATAGGTATCTCTCTAGAGTGACCTCTTCGTGGAGAGGGGGGTTCCTTGATGTGGAGGGTTTGAAAAGGACACTCTTGATAATTCCCTATTTAGAGAAAGAAAATCAACTTGGAGGCATTGGGATTTATTTTTTAAGGATTTATAATAGTTCAAATATATTTTGGTAAAAATATAGGATTTATTACATATAGATATCATAAAGGAAATAAGGATCAAAATAGGTGTACTTAACTATTTTATTTGCTGACAGGTTGATATCATAAGTGGTGGTAATGATTTATTTAGAATAAAAAAATGGTAAGTTTTTGTATCCACTTTCCATTGAATGATAATTAGTGAAATAGGGTTATCATAGTAGGTGATAGTTGATTTTCGCTAGTAGTGAGCATCAATAATAGATATTCCCATCAGGAGTGCATGAGGGGATCTCTATAAATTCACTTAACCCCCCAAAAATATAGAAAAAATTGAGAAGGGTGAAGATTTGAACCCCGAGTACTGCAGATGAAAGATCGAGTAGTAACTAATTGGCTACTTGATTTCATATATACATGTGTGTATGTGTGTATATAAATATAAATATAATTTTTAGAAGTACATATTTATAAATATTAAATATTAAAGTTTATAATTATATCTCCATATATGAATATTTATAAATATATTTATATTTAATGGTATATAAACATACACATATAGATATGTTTATATATATATACACAATTATGATTATGGAGTTATGAAAAAAAAACAAAAAATAATAAAATTATAAAATAAAAAATACATACATTACACACACACATGCATGAAAGAATTAATATGTATAAATTCATTCATACGTACATATATAAGTATATACATACATATGTACGTACATACATACATACATACATGCATGCATGCGTATGCACATAAATACACACATTCATTCATGCATATGTACATATATACATACATACATCTATCCATAAATCCACATATGCTTACAAGAATGAATATATATATATATATATATATACACAAGTTGGGATTTGTGTTAGAAATGGTATCTAACTAGAGTGTTAGAAGCTTTAGAATTATTTTACCAGAAGTTTTATTGGGGGAGTTGGATAGAGAAGGTGAACCAACACCAAGGGTTGTCCAAATTTAGGTTGTGTAAGTATGTTCATCGAAAGTAGTGTTAGTTGAATGAAATTTTGTTAGAAGCCTTGGTTTTCAATTTAGTGGATGAATACTGAATGATTCACTCACTGTAGGTGAGATCAATAGAAGTTAATGAGTTAGTCTAGTAGAAGTAGATGGATAGTTCCAATATAGTGGAAGCTCTATAGTGGAAGTTTGAGTGTGGGATATTGAGGTGGATCATTTGATAAATGTACTTGGGTGTCAGTCATGCTCTGGATAAAGGAGTAAAGTATAAAAAAGGGGAATTATCCAGATTCCGTGAAATAATATAGACCTAGTGATAATTATTCTGAAGTCATGAAAAGAAGGTAGTGATGATGATACTCTGAATATTTCTTCATAAGTTTGTAGTAAAGGAAATATTTCATAATAATAATTAGTATTGATCAGAAGATGAAGTTCACTATTAACTAGTTGTTATTAGTCAAGGTGAGGATTACTGAATGAAATTAGTAGTATCTTAATCCAATGAAAGGTTACTCATAAATTTTGGATAATGGAAGTGACTAGATGACCAGATGGCCCCCACTATATTAGTGGGACTAGTCCATGGGTGTAAGATGAGTTTATAGAGGTACTTATGGGATTAAAAAACAATTGGTGGATTCAAAAAGAGTACACCAGGGAACATTTAGGTGGTAAATGATGGAATGTCGAAACTGGAAGGCCAAAAGGAGAAGTACCGAAAGATGCAAAAACTAAGGCATTGGGTATACTTCTTCTGGTAGTCTAAAAATGATTTTTTGAAGTCTATTATCAATTTAACTAATATATTTTTTTTGTACCATGTTCTTTTCTGTCCTTGCGTGTGTTTGTTTATCGTGTTCTTATTTGTAAGTGTGTTTCTTGGAAGGAAGATCATGAGGTGATAGGAACTAGAGGTTGAGGCACCTAGACCCTCACTCAAAATTTTGATGCTAAAAATAAAATTTTAAATATTGACTTTGAAACAATGTTAGATGACCCAAGATAAACATACATATATTACAAATAATTTTCATATATTAAACATTAAATATCATAAAAATATCATAAAAATTAGAATATGAGGTTTAGTGTCATTTAGGACTAGATATATAACAAGATTATTTTAAAATTCTAGTGAACAATTTTCCATAATTTATCCATAGAATACTCTCATCTAGACTTCTCATAAGTTATACACATTTTCATATCCTAGGTAATGAAAACCATTAAAAGTGGTGAGATCAAATTTGTAGTAAGGGAAATAATCACATAAAAATTCCATGAAGGGTAACATTATAATCATATGAGAAGACTTAAGCCGGGGATATATAACTTTTTAAAAATAATATGGAAAAATAAGAGTTTTTTATAAATCATGACAGAAAAACATGTAATCACAAATGAAAAAAAATATACCATAGAAAAAGAGTCTAATATAAGCATGAATACATGGAATTATGGAATTATATCATAATTTATAGAATTATAAATATGTTAAAATAACCTAAATCATGACATCATAAGAATAAGTCAAGTCTCACCGCCAAGACAACATACCATAGTGTGTTAGGATAAGTGACCATTCACCATATATGGTATGTCATGAGATTAAAAAATTACCCAATACATAGGATGAATATATAATTTTAGACCCACCCATCACATCATAATATGTATATACATATGTGTGTGATATGAGGAAAAGAATCCATGCATAGGTCATAACGCTGAATAACACTATGAGATGGAAGTGGATTTCATAATCTTATTTCAAAGCATAACCAAATTATATATCATAAAGATTATAAAGAGAATAATGAATTAAATCATTTTAGATGTTTATATTTGAATGAATTAAATGTCTTGACCATAGAGCTTCAATGTAGAAAAATTAATTATAAGTATTAGATATGTAAGGATAAAAACAATCGACTTAAGTGATACTTTAGGAAATGAGTAAAGGATGTTTTAAAGAAGTATTGAGATTATTAATTTACTTTCGAATAGAATTTAATGAGTATGGTTTTATATAAAATAATAATTGTTTTAAAAATATATTAATGGTATAAATATTTTATGGGGGTGGTACTTGACTTGAAATAAGGCACAGGGAAGTTCCCTTAAATCAGGTTTAATTATAAGAGGGAATTAAGAAGGGAACTTAAAGAATGTATAAACCCAAAATGGAATGTGATATTTAACTTGTTATAGAGGTAAAGAAGATATATAAAAAAATATGAGATTTTGTTGAGAATAATATTAAGGAAAATTTTGAAAAATAAAGAGAATGTGTAACCCAAAGTTAACAAGGGTGGTTTAGAAGACCCCTTAACTTAGGTCATGATTCACACTAATTGTATGATTAACTTCCATAACAATAAAATTAATTTTATTAAAAAATTTATTAATTTTTTTCATCTATATTTAATTTTTAGGGTCTATTTTTATCATATGTTATTCATTTATTTAATAGTTTTTACTTATGGATATTAATCGAGTCTGTTCAGTCAATTTCTTTTAAACTGCCTCATTATATTGAATTTGGTAAAATGGGTTGTAAAATAACTTTATAATATCTATAATAATATATATTAATGTCATTTATTAATCCATTAATATAGAATTCATATATTTTCATAGGTCTTCACAAAATAAACTCAACTTAAGAACGATTACTTGATATGTTCTTTTAAGGTGGTTGATGTTATTATGGTTATTTATTATTAATATCACTAATTGAATGTAAAATATTATCATTAATTAATATTAATAGTTTCATAAATATCATTTTTAAAATATAAATATATATTTTAATTCATCCATGTTAGGTAGAAATGGAAAATAAAATGCATTGTTTACATAGAGGTAGTAGTCCACTCATACACATAGAAGAAACTTTCATTTTCTATAGAATGAAAGGGTGTAGAAAATGAAATAATTTATTATTTTAAAATCATAATAATGTTATAAGTATCATGTTTTTAATTAAATTACCCATTTTAATCATTCATATAAGGCAGTGATGAAAAATAGAACACAACATTCATGGAGGTTGTAATCCACACATACACATTATGACGTCTCCATATTTTGAAATATTTTGGAGGAATATGGAAAATGGATATCTCACTAGTATAATAAAATTTCATAATATTAATAATTCTTATTTTTTAATAATTTAACAGGTATAATATATTTCATGGGGTAGAAGAAGAAACAAATTCAAAGATCTTGGTTGAGAACATTATCTCCCCCTTTGGATGTTCTCCCATAGAAAACACATTAAGGATACTTATCTAAATATTTTGGTAGGAAAAAGGATTCTAATACATGTGGATAGATTTTTGGAGATAATAGGGTATATTTTTCGTTGAGATAATCCTTTATAATATGTATAGAGATGGGTTGGTGAAGGGTGGTATTTATATTTGAGAGAGGAGGAATTTTTTTAATAATATAAAATGGAAAGTAACTATTCAAGGAAAGTGGATTTAATTTTAAAAACATAGGTAAATATATAATAAATTACTCCCATTTTTATTACTGTAGTTATTTCAATTTAAAAATATTAATTTAATTTTTTTTAAAATAAAAAACAAAATAATTTTAATTAATCACTTTTCTTATAAGGGTTATTTAATATTTTAATTTCTATTTTTTAAAAAATTAAGTTGATAATTTTTTTTGAAATAATCATTTAAAAATTATCTTTTAGTAAGTTTTTTTGATTTTTCTTAAAAAGCTCATTATTTGATGAGTAGTGATAATTACTGAATTTTAATTGAAAACTACATTTTCATTTGATTTATTTTTAAAGATAAATTATTTTTCAAATTAGTTTTAAAGTAATATTAGTTCAATTATACATCCATTTATCCAATTTAGGTTATTTTAACCAATTTAATTTCAAAATTTTATTGAAAAAATTTGTAAAATTTTGAGCATTTTCTCTTAAAAACCCAGCTTTATCATAGTTTATGTGGGATTAATTTTTAATTAAAATTTTACACTTCTGTGAATGGAATTTCAAAAAAATTATTACATATTTGGAATAAAAATAATTTATATTATCCAATAAGTTCAACTTAATTATTGACCAAAATGAATAGTGAATGCAGTAAAAATTAATTACCGCGATTAAGGTAAAAATGGGTTTATAGGGGGTTTAAACTAAAAAGATAAGGGTAAAAATGAATTATAAACTTGTATAAAAATTATTTTATTGAAATATTTATACCATTAAACACATTGGATTATATAATGGTCCATTTTGGACCCTTTTTCATATGAAAAATGTGTGAGCACTCAACTACTTTCAAAAATACCATGTGTGTCCTCTCCCCCACTTATAAAAGGCCACCCCTATCCTCCATTCTTCACACCTTCAAACCAATTTGGTTTGGATGATACATGACCAAATAACTTTTAAAATTCACTCCTATCAACCCAAAAGCCTTATTTAGGTCATAAATTCAACCAAGGAAGGACTTTAGTGAAAACCAAATGACGTTACCCAAAGAAGAGGTAACATTCTCTAATAAGCATTTTTAATTTACTTCTTCTACCACCCCCTTAAATTATTCTTAAACCATGAGTATGTAATAACCTTAGTATATTACATATAATTAGATGTTATTTTGTAAATTTAATAACTTAAATACTTCTCAAATTCCACCAAATGGGTTACGAAATTATTATTCGTGTGTATGGTGGACAACTGCCTCACGAACTAATGTCATTCATTTTTCCATTACCAACTTTCATGATTGTACATGATGATGGATATAAAGTATATATATATATATATATGTGATATTTATAACATAATTATACATTTTGGAGTCATTATACCATATAAAAGTTTTTTAATTTCCATTCAATAGGGCATATGATAACATCGTTCATGTGTATAGAGGACTACTGCCTCACAAAGTGATGCGATTCGTTTTCAGTAATGAATTACATGGAAGGTAATAAGGGTAATGATAATGAAAAAATGTTATATAAATTATATAATTACTACATTAATGATATATTTATATTTATGTAAACATAATATATCATTTTTGTTCTTATCTTTTCACTCACTAAGAAATGATTACATCATTTGTGAACATGTGGACTACCGCCTTCACAAAGTGATGTGACTCAATTTTCATAAAAATATCACATGGATGATATATATAAATATATTTAATGAAATAATATGGTATATATGATATTATAATCACGATTTAAATATAAAAGTTTACTTACCATCTTATCATAATGATCACTGAAAATTGAAAACGTTACTCATGTGTACATACAACCTACAGTATCCATGGTTGTAACATATTTCATTTCTCAAAACTATATTTCATGATGGGTATTAAAATTATATTTTAAGTATAAATATGGGAAATATGTCATTATCATTATTTAATAGGTATTTAAATAATGACCACTATGATCACAGTCAACCTACCAAAGTCACTTTCAACACATAAGCCGAATATGTTTAGTACATCTGAAAAAAATGAAATTAATAATTAATTGTATATAACATGGTAATAAGTTAAATTAAAGTAATAATAAACTTGAAAATTTTACTCAAGTAAGTAAATAATTAACATAATCTTATTATTTAGGAATATAAAGACACCTGTGACAAGTCAGACTCAAGGTAAAGGACTTTATCTCAATTTCATTTCATTGGGGAAAATTTTGATGTTATACACCTATAATATTTTATATAGTTTATATAATTCCCCTTGGACATTTTATATCATGAATTTATATATTCTCATAGTATTTATTATTATTTTAATCTTATTCTTTCACTAGAAATATGATTCAAATATTTCCAAAAGTAATAAGGGACTTTTCTTTAAAAAAATTCTCTTTTATTGTCTTCCTTCAAACTCTTCATTTTCCATGTACATTTTTTTTAAATTATTTTATGAAAAACTTTATATAGAAATAAAATGTTTTATAAATTAAATTTTATGTATTTATTTATTTATTTAATTTTTTTTCAAAAAGGAATATTTTTACATGTTTTATAAGGAACATTTTGACAATAAACAAAAGGAATGTCCTATATAGCGATAATTAATTTTCCACATATGTGACTATTATTTTATTTCTAGATTAATTTTCAATATTTCATATTTTCTTCAAATAAAAAAACTTTCCATTTTGGCGTTATTTTTTTTATTAAAAATGTGTTTTCAAATAAAATGTGTTTTGTAATTAGAAATAAGTTTTTTGTTTGAAGAAAATTGTGTTTTTATTTACAAAATCTACCTTCTTATGAATTTAAAGGAGATGTTTTCCAATATTTTATGATAAAAAAGTGAATGAATTAAAATTTTATATTCATGGTATAGTAATTGAGAATTATAAATGAGAAATGGTTGCACCCATATAGCATCGAGTGATCTCCTTACATCTTATATTATTGGGCGGCTCAGATAGCGCCAGGTGAACCAATTATTGCTTAAACGATGGGTGTGCCCATATAGTGCTCCAATGCATCAGGTAATTTTCCTTGTATTAATAGGAAATAAAGATGCAGTTAACAAAGGTTTTCTCTAATGGATTTAGTTAGGCTCCAATTACTTCATACCTGGATTTATAATTATTTATGAATGTGATTCTCTAAGTTACTGAGAAGGGGTTTTAATTTTTTTTGGTTTTAAATGGTTTCTTTGAGAAAACTGTGTGTGTATTTTTCTTGTGAAAATTATTTATTTCATTCAATAAAAATAAAATTGATATAATGATAAATATTTCATGGGTTTTCATTTTTTCACTTGAATAATAGTTTCATTTCTTTTTATATACCTTACAAAGTGTTTTGTGCTCATCCCAAAATTTTACATGTTTTTCACAGGATAGGTAAGGTAAAGGACGATGTAAAGTTGAAAGTAGTGAAAAATTTTCATGAAAATAAATAATTATTTATTTTAAAAAGTTTTATATGGTAAGAAAAATGGATACTAATAGTAAGTGTCCACTTTTTATAATATGTTTTTAATGTATGAGTTATGACATAAATCTCTAGAACTCCAAACCTGAAAAGATCATCAAAGTGAACGAAATTGAATTATTGACTAAAACTCAACATTATATAATGTTTAAGGCTATGTACCTATATTAATAATGTAAAAAAATAGACTGGGGGATGGATAAATGTCAATCATACCTTAACCATTATTTTATAAATATATTTTTATGTCTTTTACTTATTTTGTTTTTCATTTTTACCATTTTTTATTTTTTGACAACTAATTTTGTACATATAAAATTTTATTTTTTATAAATCAAAATCAAAATATCCTTATAAATTTTTTGGACCTAATGATTTAAAATTTGAAATATATTTTATTTAATATAATTTTTAAGACCGACAAAAAATAATTTTAATGGCACACATAATGCGTAAAAATATTTTTTTGAGAAAAAGTGTATTTTAAGGGTAAAAACATTGTTTATGATTAAATTATTAATATTTTTGACTTAAATGACATTAATTAGTTTATTTTTAATAAAAAAAGTTATATTAATTCCAAATAAATTGAATATATAATTTTATCTTGTGAAAATGTAGTTAAAATAAAAAAATAAAAAATTGTTTTTTATTAGAGTAAAAGATTAGTTAAATTTTAAAATGTCAAATATTGGTTTTCTTAATTCAATATAGTATTCTTTAATGTTATATTTTAATTTATAGGTAAATATTTTTTATTGAAAAATGGTTTAATAAACATTAAAAGCCTTATTATATTATGAAAATGCCATAAAAGTGACCTTATTTGAAAAATTAGTATATTTCACTATTCACCAAAAATTAAATATTTACAGAAAATATCGAACATTCAACCTATAATTTTTATATGATGAATTCTAAAATTAAATTAATTTTATAAAATTTAAATTCTAAAATTTATAAATTTAGTTTTTAAATGAAAATATTAAATATAGAGAAAACTATTTTTACTAAGAAATGATGTCTTTAAGCATTATTAATATTATCTAATATAAATTTATAATTTAAATAATGTTAATATATTAGTTCAAATATCATAATATTTTAAATTTGTTCAATCTAATTTATTAGAATAAAATATAAAATATATTAAAAAATAGTTCTTTAAAAAATATTACTTTTATATTAAATAAACTTTACCAAATACCATTAAAATCAATTATTTATGTTTTTAAAGTTTATTTTTAACTAATCAACTAATATTAATATCTCTATTTAAATTTTATAAATACATAATATCATAATTTTATAATAATAATAATAATAATAATAATACTTAAAGCATATATATATATAATATTTTAATATTATTTTTTATTTCATTATTTAGTATTCTTGAATTATATTATTGAAAATTTACTACTGGAAATACACAAATTAGGTATACCTATTGGATAAATGTATATCCAATGACTATATTACCAATAATTATATTCCCAATAACCAAATTTATAATGGCCATATTTTATTCTTATATATAACCTTACAAAGCACATTAATTCTATTCAATTATTATATATTACATACCATTTCAATATTTTTCATTTTATATATCATAATATGTTTTCTAGTTTCTTGATGTTATTCCATTTTATATGTTTTCTTTTGATATTGGTGATCCTAAAATGTGAATATGATCAAAGAGAACTTTTAGTGTTTAGGATTTTATTATTTTCTATATATTTTATAATTTTAATTTATTCAATTTTTATAGATGTTATAATCCAAGTTGAGTGATAATCTATGGTGGTTAATACTTATTTTAATGTGATTTTATTGTAATGTTTTACTATAAATGGATAATGTTTTGTTTTTTAAATTTATATCGTGCATTACTGATTTGATAATCTAATTCAATTCCTTTGAACAAATAGAAAAAATAATTTATAGTTATAAAAATATAGTTTACAAAATCAATACGTTTCCTAAAAAATTGGGGTGTAACATTCTACGCCTTAAGTTAATTTCAACCTCACAACTTTAATTATCACTTACTAGTAAAAATACCCAAGGGTATATAAAAGATAATCATGAATCATGATATAAATTCTAATGAGATACAAACCTTACTATATCAGGTAATACTATGTATCATATCTCTACCCTCATAATAGGCATATATTAAGATTCTCAACCATTTATTCCAAATATTTCTCTATAGCTAAGTCTCAATAGTTACTTGATGCATTTCTTCCACAACTTCTCTAAAAGTCCCTATTTCAAAAGCAATATTAAAACCAAAATGATTATGATTATATATAATAAAATAATAGTAAATAATCATATGCATTTTAGAGCTCAATCGTAAGATGCCTTCTCCTATGAAAACTTCATTTCAAACATTGAATTTTTTTGTTCAACTATATCACACTTGGTTCACCCTATAAATATCCGTGTTTTAACTTGGATATACATGATCATTTTACTATTAGTATCTCTAAATATACCATAATAATATTCTAAAATATTTAAAAATTATTCACAAAGAACCCATGATCTACCAAATCATATCCCTCGAGAGTGTCTAGCTCAGTCTTCTGTTTTAGTCCCACTCATCATGAAATGAGTGAAGATAAAGTTGATACTAAACCATACTTTTTAGGGCGATTACACATAAATACATCTATACCACAGACACATCAATATTATAGTATATTGATAGGGATTTAATTTTGAGAAAACCATACAACCTCTATTTTACCAAAACATCAGGAAGTTATCCTAAACTTATAATCATCTCTTGGGGTTTCACTGAATTTATTTCTTCCTAATCACTAAAAATAACTAAAATAATCATAAAAAAACAAAAAACCTTTTTAATACCAAATGATGCTCCCTAGACCCACACTAATGAGTGTGGTGTAAAAAACACATTTGTTAAAATAGAGTTTGATACAAAGTGAGATAACTCAAGATAAATATACATATATTTTACTTAATTTTCATATCTTAAACATTAAATCTCATAATGATACCACATTACCATGAATGAAATGTTTAGTTTCTTTTAGGACTATATTAATAAGAAACTTAATTTATAATACTTGTGAACATTTTTATATTATTTAGCTACACTAGACTCACTTCTAGATTTGTCATAAATGATACTCATTTTTATAACATGGGGAATGAAAGTATAAGAAATAGGTTAGCTCAAATTATTTGTAAGGGAAAAAAGAGTCAATATGTCATAAATGGTTAGATAAAAATAACATGATGAAACATGAGGTGGTTAAAAATTTCTTATTAAAAAGAACATTTAACAATAAGAGTTATTCATGGGCCATGATAATATAACATGTAATCTCAAATAAAAAAACATTGAACGTGGTATAAGTGTGTGATATAAGCTTGGGAAAATTTCAAAAGGGAATGATATCATGTTTTCATGGAATCATAATTATGTGGAAACAACATAAATCATTAAATCATATGCATTATTCAAGTCCCAGTGCCACGACAACATAACATAGTGTTTTAAGTTGAATAACCTTGTACGATACATGGTATCTCTTGAGATAAATACATTAACCAATGAATTGGTGGATTTATAAATCTATGATCACCCATCATATTATAATATTGAAATGAAAATGTGTTCCAAATGAGTAAAAGAAACCATACATTGGTTTTAACCAAGATCAAACCCATGTGATGGAAGTGGGTTTCACGTTCTTGTGTCAAAGCATAACCAAAGGATATATAATAATTATTCCAAATAAAAGAAAGAATTAAATAATTTTTATTTTTATATTTTAATAAGGAAAAAATATTAAACATGGAGTTAAAGTATAAAAAAACCATGATAAGGATATAAAATTTAATGATAAAAAATGATCCACTTACGTGATACATTATAAAATGAGTAAAAGATATTTTAAAGAAGTAAAGTGATTATTATTTTTCATTATACCTAAATTGAACAAGGATTTTTATCAAAAAAATAATTGGGTTTTTAAAAATCTGTTAATGATTAAAAAAATTTGATGGGGGTAATACTTGACATAAAATAAGACATATGGAAGCTCTTTTAAATTGTGTTTACTTAATTGAGGTAATTGTGAAGGGAATATGAAGCATATATAAACATTAATAGATAAGGGATATTTAATTTGTTATATATGTAAGTGAAATATATAAAAAATATAATTACTAGAGTAGAATATTGAGTAAAATATTGAAAAATAAAGAGAATATTTATCCCAAAAGTAACAAGGGTGGCTTAGAAGAAGCCTTAACTTGGGTCCAGATTTACTTTTCACGTACACTTAAATTAGTATATAATCTAATTAAATTTATTAATAACATTATTAATTCTATTTTTAATTCATATTTTAAATTTATAAGGTTTATTTATTATTATGTTTTTTCATTTATTAAATAATTTTTTCTTATGATGGTCACTTGAGGTGGTTCAATTAATTTCATTGAAACTGCATCGGTATATTTAACATGGTAAAATGTGTTTTAAAATAGATTCAAAATATATTAAATTTTATATTTATATGAGTTTTAATATTCCAATAGCACAAAATTTATACATTTTCATAGGTTTTCCCAAAATAGACTCAAATTAACAAAGGTACCTTGATATATTAATTTAGGGCAGTTAAATATACTACAACCATTTGTTGAAAATATCAATTATATTATGTAAAATGATATCATTAAATAATATTAATAGTGTAATGAATTTAATTTTTATTATTTAAATATATTTTTAATGTCATCCATCTTTGACAGTGATGGAAGAAAAAATACATTGTTTACGTGGAGGCGGTAGTCTACACATACACTTGAAAATCATTTTAATTTTCCGTAGAATGAGAGGAGGTAGAAAATAATATACTTAGTTATTTAATAATCATAATAATTTTATAAATAAACCTCATTAACCATTCATATAAGGTAGTGATGAAAAATAGAACTTGTCATTCATGGAGGTGGTAGTCCACACATATGCATGTCAACACCTTCATTTTTTAAATAGTTTTTGGGGAAGGTAAAAAATGAATATCCCATTTGCATAATTTTATTTTAAAAAATTAATAATTACAATGTTATTATTCTTTTATGAGTATAATATAATTGAGGGGGTAGAATAAAAAATGAATTAAGAGAGCTCGGTTGGGAACATTACATCTACCATTGGATGTTCTCTCTTGGGTAACACCTTAAGGATACTTAACTTAGTATTTTGGAAAGGAAAAGTATTATTATAATTGGGGAGAGAGTTCATGAGATACTAGGGTATAATTTTGGTTGATCTAATTATTTTTGAATACGTGGATAAATGGGGTGGTATTTATAAGTGAGAGGAGTGGAATTTTTGTAATAATATAAAAGGGAAAGTCACTATTCAAGAAAAGTATAAATAATCATTAATAATGGAGTGGTGGAGGGGTAAAATTTTATCATCCCTCAAAAATCATCTTCACACAATTTTTTAACATGTTTTTATGTCTTTTTCTCTTAGATTTTGCACTTTTCCCAATTTTGGTTTTATTATGGTTATTTTTTATTCCTATAAATAAAATTTGAATTACTAAATAATATGAAACTAGTGATTACAAATTCAAATTACATTTTCTCACATTAAATTTACAAGGGTGATAAAAATTAATTTTAATATCCGCACACATAATGTTTCAAAAACCGTTTCTAGAAAAACAGTGTTTTTTAGCATAAGAAATATTTTTATGATAAAATTATCAATATTTTGATTTTTATAACATTAATTAGTTTATTTTTAACCAAATTATATTTGTATTTCTTCAAAATAAATAAAAAATATAATTATACATTGTGAAAACATAATTAAAATAAAAATACAAAAAAGTTTTTCATTTGAATAATAGACTACTTATTTTTTAAAATATTCAACATGGGATTTATAAATTAAATATTGTATTATTAAATGTTTTATTTATATTTATAAGTATATATTATTTATTTCAAAAAGTTTTTATAAACTTTTAAATCATTCTTGTGTTTTGAAAATTTCAAAAATGTTATTGTATTTGCGAAATTAGTATTTTTCAATATTTAATCAAAATTAAAACTTTTAATAAAAACTCTAAAAAATTTATCATATGCTAATTTTTAAATGATAAATTAAAAATTAAACTCATTTTATAAAATTCATATTTTGAAAGTATAAATTTAATTTTTAAATGAAAATGAAAAATATAAAGAAAAAATATTTTTTTGAAAAATTTCATTTTTAGGTGTCTTAATGTTATGTAATATCAATTTATAAATTAAATAATGTTAATATATTGGTTCATATATAATAATATGTTATATTTTTCAATTTTATTTATTCTGATAAAATATATAACACATTGAAAAAATAGTTATTTGAAAAATATTGATTTTATATTAAATAATCTTTACCAAATAATAGTAAAATCAATTATTTATATACTAAAAATTTAATTTTTCTAATCCATTTATATTAATATATTTCTCTGAATTTTATAAATATATTATATAATACTTTAAAAATTATAATGTTAATAACAACACGTATCACACACACACATATATGATATTTTAATATGATATTTTTATTTTATTATTTATTATTCATGAATTATATTTTTTTAAATTTACTACTATCAAAACGAAAATTTATTATACCTATTGGATACATGTATTTCCAACGACCGTATTTACAATGACCATATTTCCAACGAAAATATTTATAAAGGATAAATTTCATTTGAATATATAACCTTACCACACTCATTCATTCCATTTACACTCTTAATCCACAATACTGATTTTCATATTTTCCATTTTAAATATCATAATGTGCCTCCTCCTTTTATGATTCTCTTTTTATTATAGGTTTTTTAGCTATTGGTGATTATCAAGTGTGATGATTCTACAGAAAATCTCCTAATGTTGAAGATTTTATTATTTTCTACTTATTATCCCCTTTTAATTTATGCACTTTTAATGGATGTAATAATACATGGAATGTAATAATCCAGGGCGTGTACAACTTAGTTTCTTGTTCCTTTATTATAATGTTTTACTATGAATGAATAAAGTGTTGTTATTTTAATTTCTATCATGTATGAATTATTTCCCAATCTATTTCAATTACTTTGAACAAATAAAAAATAGTTTATGATTATAAAAATATAGTTTATGAAAGGAATATTATTCTTAAAATATGAAGTGTTACAGATGTGGATGATGAACTAATTAAGTGGCTGGGATTCTTATACTTTTTAGTTCTTCATATCGAATTCATGGGGAATGTTTGAACAAAGGGAGATACTTCTGATGGTCAAATTTACATTTCACTAGAGAATTTGAAGATTTAACACCAATGATTATATTTTCACCCTTTACCAAATAAGTGGTAATAGAGATAATAATATTTTGATTATTGATCCCCAATAATTAGTATCATAGGATTGTTTTAGTGCTTGGTGGAAGAGTACAATAATAGAAGTGTTTGGTTGGTCTATTTATCAAGGTATCATAATATGTCACCTAAAAGATAGCATTAGTACCATAAGAATTATAGGATATGAAATATTTTCTGGATCAAAATGATTCTTGAGGAGTTTTATTTTACCATGGAGTAATGAATCATTTGGTTTAATTAATATTGTGTTCTCACGATTATGTGGTAGATCCAGTTACTAGAAATATGTCATTAAAAGATAGTAGCAATATAGATGGTGTTTTTGGGAACATCAAAATTCCACTTGAATGGAATGTTTCTTGTAGTTTGTTCTATTAATCAGGTATGAATTCAAAACTTTGTGGAAGTCTATAGGAAATTCCAAGGAATGTTGATGATCCCTTATTCCAATCAGATTTATTAAGAGTTTTATTTCTGGAGGATAGTGTTGTAATTTTTTAGACATAATTTGATAATTTGATAGTGGGAGATATAAATATTTGAGGATGTCAATTTTACTACTTCTGGAGGGTTTTTAGTTTTTTTATTCAAGGAAAATGACCTATAAGTTCACAAAAATAAGAGGAAGGTTTTTTATAGAGTTTAAAATCAGGAAAAAATTATTCATGTTCTTGGAAAGAGTTATCAAAACACAATTTAGTATTCATTTCAATTTGAAGATAATTAGTAGGGTACAGAAGGTCTATTCCTAGAAGTATCACATTATAAAGGTTTAAAAAATCTATAACTAAGAGGGGGTGACTAAAATTTTAACTAAGTGTTCACTGATTCCTATTTCGGGGCAGGTTAGATGGATTTAGGGTTTCATTAGTCATTATTTATAAAGTTGAAGAAAGAGTTTGTTCTAGAATAATAATGACTACTAGAAAAGTTATGGTTCTGTATAGATGATGAATAAAATTATGTACGGTGTGTTGTGACCATAGTTTATTATAAAATGGTCAACTGGAAACTATAAGGAGTTGTTAAAGTGTGTAAAAATCTGACACGGGGGGCTTCATGGTTATAGAATGTGTGGAATTTTTTTACATCTCCAGGAGAAGATGGATTTTTAGGCACATTTTTCATGATACAATGGGAGTTATAGAGAAAGAAAGAGGATAATCTTGTGTCATGTGAAGACTTGCGGAAACTCAATGATAATGAGTGAAATAGTTGGTGGCTGTTTCCTGTGTTCAAGATCCATTTATTTCTATCATGGAAAACTATAGTACATTAATGTATATTAATTGATCAATAAGGAAACAAATTGTATAATTGGATTGATTGAAATGTTTGGAATATGTCAAATTAAGGAGGGATTGGAGTTCCAAAAGGCTACTGGATGAGTTTTCATAAGTTAAGTAAGACTAACCTAGAACATTGGAAGGAGTGTTTCATGAAGCAAATATCTATTTTTTAAAATATTGTGTTCAATCCATATGAGGTCTTGTGTATAAATACACCCTAATAGTGTATTCTGGTGGAATGTTCTAGAAATGGAGATGCAAAATGTTGGGTCTATAACACCCCAGTGTACTTTTATAGTGTTTTATTATTTAATTTTTGGTGAATTTGAGGATTGATAATTTTTGTCTTTTATTTTAGTAATTTTAAAAATATTTCCTCCTTTAATGGTTAGTGAACATGGTTTAGGGGAAATAGTGCGATTAAACTTATATAGGGGCCTTTATATTTATTTTGTTCTTGTATGATTTTTATATATAAGTTTCCAATAGTTGTATCCAAACTATGAAAAACCTAGTATAAACCTTGAAAGCTGTTTGTGTGTAAGGGTATTGGTGTACAATTTGCACATAGTTAGTAGAAACCATGCTGCAAGCAAGTGAGGGTATTTTCACTTTTGATAAAGTTATTTTTCATGGTTGGTTCATGGCTTTATAAACTATGTAACTAAACTGTGTGAGTTCTTAGTGGGATTATAGTGTATTCCACATGGTTTGAAGATATTTTACTAAACCGTACAGTCTACCCAAATTTTATTTAAATATAAAATACCTATTATATCCTCCCAATTTTAAGACCCCTCTCCCCTCTCCTACTCTCCCACATGTACATTTGACATTAATGATCCCTAGGGGGAGGTTTACATTCATCCTCCTTCAATTATGGCTCCCTACCTTTTGATTTTAAAACATTCATCAAGGTAAACTCTACTATTTATTTTTTTTCTTTTCTTACTTCCTTTATCCTCAATTTATCTTAGGTTTCTATTTCTCTAAAAAAATTAAATCACTACACAATATATAGTTTGGTTTTAGGATGACTCTAACATAGTTTTTTGATTATTTAGGACTTAAATATTTTATTTATTTTCTCGTTCAAGTGTTCTCCGTAGAAGGAAACACATTACCTCATATTTCAGATTGATTTCAGGTTGGTGTTTTCTTTCACTTCTTATATTTTTAAATTTATTTAATTCTTTGGTTCTTGAATTTATTCCTATGAAATTTTAAATATATATAAGATCAATGAAGCATTTACATATATTTTTTAAGGAAATTGTGGCTTAGGATAAAGTGTTTCTTTGAAAAATTTCATTTTTTTCTTTCAATGATGATGTTTTCATGTGCCAACCACTATTTAAAATGTTTTTGGGTTCCGTTAAATAGTTCTAAATGAAAAAAATATTGTTTAGGCCTTATTTGTGATTTTTAATAGATGTTTTCATGATCCTAAATATTGAATTTGTATTTTTAATATGGGTGTGTAATTTGAGGGCTTCCTAAATTGTTTTAATGATGGTATTTTAAGGAAGAATAAAGGACTTGGAATCCCAAGTAAGTTTTCACATAATGGACATTAGGTATAATAAATTATAAAGGGGTTATTCCTCATGAGACCCTCATTTATTTCCCCTATTCTTTTTTCTCCCATTATAATCTATTATATGGTGGATTTATGATGTAAAAAGGGAATTTTCTATGCAAGGGTGGTGTAGGTGAGAGAGAGTTATTTTTTTGCCTTGTATATTGATCTTTGATTTATTGTTTACTCAACTACACACTAGATTATTCCTGGGAATCTAGATACAAGGTGAGAGATTTAGATTTGTGATACCCTAGTTGGTCTACATGCTTATAGGATCCCCTATAGGGTTTGAATGATATAGATGAGGGGTTCCATCCCATCAATGATCATGTGGGACAGTCAAGTGGATTGTGTATTTTTAAAGATACAACACAGGATAGAAGTTAGTCTAATATAATTGGTAAAGTCTAGGATCATATCACCTTAGGAACTAGGGATTTACCCTGTACAAGTATTCGTTGCTCAATTATTCTATATAGTGGATTTTTATTTCAAGATTTCTAGTACCCCTTATGCTTATGATTCATGGAACCGTTTCGATTTATTTATTTTTTCTATATTTTTTCTTTATTTTGTGGTTCCTATTTTTATTTTGTTTCTATTTTTATATTTGGGTGTGTTTTCAATGTGAAATTTGTTAATTATTTCCAAATAAAGGAAAAATGTTCATTTTAAGGTTTATGTTTCATTTAATGCTTTGAATTATTTTAAAGTCTTTGTTAGGTTTTAATAAAAATCAGACATTCATGTTTGGGTTTAAAAAGGATTTTCATTTAGTTTTCCTTACAAGAAAGGTTTTATTGACATATAATATGTGGTTCTTTTCCATCATTAGTTATTTAAAAATAAAATGGAAGGCCTTAATTTCTATTGTATTTCAAACTAACATTTATGAATTATTTAATTAAAGGAATAGTATAAAATTCTTGGTGCAATCCTAATGGGACTGTTTTTTCACACCATACATACACACTCTTGTGTATGTATACAGATCTCATGTATTATATAAGTTCTAGTTTTCAAATCATGTTAGTTGTTATTTCCATTAGGTCTATGTGTGAATTGGGATGTGAAGAGAAACCATATGTTTCATGGAAGATCAGGTAGCTTTGTTCTGATATTGTTTTTATTTTGGTATGTTGATGTATCATCCAAAATGGTGTCTCTTTTTATACACATTTTTTTTCTATTTCTCGTACCTTTTAGTTTATTTATTTTTGGATGATGTTTCTGGATGGTATAAATGAGACAAAATAGTTGTATTTATTATGAATCATTTGGTTTATATATTTTTTTGGTTATTCTATTTAATATTTCATGGATGTATAATGTATGAATAATCCATGTGAGATTATTGGAAAATTATATATTGTTTATTTACTCTAATTTGGGGGAGAAATCATTTTCAAGGTGTTTTCCTTAATGAACAGGAAACAGGTAACCATACAAGGACAACTATAAAGATCTACATGAAGGTCCCTTTTAAAATACTAGGAATTCAAAAATCATACATGGTTAAATCTGGTAGACATTGTAATGGCTCATTGAAATAAAATTAATACTCCAAGGCTAACCAGTCATCCTGTTAGAGGCAGTACAACTCCATCTCCCTTTCCACTCTCATGAACTCAGATAAGAATTTCTGGATTAATTAAGGCTTAAAACTCTTCTATGGAAGGTTCATATATTGTTTCATCCAAATAATATACTTCCCCAACCTATAACTTGGATCCTTAAGAATTAAGGTATCAAACTTGATCTTTAGAGACTCAGGAATCTCAAGAAGGCCAAAGACCCTCTTGATTATTCATAACCACTCTTCCACTTCACAAGTATCTCGATAATTATAAAATAGGGAAGGGTTCAACTTATAGAGCTCTAAAAGGATATCTCTAGATATATCAACTAAAGGGTCTAATGGTAGAGACACACCCAAAAATTTCCCTTGATAATCCATAGATAATTTATGGGGGCATACACTAAATAATAAGAAATCCCTAAAGTTAATAAAAAAATTAATCAAAAAAAACTATACCTATCCATAAATATATCTCAACAAATAAATAATTCTCTAAAAAATCAAGACACAATCACTTAAAAAAAGTTAAACATTCATTTTCAAAATGTTTTCAAAATTTCACATCCCATTTTTTTGAAATCTCAAAGCACCACATAAAAATCATTTTAATTTTTCCAAAAATTCCTTAATAAAATCATTTTCAAACTTCTAAATACCAATTTCATTTTAATTTATCTAAGAAAACCTCTCTTAAAATCTCAAAAAGTTAAAATTTAGCCTATAAATCCCAATTTATACAATAAATACCCATCACGTAATTTAAATTTTGAATCTTTTATAAAACTAGTATTCATAGTTCCAAGTTCCAAATCCATTTTACTACATTTTGAAAGGTTTTCTTTATTAATTTAAAAACTAACCCTCACCATTTAGAAATATAACTATTCTTCAGAAAATTATAAAACCAAATGAAAATAAATCAACACACCACATAGTATAAAACTTACTTAATAGGAACCAATGTCTAAGAATTTCCTAACAATATGGTTTGGGGACCTTGATTTGGTCATGTCAGTTTCATTAAGTGTTATGTTGAACCATACACTCAGCCAACACATGGTTTTATAGAACCTATGAGCCCACTGTGTACCATTAGTTAAACTCCCACTATTTTCTATGAAAGAATAAAATTATTTTACGTAATACATATATTATCATTTTTTAAAAAATTATAAATATAGAACACAACATAATAGAAATAAATGAAGAAACTTAAAAATAAATACTCATGACCCAACATCCCCTGGTAACTCGAGGATCTGAATGAGAAAGATCTCATGGGGATCCCCCCACACCTTCCTATCATTTTATTACATCTATATATATCATATATAATTACTATACAAATATCAAATGGGATCTTGGTACATAATATCTCTTAATTACCTAGGCTGTAATACTATTTTTTTCTTGAACCAACTTTGGGTCACCAATGACCTGGGCACTAGAGTTGGCCCATGACATACCCAAGGCACACTCTTAATATCATTAGTCTAGATACTAGTTCTAAGGAATCATATAGGAACTCATGGGAATTGGTTTTCAAAATAAATAAAATTAAGACCTAAGACTTCCACACAAAAATATAAAATAACCACTCAATAAATAAAAGGTCCATGTTTCCGTGGAATGAGACAAAAAAAAAACAAATATGCAGTACCTAATTAAGCACGATGAATATATAGGGAAACTAGATCAATGGTTAAGAATTAAACTAAAAACAATAATATATATTCGAGGGGTCATCTTGATTGATACAATAATAAAATAAAAGAAACTAAAACCCAACATGATCTCCACCTGACCTTAAAGTAACCATCAAACCTCAAAACCCTAAATGCTCCATATGTGACCAAAAGCATATCCTAGAAATTGAAGTTGAATTATACATATCATAATTAGTATAAAACACAGTAGGAATGAAAAGTAAAACACTTCCCATGTATTAAATTTAAATAAAATATCTAAGTAATATTGTTTTGAAATAAAATTTAAAAATATAGGTTTTCTTGATTTAGTTTTAAAACCAATAGCAGTCTGTTTCCCTTCTTTCTTTAAAACTAGTTCAATTTAAAACATTTGGTTTAAGAATTTTAGAATATACAATCTTTAAAAAAATAAATTTAAAAAGTTTAATTCTTGAAAACTTATTTTTATAGATATTGATATATAAAATATAGTTAAGGAGGTTCAAATATTTTTTCTCATAAAATATTAAATGAGGAGTTTTATTTTTAAAACAAATGTAATGAAATGATAATAAAGAGAATAAAATCATAAATAACTACAACAATAATAATAGATGAACATTGATATGGGGGAAATAAGAAAAAAATTCTTAGCCTATCATTATAGAGATATAGAAAACTAACATATATAAGATAAACAAGTACCAATGATTATGAGAATACCTAGGAGTTGAGGGGAATATATAGAACATACAAAACATGATCTATCATATTGGCACACCAGATGAAATATAACCACCCTAACACTCGATCCTACCCTATGATACCTAACCGATGCACAACTCCTAATTCAAGGCATGATCATTACAAAGGTACACTAACTAGAGATTAATCTTAATCTAGTGAAACATGTATTCCCTGAAATTCCACTAGATAATATTTTTTCCAATGTTGTATGAAAAATATGTTAGATAATAAATATTATCAAACAATTATATGAAAATAACCACACAATCTATTACATGAAACCATAAATGTAAACAAAGAATCACTTCTAAGAACCTCCTTCTTGGATTAATCCCCCTTTATTAACATAAACAACAATACCATAAATTTGTCCTATAAAGAATAGGTAATGCCAATGGGTATGTTTTATTAAGAAAACCACACTTGAAAGTTACAACCAGGCCTCACAATCATTATTTAAAATAAAAGGGTTATAAATATAACTTATAAAACAATTTACATGACATTAAAAAATATTTAAAACATTTTAATAATTTGGAAGACCATTTTAAAATAACCAAGAGAACCCTTTAAAACTTTAATAAACATTTCAAAATATATAAATTCTAAAAACACTTCTTAAAACCTGAAAATTACTTTATAAGATACATTCATGAATTTTATCAAATATCATGTGTTCATGATTGAGAAAACATATTTAAATCCTATAATTAAGATTGAAAATACCATTGAATTCCAAAAAAAACCAAATGAAAACCTAATTAAATTATTAGTAAATCCATAATCATATTTCATAACATTGTAATATAATTAAATCATCAATTTAGAAATAAATAAATTATAGGTATTGAAATTAAAGGATAATATAATGAGTAAACTACTTCAAATCAAAAGAAAACAATTGAAAACTTTGAATACAGGGTAAACGCAACACATAATAAAATATACACACCCTAAAAAAGAAGAATCACAAGGTACAAGGTCAAAAACTCACCCTAGGGTTCAACAAAGGATGAAAACAATAATAGGAGTAGTGGAGAACAAGGAAAAATAAGAGAGGAGGAAAATATTAGAGTAGGAGCCTAACCTTGATGAAAACACCATGAAATCACATGGTAGGATACCAATATCCAAAGTATGATAGGGGTACATAGATCTCCCCTTAAGAGGCATCACATGAATGGGAGGAGGAAAAGACCAAATTTTGACCATCATCAGGGAATAAAAAAAATGGTTTTTCAAAAAAGTTTCAAAATTGAGGAAGGTCCAGGGTTTGGATGCACAGTTTACCAAACTGTGTGCAAACCATGTGACCCCACTATATACACCTATGCACCTGCACAGTTTAGTCACATGGTTAGAAAAACCATGTATAAACCATACGAAATGGAAATGTTAAAAATGCATAAAAGTTGACACACTTGCTGTATAGCTTCCTCTAACCATGCTGAAGTCATGAGCTAGTACACTTCGGCACCAAAAGCCTGAAAAATTTTCTTTAGGTACACATTTTTTGAACTAATCTGTTCTCTGCCCATGCAAACTAAACTATTCTTAGAAAAAATGAATAAGAAAATATCCCTTTGTGAGGGTGACCACACTGCTACCCCTAAACCATGAGATGGAAAGAAAAACCTCCAAAAAAAATTTAAACCCAAATCCCAAAGAGAAGGCCAAAATACAATAAGTAAAAAATTCAATAAAAAAATATCATGGTGTTACATGATCTCCAAAAATACATACATACATAGATACACCCATCCATCCATCAATCCACTAGTTAAGGAATCTATCCATTAATACACACACACATACATAGAAAGACATACATAAAGACACACCACACACATAAATACTTCCAAACACATAGACACTCACATACACACAAACACATAGACACACAGACACACACATACACATATACATACAAACAAATAGACCCATACATACATAAACACACAAAGACATACATATTGGTGTATATACATACATACATTCATACATTCATACATACATACATATATATATATATAAACATACATACATATATACAAACACAGAAAAAAATACACATAGATACACACATATTGAAATAAACATAGTTAGAGAGACAGAAAGACAAACCGATAGACAAAACAACAAATACCCACACACACAGTGATATTAATACACACATACACAGACAAAGACATACAAAAAAATAGATTGAAAAGCAGATAGACAGATAGACATAAAGACACACACACACACACAAATACACACATACAAACCTACACACACACATAGATATACAAAGACACATAGACACACACAAGCATACGTGCACAAAGAAAAACATAGACACATAACAACATACACATAATAGGGCGTATTTTTGTCTTTCCTTTTATTTTTAATTGGTGATTCCTCCTCAAGACACCCCACTCACCTACCACAACCCAAAAAACTCCCACAGATCTTCTTATTAAATCCTAGATCCTCCTTGATGTATTTTAGGTGGTTTCTTAGTGGTTATTCATTCAGATCAATAGGTACGATCTTATCTATTATATTTATCTTAGTTTCTATCTTTTTCTCTAATCCCTATAACCCTAATGGTCATGATTATTTGATTTTATTAGGTAGGGTAGTTAGTATTTAGGAATTTTGGTTTGTAATGGTTGTGATCCATATTAGGATTCCCTTTTGGGTGGATTTTATCAAAGGTAGAATGGTTCCATCACTTGAGGTAGGTGTTTCCATATCATATGCTTTTATTCAAGTGTTCCACAATTTCTTAGGTTTTCTGAATTCATTTTTATCCTAGAAATCATGATGTGAACTATCTAGGGTTTTTTTCTAAATATTACATTGACTTTGACTATTTTTAAGTGGAAAATGGGTGTAATTTTGTGCTTTAATAGGTGTATTGATTCCAAATGGTATTTTATACACTCCCCATGTTTGATAAAATATCTAGGATGGTTTTATTAAATAAAAACACTTATTTTTGGTGTTTTTATATATTTTAGGTTTCCAAAGTGGGGTTCCACTTATTTTAAAAGAGGGATTTCATGTTTTAAAGGGGTAGTTTGGTGTTATAAAGTGAAATAAAATTTCCCTTGGGTTGTGTGGTTGTACTTATTGATGATTAAGTTTTTTTTATAATTGTGTTGGCATTCAAATTTATTTTTAAAAATTAATTACCAAATGTATATTATATATATATATATATATATAAGTGTAGTACTAATTAGAACCTTATGAAATCTCAATTATTAATCATGCTTTTCTTGATCCCCACTTTATTTTTTTGATGTTGTCTTTATCCATGTGATGGATGCTTGGTTATGTGACTAATTTTTTTCTTGTGTGTTGGGTCTCATTTTTAGGGTAGTGCGAGAGGTGGGAAGTATGTGATTTTGATGTTACCCCTAGGGGTTTTTATTATTATGTAATGATGTTATTATTCACGGACCACCTACATTATTAATTCATGAGGAGACTGAGGTTGATAAGTTGAAAGTAGTGGGACATTACTTGGATATTTGATTATTTTGACTAGATAGACCCCCCTTATTTGTATCTATCACCTATCTTTGGGGTTTATCACTGAGGAGACTTCTTAGAGAGATCCAATGGATAGATGTGTGACTGTTACCTTTCCAGCAGTTAGGTATACTTTTATGTGTCTTGTGTGATACTGTTTGGACTCGTGGTGTTACCTCATGCTATGTATCTATGTTATGCCTATTTAATTTATATGTTTTCATGTGTATAGTTTATTTCTTAGGTGTACTTATTTCATGTATGATACTTTATGGATTAGTCATGTTGTTGACTAGTTTTATTCCATCTGTTTAATGTCATTATTTATGACCCCTTTTTTCATGTTGATATCATTGTTTACCTTGTTTCCTTGTTTACTTTGTGTTGGGAATATATAATATTTCAAAGGAATAATGGGGAAATTGTTTTCAAATGGAATTATTGGTTTTAAAATAAGAATTTTAAATATTTTTCTCTTCATGTGGGTTTATTTATAGAACTTTAGTGTTTTAGATAAATTTTTATTCACCCTTGGAATTATTATTATTTGTAATAACAAGAATTTTTCTAAATAATAGGGATCCTTGAGGAAGTACATGTTTTGAACATTGTTTTCTCCCTTTATTTTAAAGTGTAAATGAAAAACTATTTTTCTACGACTCATTTTCAAATCATAAGAATTATATTATTAAATAAAATAAGTGAAATTGACTCATGGTGGTATCCTACTAGATTTAGATCACACCCTACATACTCATGTTGGTGGGTATGTAGTCTTTATATCTTGTGCAAGACTTTTTAGGTCTTGGATTTTAGGTTAGATCCTTTTGAACCTTGTTTAGGAAGCAGTTGGAATTAGGATCATGGTAGTGACTATAAAAACCCATAAATTACATACATTGTTAATACTTTACAAGTGAAGTATATGTATTGCAACATATAACAAAACTGTGATAGGACCATATAGGTATAGTGTATTTAAAAACTGGGAAACATAAACAACTGGTTCATAAAGAATCTACATTGTCTCCCATTTATTTGATCATATCTAGACTCCTTTTTGGAATATCATATTTAATAACCTTCTTCATGACCTGGGGAAAAGAAACATACAAAATGATGAGATCAAATGGTCAGTAAGGGTAAACAAATGAAATATCAATCATATCAGATTCTTAAGATCATAAGGTTTGAAAATCTTATTAGTTAGGGCTCATTTCCAAGACCATCGTAGCGGACAATGTCCATTACTGAACTGAGTTCACTCCTTGTTACAGTCCTGTATCACTGAACCAGATGAACTTTTCATTCCAGCCATGTATATCTCATGAGATAAAAATATTTACCCAATTCATTGGAGGGAGATATAGGTCCCACCCAAATCATAATGAAACCATTTTTATGTGTGCCACAAAATCATAAATCATACATCATCGCATAACCCATGTAATAAAATAGGATTCTTAAAAAACATGCCATCATAAGATAAAAGGACTTCATAAAAATAATTCCTTCATAAAATAATCAAATCAATATAATAATAGGTATATAAACATAACTATATATCATCATAGATGGAAAATAATTTGATAAAACACTTGAACTTAGTTCTTGAGTAAAATATCATTTCTTTATCAAAAAAATTTTCTTTTCTCAACATATCACACAATTTTAAATTAAAATAATTTAATTGAAAATAAAATTGAAAAATTTTAAAGTAATCTTACATGGAAATAATTTCCTATGACAGATTAAAAATCTTCTCATGTCGTATAAGTAAAAAAACATTATTCTCGTACTTTGGTTGGAAAAGTCAAAAAGTATCTCGTACTGAAAAAGAAAAAAGATTATTTTCGTTTCTTTTACTAAAAAATCATCAATAGGTAAAATTGGATTTAAAAAATTATAGTAGGATAAAAATAATATTACATATTGAGGAAACATGGATGTGGATGATAAATATTCCCCAGTAAATACTGAAGTATAAAAAATCTCGGATAAAAAAATGAGATTGTGATATTTTCCATTACCTTAGGTACGATATGCTTTTTACATATTATAAACTTTTGTATAATGATTTAAATAATTTCATTGACTTATTACATAATCATATTTATTTTTATGATATCATATATGGTTATATTCTTATCTGTTTATTAGTAACATTTCATTGTTACTCGTTATTTTGGTGTTAACTTCTTTATATTCTTATGCATGTTTTGTAAAATAAATTCTTATTCCTCTTTTTAGGTTATAGATATATCATTTAAATAATTGTATTAGTATAATATATATCATATTTATTCATTTAATTCATTTATATAAACATTCTTCAATAATGATGAAGTAGAACGAATCGCATCACATCGTGGAGATGGTAGGCCGTACGAACAGAGGAGCGATGATATCATTCCCATGATTGTGAAATTGTATTGAATTGTATGGTGTATAATATTTGAGAATCAATATCACTTTAAAATAATCATATATAGTAATTTATTCCATCATTATACCCATCCCAGTATGTTGGTGATGAAAAAAAGATTACACTATGGCGTGAAGACGGTATTCCGTACGTACGCATGCACGGTGATTTAATTTTTTGTAGGATGGATAGAAGGTGAAATATGGTTGTTTCTTATTTATAATAATATATAAGTATATTAGTGATACTTATTTGATTACTTTATAATTAAACAACTAAATAAGAGGAATTAGAAGAAGAAATAAATTTGAAAGAATCAGTAGAAGATATTACCTCTTCCTCGAAGTGCCTTCTTTAAACTTCCTCTCAGGGCACTAGAGTTGGTCTTTTGAGAATACCAGAAACTTTATAATGTAACTTGAGAGGTTTAGAAGATTAATTTTTAGGGTTTTTCTGAGCTTGAAGGCTCAAAATTGAGTGAAGAGGAGATGGAAGGGGGTGCCCTTTTATAAGAGGAGATGGGCACTTTTGGAAACCTCAAAAATATTAATTTATAATAAAAACCAACCCCACATAAAAACCTCCAAAATTAATCAAATTCAAAGATTAGATGATATAGGGTTGTAATCTCATTAACCAATAATGTTTATAATTTTTTTATTTTATTTTAAACCTTATCATTTTGATTTATCCTTATTTAATCTGTTTAATTTTATTTGTGGTAATAATGTTATAAATTTTAAATGGTTATAAATGCTTACTTATGTGGTGTTAATTGTACATATTTGGATACTTTATGAAATTTTAGACCATATAAATTTTAATTTATAATTTTGAAATATTTTTTTGATTTATAAACAATTTAATAATATGTTATTTTCATAAGATATCAATATTGTAAATTTTGACACAATTTATTTATTTGAATTTAAATAAAATCCAAACAGACACTATTTTCGAAAAAAAGTATTTAATAGATTCCTAATAAGTCATATTAATCTATAAAATTCGTGGAGAACATTAATTATGTCATAAAATATTTATTTTTATATTTTTAAAACTATTTATTTGATATTTCTCTTGATAAAATAATTACTACAACATTTTTGTATAATTATTTAATCTACTTATTTGTTGCATAAAAATTCAAAATAAAATACTATGGTGAAGATTAATCTAATATATTTAATAATAATACTTTTAGTCTATTTTATCTTCTAAAAAAACAAATTTTTAAAATTTTATATTTATTAAATTATGAAGGTGACAATTTTTACATTATTTAAAATAAATAATATAAGTGTCATAATCACTTTTATAAGGCTCCAAATGGTCCACAAGTAGACCCCTTTATGCTTATGGTTTAGATATACTCGACTAATATGGTTTGGTCAAGTGTTTGGTCCTTTTAATGGGTATTATTATTTTAATAAAAACTATATTATTGATTTTTCACTAAATAAATAATTTCTGCATCATTCATGTATAAGCTATTAAGGTAATTATATATTTCATAAAAATTACAAATAAATTACAGGGATAAAAATAAATATCTTTCAAATGAGTATTTATAATCGAATTTATATTCTGTATAACCTTATATTAAAAATAATTCAATTATTAAAGTTTGAGTGAGACATACTTCAGTTTCCTTTAAATAAAATAAATTAATTGTCTCAATCTCATCCAAGTGGGTTTTAATAGATACCATTTTGACCCAAGTATGTTTTTTGATTAAATATAATCATTTATTTATATTAATACAAGTGTTAGGGTAATTTTATAATATTATTTTTACCTTTAATTACCTGATTTACCTTTAACTGTGGTAAATAAAATTTACCGTAGTTACTATTCATAATGCCCAAAAATAAAAGTATCCTATTAACATAATTTGGACCTACTTATTCCAAATATGGAATAATTTTTTCCAAATTCAAGACACAGAAGTTTCATAAATTTAATTTAAAATTAATCCCGTTGTCGAAAAAATGGGTTTTTGTTTAAAACATTGCAAAAGATTGAAATGATCTTACCTATGAATAATTTGTAAAATTAATGATAATGACATAAATTATATTAAATAGTAAAAATATATTATATTTATACTTTAAAACCATTCAATATTATAATTTAACTATATAAATTATCTCAATGAAAAAAGTTGTTTTTAATTAAAATTTAGCGTATTTTTACTCTATCAAATTATGAAGTTTATCAGAAAAAAATCAGAATTTTAACCAAATAATACTTTTATATCCCACTTCCAAATAAAAGGTTTACATTTTAATATTAAAATTATTAATGTGCCTAAATCATAAATTAAAAAGGGTTTTCCATTAATTGGCGAAAAACATTCTTTTAATATCTATTTGATGAATATCAAAAATATCATTTTGATTATATAACATACATATATTATTAATTTCATTCACTCAAATAACTCATATGACATATAATTTATTTAAATTTATCATATATTTTTAAAATTTAGTTATATGTATTCCTATTAACATAACAGCTAGGTTATGACAGGAATTGTTTATTAAGGGCATCTCATAGTTTGTTTAATCTAACGATTGTGTGCCAAAAAAGCTACTGAAGAATAAAAATTATTTAAATATTTCATAAAACACATGGGATTTATAGTGAATTTAGAGTCACTTCAAGTAATTGTTGTGATCCTTGTTTTTTTCAACCAGTTGGATCAAGTTGGTTTTTCCTTTTTTGTGGGTTTTGTTTTGATTTTTATTATTTCATTTTACATTGTTTTTGAGATTCATTTTTGGGTATGTTCATGCTTATTTATGTTGTTAATTTTTTGGATGTTGTGTTTTTTTAGATTATTAAGGGTGAAATCATCCCCAATGGTTATGTCAAATAACATTGATGCTTGTAATAAACTTTGGGGGATCAAGGACACTCCTTAGGTATGTGGTGGGATGGTTCGCGCATAGGTTCAGATAGAGTCCTGGGTTAGTTCATTAAAAAATGGTATCAAAGCATTATAGGTTCATGAATGGGGCCTAGGTTCATTATAATCACCTTATTTAAATTTATTTTTACTTGTATAAAGAATATAGAACTAACGAGACTTAGGCAGAAGGTCTGGGAAAGTTATTGGCTTAGTATTTCTTGCTTCATATCTGTAGTTTTTATGGGTGATTGGTACTTTTCTTATGTTTTTGAGGTTACGGTGGTTTGATTTTTTGATATTTTGGAGTATATTTCTAGTAACCAAAGTAGAGAAAAGTCTTAGGAGAAATTTTGGAAAAATTATCATTGGGGAAGGGAATTGTAAAGAATCTAGGGGGTGTACAATTAAGGCACATAGTCTATCAAACCGTGAACATCCCGTGTATACAAGTCGGTAAAAATTATAGTGGTACTCACACAGATGACACAAAACCTAAAAAACAATGTGTCCAAACCATGAACAATGGAGATTTTTTTTTATTTTTTTCCCTCTTATTGGTTTTCCCCCTCTTGTGTCTGTTTTGGGCTTGTTGGAGGCTGTTAAAGTGAGTTTTTTCTTGGATTTTGATAGTAATTTAAAATAATTTTTTATACTTTAGTAGCGAATTTCTCTTTCAAAACCTTGTTTTTGTTTCCCAAGTGTCTTAGATAAAATGGTTTTGGGTTGTTTAGGTGGTTCAAATAAGGAAATCTAATGGGTTTTAAGAAATGAAATCATTAAAAAGTGATTAACCACAATACAAGTATTTCAAGAAAAATAAAGTGATTTTGAAATGGTGTTACTTACAAAGTGATAAGGTTTTTTGGTATCAAATGTTTTCAAGGATTTTGGGTGAAGGTTTTATAAATGGGTTCTGACCTTTTTTTGGTTTATTTTAAGTTTTATTCTCTTGTGTGGAATTTTGAGGTGCTTTGTGATCTTATTTTATTTTACTTTCTTATGATTGATCATGTTTTCTTGAGATATTTAATTGTGATTTTATGGAGTTATTTTTTTTTATATTTTAGAATGATTATCTTATAAAGTAATAAAAAAGGTTAGGAAGGTAATGCCTCAAGTAGTTGTCCTAGTGATCTAAGAGTTGTCCTTACTGTTTATGGACGTACCCAAAATCATGATAAAGTGGTTGATCCATGTTTTTCCTAGATAATAGATCATGAGTGAGAGTTTTTAAACCACTAACCTCAAGTTTTATATGGTGATGTATGACCCCATGAAGATACTGAATGGTTATACAAGGTTAAAGATATTTCCAACTCACTATAGACTCCTGAAATATCTAGTGTGAGGTGCACCATTCCCTTGTTTTAAATTTTGCTTCTGGGGTGGTGGAAGCCCGATTTTCATACCCAAATATTAGAGGATCCATCTTGGGGATATTTTTAGGATTATTTAATTCAAATATTTAATCATAAATAAGTGATATTTGATAAAGAAATAGAGTTTCTGGGTATCCTCCAAGGTGATTATTCAGTGAATTAATATATTGATAATCTTTATATATTATCACCTTTCTCTTTGTAGTTGTCTGCTAATGATGAAAAGAAGGCATTTTTATTTTTGGGGACTACATATAGAGCTATGTTTTTTAGTGATACAATTATGCATCTCTACCTTTGATGAAGTAGTTTTAAAAAACATCATTGTCAAAGCAATATTTACAAGGAAACCTGTCATAGGTGATGTTTCATTTTCCACTAGATCTATTAAATAAGATATTGATAGAAAGAAAGGGAATAAGAAAGGTTATAAGGGATGAAAGTTGTAACACCTGATCCCTGATAATAGCATATACACTCCACCTTAACATTCTTGTTGAGTTTTGGCCTGTCAAGCACCACCACTTGTTCTGCAGACAAGTGATCCCCTCCATATGGCCCATCCATATGCCCGAATTGGTGATTAGACTAATTAATTCCCCCATCAACAAACACTTTTTCTTTTCTACTATGTTTTTTCATCACTTTCACACATCATAGGAAAATTCCAAAAAGGTCACCCATCCTGATCACTACTCCATGCCTGGCATGCCTAACTATGGAGTAATAATTAGGAAGGATCCTGAAAATAAAGGTGTATTTTGTTGACCTAAGCCACATCATTTATACATTTAACCTTGTATCATTCCGGGGTGTTACATTCACACCTTTTTATAGAAAAAAACCCTCATTGTGGACCCTATATCTCAACCTAGGTAGTGCCACCATACTTAAGTCTCGGTTCCTCATCTGATACCATTGTAACAAATAGGCCCTTCCGACAACACAAACAACTAGCCTTAACATGGCCATTGGGTCCTAGATAGCCAGGTACCACCAGTTTCCCCATAGACACAAGTTCTACACCCTGGGGCTCACCCATGTTCCTGAACAGGTCATTATATTAATGATTTTCCCTACATGACAACACTTTCTCTTTCTAGAGTTATTTTTTCTCACTCGCACACATATTGGGGAGCTTCCCCGAAGGCCACCCATCTTGATCACTAATCTAGGATAAGAATAATTAACTATATATTTAAAATTATTTTGGATACCAAAAATAATGTTTCACTCTGTTTACATGTTTCATATCATTTATTCATTTAACCCTTTATCATTATGGGGTCTTATAGAAGTCATCTTTTCAACCTACCAGTTTAGTTTCAGTAAAGTAGAAGCCAATTGTGTATTTATAATGTGGGAAGTCCGAGCAAGTTCAAACTTCTTATACATTAGTAATTAATACCTATAATCTATGTGGAAACCCTGATACATTTAGAAGTTCTATGAGATGATTGATCATCAGAAGAAGATGTCCCATACCTAGCTCAAATCTGGTCAGTGTTGTTTTATTTTTTCACTTCCATTTGAGAGTTAGGTGTTGTTATTTTTTTGGGAGGTTCCTGTTTTGTAATATTGCTTTTGGATTGGGGACTTTTACTATATTTTTTGTACCAATATTCCTTTTTATACAATAGATGAAAATGTATTTTTATCATGTTTTGTATCTTTTTTGGTGCTTGTGTCTTGTTGTTTATGCTTGTTTCTTTTATGCTGTGTAAACCTTATACTATTTTCTGTTCATTGGTTTAGACATGGGAGGGACCTTGGGTGCATGGTTGGATGCTTGGGGGTGTGGTCTCATTTCTAGTTCGGTTTCATATTACACTATGATATATTTATCTATATAAAATACCATGGAATAGTGTTCTAGGGAGTTGGATGTGAACACCCTCGTATGCCAATTTCAACCCTTAGGCTAAAACCTTGTCATTTCTTAGTGAGACATGATATTTTTTCTTATGATTATCGGTTTTTCAGGTGAATTTTGATTCAGTGATCCATATTTTAATCCTTTAGTATATTTAGTGCTAATTTTCTTTTTTTGGTCTCAGTTTGGTTAACCTTGGTTGATGGAGCTTCTTGGTTCCCTTTAGGAGATTTCAGAAATGTGGGTGCTCGGTGTCACCCTTATGTTTTAAAGGAATAAGTTATAAATTGATCCATAATTTTAGATTAAATATTAGTGTTAGGGATTCTAATTTATTGTCTCTACTCCCTTTTAGATTCTACTTATTTGGGATATTGGTTATATTTAATGGTTTTGCTCTACTGTGTTGTTGAGTAGTTGTCATTGTTAGTGGGGAGAACTGTTCTAGGTCTCTGCGTGTTTCATCCATTTGGTAAAAAATATGCTTCTTGTGAATCCAATTGAATTATATATTTGGTGAATATTCATCCATTGGGTTCATGCCATGTGCCCTTCATTTTGAGGTTTGAGAGGTCGTTTGGTAAGTGAGTCCTCACCAGGGTAGAGTCTATCATAGAATTATCACTTATAAAAGGATTTTGGGTATATTCAGGGGGAAGAAATTAGCATGGTGGGGAGTGAGTGACACACTTGGGTGTCACTTTTTTGATATTAATCTTATGAGTTATTTGTCTCTTTAGTTAGATGGTGTTCTAGGTCAAAACAGGGGTTTCAGAGGCTCTTCTAGTGGTACACGGTTAAGGTTCATAGTTTGTAAATCGTATGGGATCCCTAGGTGAAACTATGCACCCTGTTTAGTGGTTCTATTGGATTGGAAGCATAGTTAAGGCACACAATTATATAACTATGTAACCCAAGTGTGTATAATATTCAACTCTTAACATAGATGATACACATGGTTGGTACATAATTTGGAGAATCGTCCGGGATAACCATATGACCTGCCAAGAATGGGGGTATTTTTGTCTTTATTATTCTTTTTAATTGGGGTCTCCACCCTAATCAACCCCCATTTGGTTCCCATGACCAAAATTCCTTCCAATAGGCTACTTCCTCCTTCCAAAATTCTCTTTTATGGCTTATAGGTGATTTCTTAATGGTTCTTCATCCAGATCAAGAGGTAGGAACTCCTCTATCATCTTTCTCTTGATTTCTCTCTTTTTTCACCAATACCTCTAACCCTTATGGTAATGTTTTGATGATTTTATTTTCTATGGTTTCTAAGATTTTGGGATTTTGGTTTATAGTGGTTGTGATCCATAGTAGGAGTCCCTTTTCGGTGGACTTTGTTAAAGGTAACACAATTCCATATCTTGAGGCAGGTGTTTCAATTTCATATGCATTTATTCAAGAGTTCCATTATTTCTTGGGTCTTCTAAATTCATTTTTGTCCTAGTTAATAGTGGTGTTACTATCAAGGGTTGTTTTTATAAGGCTTAAATCAAATTTGAATATTTTTTTGTGGAAAATGGGTATATTTTTCATACTTGAAATGGAATCTTGATGTGAAATGGTATTTTATCCACTCCCCATATTTGAAAAAATTACAAGGTTGGTTTTCTACAAGAAACTCATTTTTTTAGTTTTTTTAAAAAAAAGAGGTTTCCAAAGTGGGTTTCATTTTGTGTTAAAATAGATCTTTTATATTTTAAAGGGTTGGTTTAGTGTTATAAAGTGAAATGGAATTTACCATGGGTTGTGTGGTTGTACTTGTTGATGATTATGTTTTCTTTTGGAAATGTTTTGGAATTACATGTTTTTTTTGAAAATGGATTCCCAAATGTATATTTTATATGTATAAAAGTGAATGCCCAGTGGGTGCCTTGTGATGTGTCGATTGTTTATTGTTCCCTTTTTGAGCCCCCTTTATTCTTTTTCACATTATGAATATCCATGTGATGAATGATTTCTTATGTGACTCATGTTGTTCTTGTGTGTTGGGTCTCACTTTGAGGGTAGTGAGGGAGGTGGTAAGGACATGATTGTGGTGTTATCCCTATGGGTTTTTTATTTTCATGTGATGATGTTATTTCTCATGGACTATCTCCATTATTATTCCATGAGGATACTAAGGTTTATAAGTTGGAAGTAGTGGGTAATCTCTTGGATTTATGAGGTTTTTCATTGGATATACCCAACTTAGTTGTTTGTAACACCTAGATTTTGGGTTCTTTACTATTGACACTACTTAGAGAGATTTAGTGGATAGATGTGTTACTGTTACCCAGCTAGTAGTTAGGTATACTTTTTCCTATCTGGTGTGGTCCAATTAGTCCCCATGGTTTTGTCTTATGCTATATATATATGTTATGACTCTTTCAATTATATGTTGTCATATTAATAGTTTATTTCGTGATTGGGTTTGTTTTATCTGTGATCATTTATGTCTTAGTCATGTTTTTGACTTGTTTTATTCTATTTATTTAATATAATTCTTTATGACCCATTATTGGTCACATTGATATCATTATTTCCCTTGATTTCTTATTTACATTGAGTTGGGAATATGTAATATTTAAATGTAAAAAAGGTAAATGGTATTAAAATTGAATTCTTGGTTTTAAAAGAGAATTTAAAAATATCTAAATCATTATATGTGTTTATTCTCATAAGTATAGTGTCTCAAGTAATGTTTTTGTTTCCCTTGTAATTGGATTTGTTTTAAAATAGCACCAATTTTGTAAAATTATTTTAAAAAGGGGATCCTTGAGGAAGTTCATGTTTTGAACTTGATTTTCTCCCATTATTTTTATAGTGGAAGTGGAAAAATATTTTTCAAGACCTTGTTTTCAAACTATCATAATTGGTTTCTTAAATAAAAAAAGTGAAATGGACTCATGATGGTATCCTCCTGGATTTGGATCACACCCTACATACTCATGTTGGTGGGTATATAGTCCTTATGTCTTGTGTAGGTATTTTTAAGTATTGTATTTTTGGTTGGATCTAGTCCCACATTCTTTGGGAAGAAGTTGATATTAGGATCATGGTTGTGGCTAAAGAGTCACATGAAGTTTTTGATCGAACCATCAGTTTGTACAACTAGTTTGATCGATTTGGTTTTTCCTTTTTATTTTACATTTTGTTTCACTTGTTCTTCTTTAAGTTTCTATTGTAGTCTACAACTATGTATTGATTGTTTATTTACATGAGACTATTTTGTTTGGGTATTTAAATTCTTATTTATGTCATACCTTGTTTGAATTTTGTGTTTGTTTGAATTTTTGAGGGTGAAATAATCCCCAAAGGTTATGTTAAATACCTTTGAACCTTGTTTTCAGTTGGGGGGGGGGTAGGGATTCTTCTTATGTATGTGGTGGGCCAGTTCAGGTGAAAGTTCTAATGATGACCTAGGATGGTTCATTACACACAAACACACATTAATATAGACATACAAACAAATTGAGAGACAGATACCGAAACACATACATACAAACACAGACACACAGATTCATAAATACATACATACAAACATACCTATTCACCCACATACAAACATGTAATCAAACACACACACAAAATTAAAGACACACACACACATAAAGGGAGGGGGAGATACATATGTATATACATGCATGCATTCGTGTTCACACCAAAAACACACACACACACATAAATAAATACATATATAAATATAGAAAAATATAAATAAACACATACAGATAAAAATATATAAATATATATATACATAATTCATAAATATTATAACATCCTCAAATTTCAAGGTGGGTTGTGATTTTTTAAGTAAATTGGTTGAATTTTAAACATATTTTGAAATGTTTTTGGGGAATTAATAGGGTTGAAGGATTATAGTTCTAGAAAAAAAGGATTAAACCAAAAAATATATGTGCTATTGTAGGCCTACTAGATAGTTAGTACAACACCATTGTCTAGATAGTGTCTATTCCATGGTCCCTGCACCTATATAGATCATACCATCTAGATAATGGTAAGGGAATAAGACATAATCTATTCTTGGATCTACTAGATCACTAGTGATATCCATATAGGATTTTAAGTGGGGGTGACCCATAATTTCCCTTTGAATCATCTATTTGATATCCTAATACATTTTCTTGATATTCATTTGGCCAAAATGAATTGAAGGGCCCCTATATGTGGAATTGGAACTCTTCTTCCCATATCCTCTATGCTCAAAGATTGTATTGATCCAACGACTCCTATTTGGTATGTTGAATCCCTTCTAACCAAAATATACTCTTTATCCTGGGTTAAATCATAGATTTCAGTACTCATGAATAGATATATGGATTTTTATGTGATATTATGGATTTTTATTTAATTATTTATGGATAGGTAGTTAGATCTAGATAATTTTCATCTATCTCTTAATTAGATCTAGCTCTATTGGTGGTAGTGGTTTTCCTTAGGTAAGTACTTTCCATTTACATTCCTTGTTATATTCCTTTTCTTGGATCTAGATTCAATAATTCTCAAGAGATAAATTCAAGATGGTTCTTGGGGTTGATGTTTTATGGGATTAATTCATGTACCAATTATTTTCATTGGTAATTATTACTCATGAGGTAGGAAGTGCTTACAATATAGGGCCTTTGTATGAAATTGTATGGTGTGATTCACATATGGGTGAATGTGTATCCTATAAGACACATTCCTGACATGATTCACATGTGGGTATGTGTGTACCCTATGGGATCATTACTTGATACAATTTACATCTAAGTTCATGTGACGCCCATAAGGACCTTACATAATATGATTCTCATTTTGGTGCGTGTATGGCTGAAATTCCTTCCTTGATATGACATGATTATTACTTGCTATATTATATATTGTGTCTATATGAATGAATAATTTATCTATGTCTATTTTCAAGATAACATGCTGTTATAACTTTAATAGTTACCCCCTTATAGGAGGATTCCTGCGATTGTGACTAGAAGGTTGTGATTTCACCTCCAAAGATGAATTTTGGTAATGTGGCATTCCCCAGATCTAGATATGGGTTGAGATGTGTGAATGTGTCTTATCCTAGAGATTGATATCGATTCAACATGTATTAGTGTGTTTTTAAAACACCCAATATATCACTGATGTTTTTTATATTATTTAAATTTAATTTTTGATAATATTTTTTAATACTATACTTATTCTTTTAAATTTTTTAAGCATTTTGTACTATGCACAAGCTGCACACAGTTAGGAGAAACCTTGAGGATACCATGCATGGGTTTCTGTCAATGAGACAGTGTCATTTTTCATTGCTGAATCAAGGTTAATCCAACCATTTTGTGACCAAGAGAAACTATGTGGGGTTGGTTTTTTTAAAGGCATTGACTTACGCATGGTTTGTGTATGTTAGGTAAACCATGTATCCTAACATTGCGATCAACCCAAGTATTTAAAATTTTGGGTTTTAATTTTGATTTTTAATTAATTTTAAATTTAAAACCCATAAATTGTTAAAAACCTCTCACCCTTACCCATATCATATCACACGACACCCCATATACCTCACTCTTCCTCATGCGTGGCGCCTCCCCTTGTGCGAGCTTCCTCTTCTGGATGCCCCCCTCTTGCGAGATCCCCATTCCAGTGGCCCTCCTCCCTCACAACATACCCTCTTTTTCATATATGACACCCCAATCTGAGACACCTTGGTCATGTGAATCCGACATTTTCCCCTCTGTTTTAGGTGATTTAACATGTGATATTCAAGGTTTGGTTTCAATTCATCTAGGTGAGATCTCCTTTTCCTTTGTTTTATCCTTTTTCATGTTTTTTTCTTCTCAATATTGTGGAACCTTGGATTGGATCAGCTCTAAGTGTTCCAGGGGGACCATTTTTATGTTTTATTTCATCCTAGGTATTGTGTGGGTCCCTTTGAATGTGTTTTGACATCCATAGCTAAAGGCGATACGTTTTGGACTATTTCATCTCACCCGCCATCAATCTGAGGTAGGTGTTTTTTTTCATCACTTTCTATTACATGCCTTTAATTTATTATTATTTTATTTTTTTTTATATTTTAAATTATTCTTATATGTATCACCCATGATGGTCCTAGATAATTTAAAAGTGGTTTGAAACCTTTTCATGCCATGTGAATCCAATCCAAGTGTTTGTGAAAATATAGGGTTAGTTTTTAAAGAATTATTTTGATTTTTAAAAAGTAGTGTACATAACTAGATTGATGTTTTAAAAAGTATTGTTGATTTAATTTGGGTTTCAAACCAAGTGTTTGTGGTTTTTTTATTTTCATAGGGATGTGAAAACCTTTATTTTGAGGTGATTAAATCTTTTGAGATTTCCAAATAAGTTGGTTGATTCAAAAAGTGTATTTTTCTTATGGGGTTGTATTTTGAAACTCATTATGGATTTGAATATTTTAAAAGGTGATTTAGAAAGGGGAATAATGAGTTAGAATTTCAGTTTCAAAGTAGTTTGATGAAATGTATTTGAATTACAAGATTGTTTTTTTTAAAGAATATCCCGTTTGGAATTGTAAGAAAATGAGTTTTCTTAAAATAATGTGAGACCCTATTGAGATCCTTTTAATTATTTTAGGATTCAGTGGAATGTGATCCCATGTATAAATGTTTACAATTATTTAATTTTATATAAAGATTGTGTTTTTTTCATGGGGATTACTTTGTTAGGGTTCGTGGTGTATTTATTTTTTTAAATGATTTCTCCTTGAGTAAGAGATGGTTTTTTGTGTACGCCTGTATTAACTCATCATGATAGACATCGGGAAATAGAGCATGTGACTGAGGTGGGTGATTCCTTGACTTAGGTTAGTGATTAGGATAATTCACCCCAAGAATAATATATCCCACTATAAGAATTTCCCCCCTTATACCGAACGTTCTATTGGGTGATTAGGGATTGAGATCACACTAGCAGGGACTATGAGAGACTAGGGATGATCATGTGAGCCTCCAACCATTTAAAGACACATTATGTGATATGATTAAGCATATGGTTATTTTGAGTCATTATAGTTCCTATTTATAGACCATTGGATAGTATAATAATGCTTGGATCCTTTTTAGATTATTTAGGTGATTTACTTTGTGCATCTATTTTATACCTAGCTGTTTGTCTTATTTTTGGGCACATATATTCCTATTATTTATTTTATCTTGTTGTTTGAATTGACATAGTGATTCTAGACTATGTGGTTCTTCTTTCTTTATGTTCTTTACATTTTAAATGACTTTAAAAGTTATTGTGAAGTATTTTTAAATAAGGAAAATGGAGATCTTTAATTTAAAGAGTTTTCATACTATTTTTAGAAATGAGTTTGAAAAGAGCGAACTTGCAAGAAAAGTGGAAAATGGTTTATTTTGAAACTCTATGTGTGTGTGAGATTTTGAAAAGGGGTTTTAGGTTTTTGTTCCTATTTTTATATATAGTTGGTTTTAAAACATGTTTTCAAAAAAACTGGGAAATAAATAAACCTATTTGTATTTTGAAATGTGGATTTCTAAAAGAGGTGTTTGTGAAATGGTTTTTAAAGTGAGACTTTAAAACTGTGTTTTTTCAAAGTTGTTTAGGCTGGGGAAAAGTGATTTCTAAGATTTTTTTTTTCATTTGATTAAAATATTAGAAAATGATTTTAGCACACATGTTATGTGTTTTTTTATTTTAAATAATCAAGGAAAATGTATATTTTTATATTTTATTTAAAACTATCTTTTTAGGATTTAATATGAAAGCATATTCTTATATTTAGCAGGTTATGGTGGCCTACTGAGTTCTTATATGATCACACCTAAATTATTACCTCATTTTTAGGTTCTTCACTTAGTTTCTTGGATGATATTGAGAGTATTAATCATTTTAAAATAGTCTTTATTTTATTATATTCGGACAGCTATGACTATTACTTAATTTGAGTAGGAACTTCATTTATTTTCCTAAAATTCCTAAAAAGTTTTTTATTAAATGATTTTATTTGGATAATTAGGATTTTGAATATTTTTATGGTTGGAGGAGTAGTGATATTGTGGTGGATGATGATAGGCATATGTTTGTTATTTTTTCCTTGTAGGAGAGGGAGACTAGGGTGTTGAGAGATGTTTTTGGTGTTCCAATTATTTACTTCTTTACTTATATTCTTTTTTTATTTCCACCTATTTTCTTCAGTACGGATGCCTGATATATAGTTGAGTCATTCCAATTTTTTATATATTTAAAAAATCAAATTTATTCAATTTATTGTTTGAAACCATTACCTATTGTGTTACTATGATGACCAAATACTTGTTTCCATCCCTTGGGGATAGGGAATTCCCTTCAGGCCAGTGGAGAGCCCGTTCATGTATCTGTTAGATGGATAATAAATATTGAGTCATTAAAAAGAGTTTTAGATTATTGGGTTCCTCTTTTACACATGATCCTAATACTTTGGAATCTATTATGTTATTTTGAGTGTTTTTATCTTGGAGATAAGGTTGTTGGGACTCAAGAGGTAGGTGCTGGGAGAGTTTTGTGAGATCTTTCTCACTATAAGCCTAAAGTCTTCGTGGGTAGTATGGATTTTTCTTTGATTTTGGTTTTCATTTTATGGCATTGTTGGATTATGTTTGATATATATAGAGGTGGTGTTTTTAACCTCATTAGTTTGACTTGATTTTCCTTGGGAGTCATATGGGATGTTTTAGGATGGTGATGAAGAAGGAAGTCAAGATGTGAGGTTGGTTCATAGGTTATAAAAAATAAAATGACACCCAAATTTTTTATTTCAGACACACTTTAGAAACCATTACATGATTATCATATGGGTGTAAACCATTTTACCTAGTCAGGCATAGTTCTTTATCCATGTTTATTTTTTTATTTAGACCACCTGACCCTTGGATTTCTTAATTCATGTATGGGAAACAAGATAAGGGTCATGGTTAGCCTTGTGATATGTTGGCATCATTGGATGAAGTTTTTGATTGAGTCTTGTGTTATGGATTTTTTTTATTCTTTTGTGAATGTGATGTGAAATTCATTGGCGTGGGTGAAGACAATTGATTACATAAGAAAAATGTTTTTAGTTTTAAATCAAGGCCTCATAGCTTGTTTATAAAATGATCTTGGTTTCATAAAATGTTTTTAAATAGTTGATTTAATTTTGGAATTAATTTTTTTATGTTTGATTGATTTTTATAATCAATTACACATGATGTTTTAAATACAAGTTTCCAATTTTAAGGGAAACTGATGATTTCCAAATTTATTTTTGTAGTAGGTTTAGGCTTTTACCCTTGGTGAGTGTGTTTTAAAATTGGGTAAGTTATTTGAAAACTATTTTAAAAAATAAAGTGTGTGTTTTATTTTTAATCCCATAATGAATTTTTGTTTTAAAACAAGTGATTCTTGTTTTGAAGCCTATTTTGGAAATGTTTCAAAATTAATCAAGTCACGTAAGGGTTTGAGGTTTGAATTGTAAAATGAGTTCTATTTGGGTTTTAATAAAAAATGCCTAATTTGAATGTATCCTTGGGTTTAAAAACGAAAATTTGGTAAAAACATGCATGTTTTTATGATACAAGTATTTTATTTTGTCCCTTGTGTGTTTTGGAAGAACCTGGTGTGATTTTGGGGACATGACCTTGTTAGGGTCTATGTATGATGTCATTTAATTTAAGCCTTTGAGAAAGGTTATAGTTTCGAAATATAGGGTTTGCATTAGGGGTTCCTCCTACTTCATTGTAACATTTCCTAGGCTCTAAGGTAAGTGGAATGTGTTTTATACTTTTCATAGTGTTGTGATCTAGGTTTATTTGAGGTAGTGTTTCTCTACAGACTCTTTGGATATTTTTGGGTCATGTGGTTTAGAATCTTGAGCCTGGGTTTGAAAAATGGATCAGTGAGGATCAATTTCCTTTTGGAATCTCTTATATGATCTATAGTTTGGTATGTATTTTCTTTTGTGCTTGGGTACGTTTGCGATTTGATAGTTGAGTGGCCATTTTTTGGTGTATACTTTTAGGAGTTTGGTTGCATCCATTTTATATGAAGAACCATTTTGAGTTTTTTATTCATTATGTTTAGAGAAGTTTTGTATCGAGGTGGAATTGGCCTAGTATTTCATTGGTTGTCCATTTCAGATGGTTTTCCCTCTGGGAGTTTGTGCCTCATCTATTTATGTTGATGTTTCCCATGTCTGGTGTAGAACATGGGGCAGTTTTTTCTTATTTCCTTAGACATGGGTATAACCTGGGTTCCATAATTAGATACTTGGGGTGAAATTTAATTTTCAGATTAGATGTAGATTCCACCAAGTTTTGTTTTCCATCATAATTACCATGATATGGTGTTCCATGGATTTTTATTTAAATCCCCCATGTATACTAGTTGTGATATTTAAGCTAGATCCCTACCATATCTTATCGAGTCAGGTTTTCTATTATTGAGCTTCAATTTTGTTTCTTTTATTTAGGTGACCCAGTTTGTTTATCATTTGGGATGTTCCTTGAATTGGTTCTATTGTTTTGGTTTTTAACTATTTTATTATGGTTTTATTTGGCCTATGAAGTTGTGTGATTCCTTTTCGAGATTCCAGGATTGCGGTTTCTTGGTGACATCCTCTTGTTTTGTAGAAATAGGTTGTAATATGTTCTACTAGTATAGATTAATTCCAAATAGAGGGGAGATTTATTCTTAGTCTCCATTTATTTAGGGCCTTTTGTGATCCATGATTTTTCAGGTTTTCGTAATGAATCCTAGTTATTTGAGTATTTCTTGTGTTTTATTGAGAATTTTCTTAGGAAACATTCCCTTTTGACATCTACTTAGACATAAGACTTTCTAGGGGAAGAAATTGGTATGGTGGTAAGTTTTTAACACCCACCATTTAAATTTATTATTTTTAATATTATTTTAATTCAATTTGGGATAATTAATTTTTTTGATGACTTGGGATTAAGTCTTTTATAATTTTAAGTATTTTATACTGGACACATGTTACGTACGGTTATGAGTGAATGTATGGAAACTATGTGTGGGGGTCTTTCAATGGGAAAGTGCTATTTAACATGGTTGGAGAATGGTTATTCCAACCCTTCAGTGCCTAGGAGAAACCATTTGGAGTGGGGTTTGGATAGGTAGTTTTGTTTTCACAATTGGTGCATAGTTAGGTAAACCAGATGGCCAAACTATGTGGTCTACTCGAGCTTTTACAATTTTGGGTTTTAGTTTTAATTTTTAATTTTTCAATTTAAAACCCCTTAAATAATAATACCCCCTTAGCCTCACCCTGTATTATCACACAACACCCCTAGAACACCATTATAATTGATCATGATGCCTCCCCCTGTATGAGATTCCTCTACCAGAGGGTTCCCCTTTCATGAGAACCCCTTTCAGTGGATCTCCTCCCTCATAGCCTCCCCTCTCACTCACACACAAAACCCCAAGTTGTGAACCATTGGTTGTGTGACTCCATTTTTCCTCCTCAGTTTTAGGTGATTCAATGTGAAATCTTCACATTTTTGGGCCGATTCATTAAGGTTAGATCTCCACTTTCATTTTTTTCTCTTTTCCACAGTTTTTTCTTCTTCCTATTGTACCATCTTGGATTGGACGAAATTTAAGGGTTTAAAGTGGGATAATTTTTGATGTATTATTTATTAATAGGGATCATTTTGGTCCCTTGGAATTTGTTTCAGTATCCCCACTAAAGGTATTGTATTTTAGACCATTTTGGATCACCTTCCATCAATTTGAGGTAGGTGTTTCTTTGCCATCACTTTATATTACCTGCATTAAATTTAATGTTGTTTTAAAATTGTTTATCTAATAAATTATTTCTATATGTATATACTATAAGGTTCCTATATAAATTATAAGTGGATTAAAACCATAGAATAGTATAATAATCCATTAAAGGTGTTAGTGAATTCTTTTAAAGAATGCTTTTGATTTTTGAAAACTAGTGGAAAGCACCAGATTGATGTTTTTAAAAGTATTCTTGATTTAAAGTGGGTTTCAAACCATGTTTTTAGGGGTTTTTAATTTTCAAATTTATGTGATAAACTTTGTTTTTATGTGTTTAAATCTTTTGATATTTCGAAATGAGTTTTTTGACTCCAAAAGGGCATGTTGTTCCATAGGGTTTGTATTTCGAAACTCGTTATGGATTGGAATATTTTAAAATGTGATTTAATAAGGGGATTATTGAGATCCCATTTTAGTTTCAAAAGTTTTCGATGAAATGTTTTGGCATTCCATGCTTATTTTTTCTTAAAGAATGGACCATTTTCAAATTTAAAGGAAATGAGTTTTCCTAAATTGATGTGAGACCCTCTTGAGTCCCATTTTGATTTGTGACCTTTAGTGGCATGTGATCCTATGTGGGAATGTCTATGATTATTTAATTGTATATTATGTTTGTGTTTGTTATGAATGGGGATAATTTTGTGAGAGTTGGAGGTGGTGCGTGTTTTTTTTAAATTATTTCTCCATGAGTGAATGATGCTTGATTTTTTATACCTCCCTTGAATCATAAAGGTAGACCTTAGGAAATGGGGTAGGTGACTGAGGAAGTCGGTTCCCTATCATAGGTTAGGGATTAAGAGTGTTTCCCCTGAGACAGAGGGAGCCTATTGGTGGTTTGTTGCCACTTGAGACCAAGTGTGCTCATAGGTGATTGGGGACCATGAGATCCCAGGGAGGACTATGAGAGCATCCAACCATTTACAGTCATGTTTTACACTATAGTTTATACTAGGGTATTTTTGAGTCATGAAAATGTTTATTTAGTGCCCAGTGGTTAGTTCCAGGACACAAGAACCTTTTTTTGAGTCATTTAAGGGATTTACTTTGGGAATTAATTGTATTCCTTATTTCTTGTTTTATTTTACAGAATATATCTTTCTATTGTTTATTTTCTCTTATTATATGACTTGACATAGTGGTTCCTAACTATGTGTATCTTCCTTCTTAGTGTGGTTTACTTTACTAATGATTTAAAAAGTTATTATGAAATATTTTTAATAAGGAAAAATTAATGCTTGAATTTAAATAATTTTCAAATTATTTTTTAAAATGATTTTTAAAATTTTTCTCTTACGAAGAAATGGAAAAATGGTTTTTTTAAAACTCCAAGTGTGTGTGATATTTCAAAACCAGTTTTTAGGCCATTGTGCTTGGTTTTACATATGGTTGGTTTTCAAATGTATTTTCAAAAACTATACAGAATTATAGAAACCACATTAAGCTTTGAAATATGTATTTCTAAATGAGGTGTTTATGAAATGGTTTCAAAAGAGAGACTTTAAAATGGTGTTTTAACAAAGTGTTTTAGGTTGGGGAAAAGTGATTTCCAAGTGATTATTTTCATTTAATAAAAATAATAGAATATGATTTTAACAAACATGTGATTTGTTAAGGTTTCTTTTAAATCCTTATAAAAAATGTATATTTTTCTATTGTATTTCAAAATTTCATTTTTAGGATATAATATGAAATTGTTTTCATAGATTCAGTAGGTTTTGGTGGCTACTAAGTACTTATGTTCTCAAGCCTATATTATTATCTCAGTTCCAGGTTCCTATCTTTGTTTCCTGGACGCTCTTGAGAGAGTTGATCCTTTGAGGTCAGTTTTATGTTATTTCATTTTCCTAGCTGTTCCTACTACCTAATTTGAGAAGGACCTACCTTTATTTTCCTATAATTCCCATCAAGTTTACTTTTAAATGATTTTATCTGGTCAGTTAACCTTTTACTGCATTCTATGTTCGGAGGTGTATTGATATTATGGTGGCCAAGGATAAGCATATGGTGGGAATCTTTTCCTTGTAAGGGAGGGGGACCAGGGTAGTGAGAGAGGTTTTTGGAACTCGTGCTATTTACTGCTTTCCTTATATTCTATTTTTTTATTTCTTCCTATTTGTGTCGACATGGAAGTTTGATATAAGGATCTTTTATGCCATATTTTTTATGTTCCTACAATTAAATTTATTTTGTTTATTGGGAGAAACTGATCCCATGTATGTTCCTATGATGCATATACACTAGTTCCCAGCCCGTGGGGATTGGGAATTCACTTCGAGCCAATGGTGGGCCGATTAGAGCATTTGTCAGATCAACAACCTTGACTTGTTTGTTATGGGATTTCCCTAGAGTTGTGAATTAGGTTAACATATATACACCATGGATTTACCTTAAAGGCATACATGGAACAATTCTTTAAGGTAGTACATGGATACAGAACAGTTGGTTGAGTCCATCGAGTCAACATGTGGCTCGCATGGAATGATTTAAGTCATGAAATGATTTCTTCTAATGTTCCTTCCAACTTGGTGCTGAAATAGGTATAACTGAGATTCATGGTAGCTTGGTTAGTGAAAAATGACTCAGCACATGAGTGGTTATATATTGATTTACATTATTGTCATTGAATATCATTCTATACATTGTTGAACATATGTAAAGGATGCATTGGTGGTGTCCACCTGGAATATACTCACACCCTGCACGAGAATCTCAATGCGTGTGCAGATTTCATGGTCATGGATCTAGCTAAGGGAAAGGGCCCTATGTTGGGTAGTTGAGAAGGTGGAGCTGAATGAAAAGGGAGAAGCTAGGACAGACTCTAGACAATTACTGAAGTGCCTTTAATTTATTTTCTTCATCCTTCTTTCACTTGGTTGACCAACCACATTGGGTGTCCTTTCATTTTTGTTGTATGACTTCAATGCAATTTGTTACTATATGACATTATTGTTTAGTTTTTGCTGTGTAGTTATGTAGTTATGTGGTTACATACATACATACAAACAAACAAACAAACACACACACACACAAACACACACACACAAACACACACACACACACACACATAGACAGACAGACATACATACATACATACATACATACATACATACATACATACATACATACATACATACATACATGCATACATACATGCATACATACATACATACATACATACATACATACATACATACATACATACATACATACATACATACATACATACATACATACATACATACATACATACATACATACATACATACATACATACATACA